>CM054154.1:9890848-9928348 GCA_028751875.1 Rapana venosa
AAGGTGTCTTTCTAAGAAAACCTGAAGACCTCTAAACTGCCCGAACAAAGGTGTCTTTCTAAGAAAACCTGAAGACCTCTAAACTGCCCGAACAAAGGTGTCTTTCTAAGAAAACCTGAAGACCTCTAAACTACCCGAACAAAGGTGTCTTTCTATGAAAGCTTACTGACCTCTAAACTACCTCAACAAAGGTGTCTTTCTAAGTAAATCTTTATTATCTCTAAACTATCTGAACAAAGGTATTTTTCTATGAAAGCTTATTGATCTCTAAACTACCTCTACAAAGGTGTCTTTCTAAGGAAATCTGTATTACCTCTAAACTATCTGAACAAAGGTATTTTTCTAGGAAAGCTTATTGACCTATAATCTACAAGAAGTGTATTCTGAAAAAACCTGTAGACCTATAAACTACCTGATCAAATGGCGTATTGTAAAGAAAAACCTGATGATCTGTTAACAACCTAAAGAAAGGTGTATTGTAAAGAAAACCTATTGACCTGTACACTACCTGAAGAAAGGTGTATTCTGAAGAAAGCCTGTTGACCTGTACTCTACATATACAATGGTGTATTCTGAAGAAAACCTGTTCACCTGTACACTACCTGAAGAAAGGTGTATTCTGAAAGAAAGCTTATTGACCTGTACACTACCAAAGGTGTATTCTGAAGAAAGCTTATTGACCTGTACTCTACATATACAAAGATGTATTCCGAAGAAAGCTTATTGACCTGTGCACTACATATACAAAGATGTATTCCGAAGAAAACCTATTGACCTGTACACTGGCTGAAGAAAGGTGTATTCTGAAGAAAGCCTGTTGACCTGTACACCGCCTGTACAAAGATGTATTTCTGGAACTGTCTCTGAAGCTGACTATGCTCAGCCTAGCCAAGTGTCTGGTCTCTTCTCTGCCAGCACACAGCATCCCAGACCAGCACCTTCATTTCCTGGCTGGGAGAGGAGGAAGATCACACAGCACTGGTCATTCCGTCTTCCACCGACTTAAGACCTTCCTTATTCTCTACCCCTCCCCTCCCCTCCCCCTCCTTTGTTTTGGTTTCTTTGTCTGCCTGTTCCTCTCTTCTGGGTCCCTTTGTCTCATTTAGTTGATGTCTGACGATCTCTCTCTCCTCTCTCCCTTCTCTCTCTCTCTCCTCTCTCTCTCTCCTCTCTCTCCTCTCTCTCTCCTCATCGCTTCTCTCCTCTCCTCTTCCTCTCTCTCTCTCTTCTCTCTCAGTCCTCTCTCTCTCTCTCACATATTTTAATTTATTTTGTTGTTGTTGTATTTTGTGTGTAGTTGTTCTTGCTTTTGTTTGTTTTGTTCTGATAGTCCCTACACAGGGTAAGGGCCAGATGAAAATAGGAATGTGAATGCTTATCTGTAACCCCTGAAAAATAAATACCATACATTCATTCATTCATTCATTCATTCACTCATTTCTTCGTTTCATTCATTCTCTCTCTCATTTCTCCCCCCCCACCCCCCTCCTCTCTCCCTTCCCTCCCTCTTCCCCCCTCTCCCCCCCCTCTTCCCCTCTCCTCCTCCTCTCCTCCTCCCTCATTCTCCCTCTCTCCCCCTCTTCTCACCACCCTCGTGTCTTTCCTCTCCCTCCTTATTGTGAAAAGGGAGAGGACAGCGAGGGGGTGGGGGCTAGGGGGGGTGGGAGGGAACGCGGAGCGGGAGTGTTCACCTCACAGACTTGAAAGCACGAAGGATGGAGATGAGAAATAAAAAGTGGCGCACCCGTCCCGGCACTTTGCGCTGCTGACACCTGAGGGATGAGATACTTCTGCATCCTTCTCTTGTGTGTGTGTGTGTGTGTGTGTGTGGAGAGGAGAGAAGAGAGGAGAGATGAGGAGAGAGAGTGGGAGGAAGACTGGAGGGTTTCACGTGGTATTCATTGGGGTTAGACCTGAGTGAAAAGCAGGAACTGAGTATTTGGGATGAATCCGTCTGTAAACCTGGAATAAGCAGAAGATGAGCAGTATTCACGGTAGTTACACGCTAGCATCCATCAAGCAGCAAGAGCATAGTAGTGAGTAGTAAGTAGTATAGGAGTAGAATTAGTAGTATGCAGTCAGAGTAGGCGCGTATCAGTACTAGCAGCAATAGTAGTGGTAGTGCAGAAGTATTGTAGTAGTAGTAGTGTAGTAGTAGTAGTAGTAGTAGTAGTAGTAGTAGTAGTAGTAGTAGTATGAGTAGTAGTAGTAGAGTGAGTAAGTAGAGTAGTAGGTAGCAGTAGTAGTAGTAGTGTCAGAGCAGCAGGTTATTGTAGTGGTGATGGAACGCTGTGTAGAAGTTGCAGTCAGAGTATAACTCCTGGTAGTGCTCTATGGATTCCTGTTAAGATGACAAGTCAACAGCTGTATCATTCTGGCATAGGATTCCAAACAATGGCCCATATAACAATGTTTATGTTGCGCATGAAGATTGAAATGGCCATATAAACAATGATCTTTGTTGGGATGAAGGATTGCAATACATGCATTCAAGATCTCTATTGGTAGCAAAGATTGCAGTAATGTGTATAAAATATGATTATGTTGTTGGGTGAAGGTTGAAAATGGCATAAAAAATGATCTATGTTGGGGCATGAATATAAACAATGGCCATATAACAATGATGTATATTGCAGCTGAGTAGAAGATGATCTACGATTGAGTGTATAGTGGTAGAATGAACAGCCTAGTATAGAAGCAGAGACTATTGGGGCAGAAGGATTGTCTAAGGATTTCCTGTGTTGAAGATGAACAAAAGATCAGTTGTGACGTGGCATGCAGGATTCCAAACAATGGCCATATAAACAATGATTATGTATGGCCGCATGAAGATCAAACAATGCCTATAAACATGATTATTAGCATGAGAGGCATGAGAGAGAGCAAGACAATGAGAAAGAAAGCAAGATGATTATTCAAGATGAAGATAGAGATGAAGAGAGCCAAACACCAAACAGTGATGTTGCCTGAAACGATTCAATCAATGACATACAAACTGATCAAGTTGCATGAAGACATACAGAACAAGTTTTCCATAAACATGTCTCTGTCTTGACATCATAATGATGATCAACACTTGTCTGTGTTCAAGTGAATGTCAAAGTCAATCAATAAAACACTTAATCTTATGTGGGCATAAGGATATGACAGCAGAACTGATACACATAAAAACCAATGACAAAGGGGGAATTCAAAGGTTTAAAACATTCCAAATAATACAAAATAAATGTTCATGAAAAACAATACAACACAATTTTGGGCGCATAAAACAAAATGACACAAATACAAGAAGACGAGCGATAGAGCAAAGATAGATGAGAAGAAGATAAGAATTGGGAAAAAGATAAGAAGAGACTTAAGTGATTTACGACGATATAGCAGAGTACGAAAGCCACGCACACCCGCCATCACCATGTAGAAGTTGCAATGCAAAAACTTGGGTTCCAGTCTGGGTCTGCCTGAATGGTGTGACAGTCGAGTGCGTAAAGGCCACTGTAACTCCTGTACAGCTGTAAAGGCTATTTGTCCGGGACTGATGCAACATTTACACCGCATGAAGGGACGATTGTAAAAAGACATAAGGCGTATTCCATTACCTCGATTAAAAAAATTAATAATATCACAACTATCGTTGTCGTTGTAGTAAGTAGTAAAGATAGATAGAGAGATTAAATTAGAAATGTAGATAAAAGATAAAGATGAGAAGATGAGCAGAGAAGATAGTAATAGTAGACTGCATAGATGCTGAGAACATAGATAGATAGATTAGATAGATTGATAGAAATAACTGATTTAGATGATAGAAGATAGATAGAGATCGATTGATAGATGCCACACCAACTGTGATTCAGCACATTCTTCTGTTCTATCATTTTCACTGTTTGAAATCTGCGTATCCGCACGTTAATCATCCTATACGGTCTCGCAAAGAAACAACGTGACAGATGAATCAGAAATAACACGCATGCTGAACGGAATCCCTAAAGCACGCCTGTCTACTTCCAATCCATATGAAGAATGACATTGAAAAATATTTTTAAATTAATAGTCGGAAATCTATCTGCTCCTGTACTGTTCAACTGTCATGTATCCAGCTAGAGCTAGATACATAGGAGATAGTGCATCAGCTGACTTAACTCAGTAGCAGACTTGCTTGGCACGACAGTATCCATCATGTAGGATAGATGCTGGTCCGATCGCTTTGCTCATGAACGAGAGCGTCTCAACGGATAACACGTCATTTCCATGATCCCATCCACTCATCTGCTGTTCCTGTCACCCAGATAGATAAACCAGAAATTAGTGCATTTTGACAGGATGCTTCATTGCACTGGCCTTTGATCCTACCTCAACCTTTTGCTCTGCAAATCAATTCTGTTTACGCATATCCCCTAATGAGTTACTTCAGGTCGAGATGTGGTTGTCGTTTAACAGAAATAGTCAATATCAAACCTGCAAGAGTGAGATGCATAGGAATCGAATTAGGCCTGTTGCTTACCTGACCGCTACGATGTTCTAATAAGTCAACATCACTTTCCATATTGATCAATTAAATTGCATGAACCAAGCCAGGAAATGAACTAGTTAAACATGGACTACCCACCTGACAATATGTTTCTATAAAAATGCCTTAAGACAACTTTATAATGAGTTACTAGAAAAGTAAACTAATCTCTTTCGTGTCATGGAATTACTTTGTTGTAGAAAGTCAAATGGACATCGTCTGAGTGAAACTGTGGAAGAAGATGTTCACAGAAATTTGAAGAAAAATTCAATCAGATACTGTCTTGCTTAACGTAGATAGAAATGTAGTCACACACGCAATTCAGTTGGCACCTGATTCTGTACTTTGGACACTTTCATCTACTTGCTGGCCACCACGCTCGACTGACACTTAAGCACGAAGATACCAGCTTCACTTGGCACTGATAGGAAAAATCTGCACTACCACTCTCTGACAACACTGAGCTGATGTCACACTGGATGACTGAGTAAAACTATTACTGCGTAGCAAAGATGTATAACGCACAGCTACTTTTGGTACTCATCGACAATCGTATCCAAGGTAGGCAAAAAGTATTGTGCAATGTAAAACCGTCAAGATAGGAAAGTTGAGGAAGAAACAGGTCGCCCTCTCGTGTCTTGACACCTGAATGCCCCACTGCACTATGGCCAAAAACACCAATCATATGATCACATGTGCAACCAGTTCAACCATGCATTGAACTGTTGACTATACCCTTCTGGCAACATATGTCTATCCTTCAAGCATATCAAAACTGTGCATGGCGACTGTTCCGTAATGCGAAAAGAGATAAGTTAGGGTCCCTGAAATTTGGAGCTGTTCGGGCACAAAACTGGCGAAAGAAGTAAACTGTAGTTCTATGTTGTCCAGGAGATCTGCACCTGGAAGTTAGGACTGTGTTCTGTGCAGACTGAATATCCATATTGAATGTTCAGTCACCAGCAATTTGTAGCTCTGAAGCTGGGACCAATTACAATACACTGTTTTAAAATGTCCACTGCTGCATGCAACACTGTCTACGTCTCAATACATATCATTGCCACGTATAATCTACTGTACTTCAGTAATGCTTGTGAATAAACACCGATCTTCCTACTCTTAATAACCAACAAAACCTGTCATCTAAAATTCAGAACAGATTTTAAACCCATAATTTCCAAGTCCTCAGTGTATGTTCATTGGTTTTTTTTGTGTTTGTTGGCCACTAAACTGCACCAATGGTACCTGATTTTAGTCAATGTGAATCCCCCTGAAAATTGGTCAAGGCCGAAAATATTGTGCTTTAACAACTGAATCCCATAAAACCACTTTTCGGCCTATCTTTCTACGTCACACCACCTGGATCACTCATCTTTTCAGCTTGGCAAAACTTCACTTGAGTAATCCAAAAGGCATGCAAAACACATATGTCGCTGAAAGAACTTTCTCAAATAACTGTCACTTTAAGTTTTAGACAGACCACTTTAGTTTAAAAAAAAATTTGGTTTAATGTTGGTTTGTACAATTTTAAAGTTATAAACTGTGTTGTGTTTGTTTTGTAGTGCTCCAATAGTTGCGGCTTTGTTGTTAGTGGGTCTGTTGTTATTATGTTAAAGGAAGTTGACAGTGTCACTGTAGAATGAATGATTGTAAGGTACGAAATGTGTTTTGTTGTTTTTTACAAGAAAAATTTACATGGCTAGTTTTAATAACACAACATTTTAGCTATCACAATTTTTCAACTCACAAATTTGCTTGCAAAACTTGGGAAAAACAAATGTCCTTGGCAAACACTGGTACACTACACCTGTCAGCATGCAAAACGGTTCACAGTGACTAAACAACACTGTCACATGCAACATGTTCTCCAACCTTCACTATGGCAAAATGTTTAATGAAATAAAAACTGTCGCTATGGAACCCGGTTTCTAGTGACCAACACTGAACTATAACACAAGTTATCAGGTGACACAAACATTCAGCTACAAAACACTGGGTTTTACAGGTTACTCACAACTGTCTATGAACAAATAACTTGTTCTAAATTAACTTGTCCTAGGCAAAAATTTTTTTAAGTGTAAAACACTTTTGGCATGCACACAGGGTTTAAGGGATACCACATGTCAGCTAGAACACTGGTTCAGGGGCCACAAAAACATTCAGTATGCAAACTTGTACAGGGAAAAAAAATTTCCCTTCACAACTGGTTTCTCCCGGTGCTACCCAAAAACACTGTCAAGCTATGGCAACACACTGGGTTTACAGTGACACAACTCACTGTCAGCTATGGCAACACACTGGGTTGACGTAACAACAACACTGTAACATGGCAAACACTGGATACAACAAAGAGATGCAACCACTGTTTCTCAGGGGACTCAACAACCACGTCACTAAACAACACCTGTCTGACTAAAACCTGTTCAGCTTGCAACATCACTGGGTTACTCTTACAACAACACTGTCACAATCAACACACTGTTCAAAAGTACAATACAACAACAAAACCTGTCACTAGGCAACACACTGTTCTCCATCGAAAAAACAACAACACTCAGCTATGCAACAACACTGTTACCATGACACAACAACGAAACAGCTATGACAACACACTTTTTAACTGAACAAACATTCACAGCAACACACGGTTTACAGTTTACTACAAAACACTTCACTATGGCAACAACTTCAGGTACCACAACAAACACTGTACTATGGCACACACAGCATACACACACAACACTTCACTACAAACAAAAAACTGATCACAGTGAAAACAAAACACTGTCACTACAACCACTTCTCCCAAACCAAAAAACCACACGTCACACAAACACTGGGTACAACACAACAACCTGTCACCATGCAACACCTTTTGTACAACCCCACAACACGTCACTAACAAACACACTGGTTCTCCAGGGACTACAACACCACGTCGTAAACAAACACACTTTACAAGGACTCACAACACAACACCACACAAAAACCCAAACACACAATCACATCACCACACAACAACATCCACAACACAACACCCAAACACACACAACACACACAACACAACACAAACACACACACAAACACACACACACAAACACACACAAAACCAACAAACCCCACACACACACCCCACACAAACACACACACACACAAACACACCACACACACACAAACACACACACACAAAACACACACAACACACACAAAAACACACACACACAAACACACACACACACACAAACCATACACAAAACACAAACACACACACACACCCAAACACACACACACACAAAAACACACATACAAACCGCACACACACAAAACACACACACAAAAAACACAACACACAAACACACACACAAACACACAAACACACACACAAACAAACACACACACACAAACACACACAAACACACACCACACAAACACACACAACCACACAAAAAACACACAACACAAACACAAACACACACACAACACACAACACACACACACACAAACAAACACACAAACACACACACACAGAACACACACAAACACACACAAACACACACACACTCAAACACACACACAAACACACACACTCGGAGCAGCTCATGATTAGTCACTAGTTCGACGCTCCAGTGGAGCACCCCACACAAACACACACACAAACACAAAAAACACACACACACACAAAAAACACACACAACACAAACAAACACACACAAACACACACACACAAAAACACAACAAACACACACAAACACACACACACTCAAAACACACACACAAACACACACACTTCGGAGCAGCTCATGATTAGTCACTAGTTCGACGCTCCAGTGGTAAGTAACCCTAGTGGTGAACTAGTCTGTCCCATTCCCTCATGATCACAGCTGAACTGCTCATAGCATAGTCACCACTCCAAGCTGCTTCATCGTGATCATCTTGACACCTCTTTTTGGGGCCGGAACACACACGCTTAACTTACCAAGATGTCGGGTGCTGATTGAAAGTTGTATTCTCCACATCATTTTCTTGCCATCACACAATGACAATGACAATGACAATGACAAATTATTTTATTTCGAGGATAATGAATAAGCACCCATGTGCTTTTTTACATCCAGTCCCCGCCCTTAAGGATATATATATGATAATAAAATAAAATAAAGCCTATAGCAATACACTTACACAGTGACGGGGGGGGGGGGGGGGGGAGGGGGGGGGGGGGGAAATCTACACAAAATCACTGAAGAGAAAGAAAAAAAAGTACTAAACAAGTAGGAAGAAAGCAAAACTGAAAACACAGAAAAACCGAAAAAATAGCAAGAACCAAGAGCAAAACAAAAGCGGCAACAACAACAAGGGAGAGGTGACACCCAGTAGTTCCTCCTCACAACACACAACAAAAAACAACACAACAACCAACCCCAAACCAAACAGAGCCAAACAAAGCAGAACCTCCATAAAATTAAAGGAGAACAAACCACCTAAAAGTCATTTTTCAATAACACAATAGCCATATACTAGTAAAACATTAACAATTACACATGCCGGCTTAAGCGTCTTCTGCATTCTCCCAATGATCTCTCCTTCACCTTCACCTCTCATATAGTCTAGCCGAACACTGGGGCACCACTGAAGACTTTGTAGCCAGCTTCCCCCACTCCTCGCGGTTTGCAGCTTTCCCTAGTATTATGTCGTTCGATTCACGGCCAATCCACTCTCTGGTGTTGTCTTCCATCGTTGTCTCTGTCTGTCTTTTTACTTGTACTGTTCCCTGTGGGACAGTCTTGGCCAGTCCAGATGGTCACACACAACGGGACGTGCCTGTACCTCTCCAGTTTGGGGTTTTTTCACTGAAGTCAGGAGCTTTTCATATGGCCCTATTGCGTTTTGATGACACATGTGTGTAGATGCTGTGACACACAGACGACACTGTAGTGTACACACACTGCGACATCAGACAACACTGTAGTGTACACACACTGTGACATCAGACAACACTGTAGTGTACACACACTTTGACATCAGACGACACTGTAGTGTACACACACTGTGACATCAGACAACACTTAGTGTACACACACACACACACTGTGACATCAGACAACACTGTAGTGTACACACACTGTGACATCAGACAACACTGTAGTGTACACACAACTGTGACATCAGACAACACTGTAGTGTACACACACTGTGACATCAGACAACACTGTAGTGTACACACACTGTGACATCAGACAACACTGTAGTGTACACACACTGTGACATCAGACAACACTTTAGTGTACACACACTGTGACATCAGACAACACTGTAGTGTACACACACACTGTGACATCAGACAACACTGTAGTGTACACACACTTGACATCAGACAACACTGTAGTGTACACACACTGCGACATCAGACAACACTGTAGTGTACACACACTGTGACATCAGACAACACTGTAGTGTACACACACACACACTGTGACATCAGACAACACTGTAGTGTACACACACTGTGACATCAGACAACACTGTAGTGTACACACACTGTGACATCAGACAACACTGTAGTGTACACACACTGTGACATCAGACAACACTGTAGTGTACACACACTGTGACATCAGACAACACTGTAGTGTACACACACTGTGACATCAGACAACACTGTAGTGTACACACACACACACACACTGTGACATCAGACAACACTTTGTAGTGTACACACACTGTGACATCAGACAACACTGTAGTGTACACACACTGTGACATCAGACAACACTTTGTAGTGTACACACACTGTGACATCAGACAACACTGTAGTGTACACACACTGTGACATCAGACAACACTGTAGTGTACACACACACTGTGACATCAGACAACACTGTAGTGTACACACTGTGACATCAGACAACACGGTAGTGTACACACAGTGACATCAGACAACACGGTAGTGTACACACTGTGACATCAGACAACACTGTAGTGTACACACACAAACCTATTCATCACACATCTGTGTAGATGCTGTGACATACGGACGATGCTGATGACACACCTGCGTACAAGTGGTACCATGCAGCCATTTCTATTGTTGTTATGTTGTTAGATGTGTAGAGACTGGATTTGAATTAGCCGGCCAGTTGGTGGCAGTCAATATAGTGTAGTGTAGTGTAGTGTAGTGTAGTGTAGTGTGGTGTGGTGTGGTGTGGTGTGGTGTGGTGTGGTGTGGTGTAGTGTAGTGGGTGTGGTGTGGTGTGGTGTAGTGTAGTGTAGTGTAGTGTAGTAGTGTAGAGTAGTGTAGTGTAAAAGTATTAGTGTATTTGTAGTGTGGTGTAGTATAGTGTGATGTAGTGCTGTTTAGTGTAGTGAGAGTAATGTAGTGTAGTGTGGTGTAGTGTGGTGTAGCGTAGTGTGGTGTAGTGTGGTTAGTGTAGTGTACTGTGGTGTAGTGTAGTTTAGTGTAGGTAGTGTAGTGTAGGGTAGGGTAGTGTATTGTAGTGCAGTGTAGTGTAGAGTAGTGTAGTGTATAGTAGTGTAGTGTAATGTAGTATAGAGTAGTGTAGTGTAGAGTAGTGTAGTGTAGTGTAGTGTAAGTATGTGTAGTGTAGTGTAGAGTAGTGTAGTGCAGTGCAGTGTAGTGAAGAGCAGTGAAGTGTAGTGTAATGTGGAGGAGTGTAGTGTAGAGTAGTGTAGTGTAGTGTCGTGTAGTGTAGTGTAGAGTAGTGTAGTGTAGTGTAGTGTAGTGTAGTATAGAGTTAGTGTAGTATATAGTAGTGTACTGGTTGTGTAGTGTCGAGTAGTGTAGAGTAGTGTAGTGTAGTGTGGTGTAGTGTAGTGTAGTGCAGTGTAGTGTGGTGTAGTGTGGTGTAGTGCAGTGTGATGTAGTGTTGTCTAAGTGTAGTGTAGAGTAGTGATGTGGTGTAGTGTAGTGTGGTGTAATGTAGTGTGGTGTAGTGTAATGTAGTGTAGTGTGGTGTGGTGTAGTGTTGTGTGGTGTAGCGTAGTGTGTGTAGGTAGTGTATGTAGTGTAGTGTAGTGTAGTGTGGCGTAGTATGGTGTAGTGTGATGTAGTGTGGTGTAGTGTGATGTAGTAGTGTAGTGCAGTGCAGTGTAGTGTAGTGTAGTGTAGTGGAGTGTCGTGTAGTGTAGTGTAGTGCAGTGTAGTGTAGTGCAGTGTAGTGTAGTGTAGTGCAATGTAGTGCAGTGTAGTGTAGTGCAGTATATAGTGTAGTGTGGGCAGGTCTGGTCAATACTGACAGCACAGGGGCATGTGGAGGAAGCCTTGAATTATTCAGGCCTTGTCTCTCCCCTCTAACAAGCCTCGGTAATGTGATTTCCCTTTCTGCAGGAACCAACTGTATCATGGGAAGTGGGGGGGTGGGGGTGTTAACTCAACACATACACACATACTTCTCTCTCTCATCTCTCTCTCTCTCTCTCATCTCTCACTCTCTCTCTCTCTCTCTCATCTCTCCTCTCATCTTGCACATTGTCTCTCTATCTCTCTGGGTATGGGCTTTATTTTATTTTATTATCATATATATCCCTAAGGCGGAGACTGGATATAAAAAGCACAGGGTGCTTATTCATTATCCTTCGAACTAAAAAATTTGTCATTCTCTCTCTCTCTCTCTGCTCTCTCTCTCTCTCTCTCATTCTCCTCTCTCTCTCTCTCTCTCCTTAGTATAGTTACCATCTTCTTAATTGAAGATGAAGAATTTTTTTTAATCATTTGCATATTTATCTCCCTTCCTTGGGCTTACAGAAGACAAAACTGCAGTGAGCTGACAGAACATGCATTGTTTTCAAATCACTTTTCAAAGAAATCTAACAATAGAGTTTAGTTAACGTTAACTGTAGCAGATGAAATATAAGGGTGGGGTGGTCATCTTTTCCCCGCTGTTGCTGATCTGGTGTCAAAGCCAGGTGTGACACCAGTAGACAAAGCCATGTTCAAGTCCACATGTACGTGTGTGCATGCGCGCGCGCGCGCGTGTGATTGTGTGTGTGTATGTTTGCTCACGCCTCTGTACCAGTGTGAATGCGTATGCGTGTGTGCGTGTGCGCGCCCGCGTGCGTGACCGTGTCACACGTGTGTGTGTTGTATGTGTGTGCGTACAAGCGTTCTGGCATGTGTGTGAGTGTGCATGTTCGCGCGCGCACACGCTTGTGCACATGCGCCAGTGACAGTCCAGCACAGAATGAGCAACTGTACACTTCACCACTAGGTAACACGACGATGATGATGTGACGATGATGATGACGATGACGATAATGATGATGATAACATACTATACTCTGTACCCTGACATAACCCCTAACCGTGGAAGCGGGTAGACAATAGCAGTGGTGTGGTCACCAGCGGTGACTAGTCCTTTGTCCAGTCTCTGTGGTCAGCCACGCCTCTTGGCTTTGTACCAGCCAGGGGGCTGACCTACACACAGCCAGCTGCCTCCTCTCAGACCACTGACCAGGCGTGCTTCTGGCCCAAAACACAGACTGACTGACTGACCGACTGACAGACACATAAACAGAGAGAGAGAGAGAGAGAGAGAGAGAGAGAGAGATCTGAACTCTGAAGTGATACTCTGACCGTAGGCCACAATACACTAAGGGTTGAGGGTAATGAAATATGAAAGCATGGGGTATATAGTTCGCACCATACTGTAGTCAATGGCGAATTTGCACTCGCATGTATACACCCTTGCTAACTCAACCCATGTGAGACTATTTGCTTAGAGAAGGAGGGAGTGTTCACTACATTAATGACAGTAATACAAAAAAAACCCAACACAACACAAACACAAACAACACAAACACAAACAACATAAAAAAACCAACCAAACCCCAAAACCGGCTTTGATGCTGTGGTCACACAAAATGTTTTCACAGTGGAAGACATCCGCCCAATGTTCGAAGCAACCAAAAGTTCAGGTGAAAAAAACCCTGGAGGCTGTGGTTCCACTGTGGGACATGATCAAACATCAAGAAGATGGATCCCAAAGCATGTAGCCGACAATTTCAGAATGCATCAAGAACCATAGCCAAGAAGCATCCCAGGCTGAAGATTATAGTCAGTAAGATCGCTCCAGTGAAAGACACAAACTCAAACATGAAGAGGAAGTCTTCAATGTACTGGTGACTTAGACCTGTTAGACATCAAAACATTGTTTCTCTGATCAGACATTGGTTAATTTGGTAAGGCTTCAGAAACTCAAAGATGGGCCTCCTCCCAACTTCAAAAAGGGGCCATGCGTTCTGCAGTCAGCATGGGAGACATGTCAGGGCACTATTCTGCGGAAAAAGCCTAAGAAAACAGCAAGAAGGCATCCTGCCACCTGTACGCAAGCCCCCCCCCCCCCCCCCCCCCCCCCTCAACGTCTTCATGAACGCCGTCCATAATGTAGAAGATCATCCGACTCCTTGCAGAAAATTGTATTTCTTTTGGGCTGACTGGTACTTCTAGAACATAGTCTTATTGTTTGCACTGCAGTAACTTGGTCGGCAACTGACGGGACAGTATTTCTGTCAACTCTGACAACTACAAAGTCTATATCTTGGACTCCTTTGGTAAAGTACTTTTTGATTTGTTTAAAGTTCCTCCCTTTTGATTATCATCTTTTTTTACTTAGTTTATTGTTTGTTTACTTACTTGCTTGTTTTTTTGTTAATAGTCTTTACAATTTATTATCATCTTCGCTAAGAAAACAGTCATGAGTAAGGCTCATGCTCTGTTTAGAAATTATGCATTGAAATTGTAGATCCATCAATACTAATCTTTCCTATTTAGTACAACATCTTGCTGCACAGTTATTATGTCTAATGCTTCAATCATAATGTGACCAAAAACAAATACCCAGACTGCCTGAATATTTTTAATCCACCAGTAATTGGACAGGGAGATCAGAACGAAAAAGTAAAAAGCTCGCCATTTACATAACATAATGTTTAGATTATATAAACCTGTGTGTTTCACCTGTGCCAACTGAATACAAACATACATTCCTGTGCATACGAGTGACCCCCCCCCCAAAATTAGTAGTTAACAAATCAATCTATCAATTTTGTATTCTGTATATTTGCCCAAAGGTCCCATTGACGAAAATACGGAATGGCGTTTCGCTCGCTTTCATATGCATATTGATATAATGGTTAGTTGCTGGTGAGTTTAAAGCCCATCCCCTTTATGGAAAAGGAAAGCTATTTATATCACCAGCAAACGGTTTGTATTAAAACATGGTTTGACTCTTTCTATACTGCTTAATGATGAAAAGTATCTCAAGGGTTCTGATATTTCCAATCAAAGAGCTAGCTCTATTGATCATTTTCCCTCGTTTCACCCATTCTTGTCCTCTTTGTTAAGTGGGAAAACACATAATGATACTTTAGGAAGTTACACACACTAATTTTAATTACTCTGTACGATACCTCTGTGCAAACAGATTAAAGTTAAGGAAATTGTACATAAATCCAACTACTAGCAATGCTGATTTGGGTTAAATGTATCAGTCTCTCTTTAGATTACGAGAAACCAGATTTTAAAGAAATGGTCGATTTCAATGAATTTTATGCAAAGTTTATTGAAGGATTCTAATGCTGCTGATAACACGATCCAAGGTTTTCGTCTGTGAATGCAATAAACATCAACAGGTAACATATGGTGGATAAAAACTGTCAGAAAGTGTAGATTGAAAAGAAATTCTACTTCAAAAAGTACGTGAAAAATAAATCTTAGAAATTCATGTCTTTTGAATGAGGGTTAATAAAGCCACAGTAGGGTCATAGCACAGGCTAAGATTGATTTATTGGTCTCTTTTTGTAATAAAGAAGTAAGTAGTCATAAAGATTTACAAAAGTTATGGAAAAATTAATGACATGAAAACATGGAATTTGTTTACCCCAGTATCCTATTTAAATTAAAAATAATGATTTCCCAATCTAATTTCAGATAAAGGTGGAATCTTTCATTTGATATGTTTGCTACTACAATGAGTGAATGAAGGTCTCTCGTCTCAAACACATATTATGTAAAGAAGTAAGGAAATTCAAAAAGATACACTTTTATGATCCCATTTCTGATGATTTCACATTACATCAATGCCGCAATATACTCTCAAGAGATTCAAAGATGTCATTCAATCCCTTAGTAATTTAAAAGGACATCAGTAGGAATAGATGTGTTTTCTTATGAAATGTTTTAAACATTTTTACTGGTAAAATGGATTTTCCTATTCCTCCGGGAATTTCCAAAATATGGGCAGAAGTACACTCCCTTATTAAGGAAGCAAGTCTGTAATTATTTATATATTAAACAAGGGAAGTCAAAGAGGGACAAAAATAGCTATTAGACCCATTTCATTAACATCACATACAGGAAAGTTGATGGAAAAAAATCATTTTGATTAGACATGGTGTAATTACTGTGCTAAGAATAAATTTACTGCCAGTTAATCAGGCAGGGTTCCGTAAAGGCAGGTTCATGTATTGACCATTGGTGAAGCTAACTACTCAAATTAAACATCACGTTTCGCCGATAGAAAAAATTTTTCTTGTACTTTCTTTGATGTCCATAAGCTTTTGACCAAGTTTGGCATGCACGATTGCTATACAACTTTAAATCTATTGGTTTTTGTCCGATCATATTTATTTTATGTTAAACATTTCCCTTAGTGGCAGAGTATCAGAGCATAAATTGGAGAAATACATATTCCAACCCATGATTTCCTCTAATGGGTATACACAGATTCTGTTATTGCTCCTTTTCACTTTAACATTTGGCTTATGACCCTCCTAGTGCGTTATCGATAATGTTGTCCTTGTCCAGTATTTCAGATTGACAGTTTGCATGTGGATGGAGACACCTATGAAAAAGTCATACACCAAAAGACAATTAAACTATATTAAGAAAGGTATATCAGCTTGAGGTTGACAAAATTAGTACTTATATGGTAGAAAATGGTTTATAACTGTCTCCAGAAAACCTAAAAAACATTGTTGCTCTTTAATAATGGAGCGGATTTCCCTCCTTACCTAAGTTTCAAACTCCAAGACAGGTATCTTGTGTACCAAATTTGTTGTTACATTTGTGGCGTTTATCTCACTTCAATACCTTTCTGGAGTTAGCCATATTGCAAGATTTGGTATATTAAACCTGAAAGACTTTTTTTTTTAAGTAGTGAGAAACAGCCTTGGGCCAGATGTCCACGCTCTTAAACATCTGTTCATTGGCGCTGTATTTTGTCCGTCATGTTCGACGGATGACCTCCAAAATACAGCAGGGAGTATTGGGTCAGCTGATGTTTGTAACTGGGCAGAAAATTTGAGGCGTAGTTTGTTCTAAACTGGCATACGGTCAACAAAGGTTTTCTTTTTTAATGCTCCAAAATATTTACTGAAAAAACTTAGGAGTCTGATTGTAAAGCCTTTCGCCTTGGGCCTTTGGGCTGTACCTTTGCATGCTTCGTCCTTAGGACATTATGAGAAATAGGAGTTCTGCTTTGGAGTAATATCGCCGAATGATATGGCAAAGTACATTGTAAGAAGTTCACTTACGAAAAACATATCGATACTTGAAATCTATGTGAGATCTTAAGGATGAGCATTTTCCTAAAAAGGGCCAAACAAAACTATTTGGTTCTGTTACAACAATTGGCACTTCCACAGCAGATATTTCTGGAAAAGTCAACAAGTAATCCAGAGAACGAAATTGTCCAACCTTATGTATCGCCCTAGTTCCATGGGAACTTCAAAGAGCTGTTTTTGATGTTGTTCCATTTACCTGTAAAAAGAAAAAGGTTGTAACATCTCAGTATTCATGTGAAGGAGCACATGATAAATAACTACCCTTCACATCTTAAAATATTTACCGATGGATCTCTTCTAAATTGCACTGATGGAGGTGCAGCTATTCATCATTCCCCTCCTTAAGGGTTGAAAATTGTACCATATTGGAAAGAATCATTCTATTTTTACAGCAGAGCTAACTGCCATTCTGATGGCTTTAATGACTTATTTGACTGTCCTCTGCTATTTTACAGGTATTGTATGTGTTGATTCAAAAATCTTGTGTTACAATCTCTTGAAAGTCTGGGTCTAATATTTAAACATGATCTTATAACTGAATAAAACCATCTTATACACTCCTTTCTCATTTTAAGAGGCACTAGTGTACCTTTGCTGGGTACCATCCCATTGCAATATCTTTTATAAATGAAAAGGTTGATAAGAGCAGCTAAAAAATGCGGCAGCACACTAAAATCTGCTAATGTCTTGATTTTACCATGTCAATCCATGGAATTATAACTGTGATAGAAAGTGCTGCTCAAAGATGTTAGGAAAAAACAAAGAAGATGCGGGGTTTCCATAGATACCACTTCAATTTTTTTACCTTAAATTTTTTCTCTCTTCTCGTTTTGGGTTAGATAATTCACGCCAATGGCCAGTCATAAGTCTTATAAAGAGTGAAAATTAACAAGGAGTCATGATGTTCAAGATTTATGACAGGAACTGTTCCATCATACTAAAAGACAAATTCCCTTAACCCGTCCAGAAATACTATAAAGCCTAGTGTACCAATCTAAGAAGAGACTTATTCAAATCTAGTTTACTTTACTCAGGCCCTATGCTGTGGAACACCCTTCCTGATTCAATTAAACAATATCAATCAATAACAATCTACAAAACTCAATTATCAACTCACTTGATACATCAACAATAACAAACCACTGTCCATAGCCTTAAAAACAAAGTTATATATCCCTTCACCTGTCTGTCTGTATGTCTGTCGTCTCTCTCTCTCTTCTCTCTCTCTCTCTCTTTCCTCTCTCTCTCTCTCTCTCTCTCTCACCTCTCTCTCTCTCTTCCTTTTAAATTTTCATTGTGTAAGTGAGTTTACCAAAGATTGGAAGCTTTTTTTTTTTTGATAATAACTCTAGTTATAAGTAAAAATTATCTATCACAACAATATATGTGTTAAATCTGTCCGTGTCTAAGCAAAAAGAGTGTTGATGGTGAGGGTGTGCTGTTTTGATAATTTTATTCAGTATTTGTTTTGTTTGGTTTTTGTTTGTTTGTTTAACAACTCTCTCTCTCTCTCTCTCTCTCTCTCTCTCTCTCTCTCTCTCTCTCTCTCTCTCTCTACTCTCATTCTCTCTCAATTTTTCTTCCCCCACCCCCACTTCTCTCTCTCTCTCTTAGTAAATGTGTAGAATGTTCATTTTATGACTTTTATTGTTATTTTTTCCTCTATATTATAGTTGTTGAGTGTATGGGTATATTGGGCTTATTTTTATTATCAAAAAGGTTCAATTTGTTCGAGTATAATCAAAAAGAGTGTTGATGGTGATCCTGTGCTGTCTTGAGAGTTATATATTTATCATTATCCCTGAAATACACACACACACACACTCACTCTCTCTCTATGACTTTATAGTTAGGCCTTTTTCTTTTTTTTCTTCCTTGTTTTTATTGTGTGAGTGTATGGGTATTGAGGTTTTTTTTTCATGGCATATAATATGTACGAGTAAAATAAAAATGAGTGTTGATGGTGATCGTGTACTGTTTTGAGAATTATAGATTTTGTATTATCTCTGAAACACACGCACGCACACACAGACACACACGCGCACGTGCGTGCATGCACCCCCCCCCCCCAACCCACAACATAACACTTCTCTCTCTCTCTGTATTGGGCCTAAGGCCAATGGGCATTAAAATCTTTCTTTCTGTTCTCTATCCTGTCTCTCACTCTCTCTCCTTTTATAGATTCGCTACTAGTTATAGTTGTTGTGTATTCTGATGAGGGATGTATTCATACCTTTATATTTTCAATTATTTTGGGCTTGTTGACTGTACTTGAGTTCTAGTGAATGTCTATTTCAATATCTTATTGTTACGTTGTAACAACTATGTGCACCATTTTACACTGTGAGAATGTTCATTTTTATGACTTTTATCTAAGTTGCATTTTTGCTCTCTCTCTCTCTCTCTTCTCTTCTCTCTCTCTCTCTCTCCTCTCTCTTCTCTCTCTCTTTTTTATAATGTTGGTTGGGTTTTTTTGTCCTTTTTGTTGGTGGGTTTTTCGTTTGGTTTTTTTCTTTTGTTTGTTTTTTTTGTTGTTTTTTTGAGTGGGTCTGGGTTGTTTTGGGTTTTTCTTTTCTTTGTTTTTTTTTATATTTTAATTTTCCCTTTGTTTCTACTGTGTGAGAGTATGAGTATTGGGTTTATTATCAAGATGTATCCCTATGGAAAGGGACTGGATGTAAAAAAGCACATGAGTGCTTAATCATTATCCTCGTAATAAAAGAATTTGTCATTGTCATTGTCTCTCTCTCTGATGCTTTTCTTTCCCCTCAATAGAATTATTCACTCATCCATTCGTTCATTTATTTATTCATTTACTGCATCTGTAAAAAAACAAAGCCCTCATATATATATATGCACAACCCTTTTCTTTGTTTAACACAATACTATGAATGAAAAAACCCCATACAAATGAAGATACAAACAACCCAAAACTATTAAAATGAAATGCCCCATAAAATCCAAACATACCATATTTCAAATTTTGTTAAAAACAAATGAATAAAACCCACCACTACTACCACCCCCCTCCTCCACTCAAATTCAATCTGAAAAGTGTAGCATGACGCTGAGGAAAAGAACAAACACTGTCTGATTTTGACGAGGAGAGGACAATGGAACAATTGACAATGACAATTTCCTTTATTCGAGGGAAAATGAATAAGCACCCATGTGGGGGGGTTTTACACCAGTCCCCGCCCTTAGGGTAGGATATATTGTTAATAAAAAAATATAAGTCAATACTAATACACCTCATCAGTAAACAAAAAATTCCCACAGAACAAAACCATAACAACACCGAAAAAAAAGAGAGAGAATAAAACAACACAAATAATAAAGAAAGCAAAAAACAGGAACAAATCAAAAAACCACAGAAACAATCAAAAATAAGTAGCATAGAAACAAGACGCATAGTAAATAAAACAACAACACAACAAGGGGAGAGGGGACAACCAAATAATCCCCCGCCCCACAAGAAAAAACAACAACAACATACAAATCCAAAATCAAAAACAAAAACTCCATATATTAAGAGATGAGAGAGAGAGTGAGAGAATGGAGAGAGGAGAGAGAGAGAGAGAGGAGTGAGGAGAGAGAGGGGGGGGGGAGAGAGAGAGAGAGAAACCTGAAACTCTGAACTGGTTTATTGGTACATTCAGCCTTAGGGCCACAATTACACCAGTGTTTAGATGAATTTCTGTTTTGGATTGAGAGGGTAAGGGGGGAGGGGGGCAGGGGTGTGAGTGTATATGAAAAATGGAGCATAGGATAAACTTCACACGTACTATAGCAATGAAAAAAATGTAAGCATGGGATAATTTTCACACATACTGAATACTAAGACAATTGAAAGTAATGGGATAAATTTCAGTACATACTATAGCAATGAAAAATGAACGCATGGATAAATTTTCACCACAAACTGTATCTATGATAAATGAAGCATGGGATACATTTCACACATACTATAGCAATTGTTAGTGAAGCATAGGATAATTTCAATCATACTGTATCTATGACAGAGTGATGGGAGAGAGTTGGTGAGAGAGGAGTGATGAGATGAAGAGATGAGAGAGATGAGAGAGAGAGACGAGAGAGACGATGCGAGAGAGAGAGGAGAGAGATGACTTTAAAAAAAAAATTGTGAATTGGACAGAGCGATCGAATTTCATTAAAATATACTAATGCTATGATGTGCGTGCGCGCAGGCACACGCGCGATCGCACACGCACGCGTGTCTCTGTGTGTGTGTGAGTGTGTACGTGCGGATGTGCATGGGTGCGTACATGCGCGCGTGTATGTGTCACGTGTGTGTGTATAATCTCATTCTCATTTTTTTTTTTATCGAGGATAATGGAATAAGCACTCATGTGCTTTTTTACATCCAGCTCCCGTGTGTATGCTGTTTTGTAAATCTCTGTTCATCTTTTCCCACCGGACTCAATGGCCTATTCTTACGAAAAGCGGAACAGGAGTAACGTAGTGCGCATGAGTTCTGTGAGCGTTCGCACACGGGACCTCGGTTTATAGTCTCATCCGAAGGACTAAAAACGCACACCACGTGTTGTTGTGCGTGTGGGTGTGTGATTTGTGTTGCGCGCGCGCGCACGTACAGTGGGGATATGTGTGCTGTCTATTATACTATGTACTTTGTGAGAGAGAGAGGAAGGAAAGCACAGGCGTGCGAGTTGCCAAGCTCTAAATAGACAGCAGACAGACCAGACATGACAGACGGAACAGACAGTTAGACAGCAGACGGACCATTCAGAACAGACAGACGGAAAACAGTCAGTCAGACAGACATGACACAGGGACAGTCAGACAGAGACAGTCGGACAGTCAGACAGACTGACAGACAGACAGACAGACAGCAGTCAGACAGACAGGCAGTCAGACAGTCAGACAGACAGACAGACAGACAGGCAGTCAGACGGACAGACAGACAGACAGTCAGACAGAGAGTCAGTCAGACAGTCAGACAGACAGACAGACAGACAGAAAGTCAGACAGACAGACAGTCAGACAGACAGACAGACAGTCAGACGACGACAGTCAGACAGAAGACAGGACTGACAGTCAGACAGAGAGTTCAGTCAGCCGTCAGTTAGCAAGTCCTTGGCAGTAGTGAGGGCGCCTGGGGAGAAAGCTGTGATGGTTGATTGCCGGGTTGAAATTTTATCCCCAGTGCCCTTCGATGGACTGTATCCCCACCCCCTGATCCCACCCCCCCCCACATCGACCACTGACCACCCCCCTCACCCCCTCCACCCCCCCTCCCATTTCAGTTACACGCACCATTTATGTTGCGCATTGGTGTGTAGGGTTAAAACAAGTTGGCCACTGTCACTCTCTCTTCATAGGAACCCACAAGGTGATAGGGCTGAACAAAGAAGAAGAAGCAGAAGAAGAAGAAGAAGAAGAAGAAGAGAAGAGAAGAAGAAGAAAGAAGAAGAAGAAGAACAAGAAGAAGAAAAAGAAGAAGAACAAGAAGAAGAGAAGAAGAAGAAGAAGAACAAGAACATTGAAGAGGAAGAAGAAGAAAAAGAAGAAAAAAAAGGGGAAGAAGATAGAAGAACAAGAACAAGAACAAGAACAAGAGAACAAGTAAAGAAACAAGAAGAACAAAGAAGAACAAGACAAGAAGAACAAGAAATGAACAGAAGGTAGAAGAAGAGAAGAAGAAGAAGAACAAGAAGAACTAGGAACAAGAAGAACAGAAGAACAAGAAGAATAGAAGAAGTAGAATGTACGGAGGAATTTTTTTAGCGCTGAATCTTGAAATGAAAAATCAAAGCGCTCGGATGGACTTTTTTTTATATCGAGGGGAAAACGGAAATAAGCACTCTTGTGCTTTTTTTTTTACAGCCGTCCCGTGTGTATGCGGGTTTTGTTAAATTTTGTCATTGTTCCCACCGGCACAACAATGGCCTACTTATTTCGAAAAGCGGAACAGGATTTAACATGTGCGCAAGATGTTCTGCATGCGCTCGCACACGGGGCCTCGGTTAATAGTCTCATCCGAAGGACTAAGAGAAGTCAGTCCATTTCCCCTCCGCCTCCTCCTCTGTTTCATCATAATGGACACTGTGCACCAGATTATACACGGTTATTAATCACTCGCGAAATCTCTTACTTTCCGTTGCGTTGTCGTGCACTATAATATGCATAATGTGGTATCTGTGTGTGTGTGTGTGTTGTGTGTTGTGTGTGTGTGTGTGTGTGTGTGTGTGTGTGTGTGTGTGGTGTGTGTGTGTCGTGTGTGTGTGTGTGTGTGTGTGTGTGTGTAGTGCACACTCCAAACTGTTCTGTCTGGTACTCTATGTGTGTGTAATAGTGTACCTTCCATACTGTTCAAGTCTGTTATCTATGATGTCTTAGTACACTCCATATGTTCAGTCTGTACTTATGTGTCATAGTGTACATCCATACTGTTCAGGTCTGTTTTTTTTTTAACCCTCTGTGTGTGTGTGTGTTATCATAAGCGTACACTCCATACTGTTCATACTGTTCATTCTGTACTCTATATGTGTGTCATAGTGTACACTCCGTACTGTTCAGTCTGTACTCTATGTGTGTGTGTGTCACAGTGTACACTCCATACTGTTCAGTCTGTACTCTGTGTGTGTGTGTGTGTGTGTCACAGTGCACACTCCATACTGTTCGGTCTGTATTCTATGTGTCATAGTGTACATTCCATACTGTTCAGTCTGTACTCTATGTGTCATAGTGCACACTCTATACTGTTCAGTCTGTACTCTATTTGTGTGTGTCATAGTGTACACTCCATACTGTTCAGTCTGTACTCTATGTGTGTGTCATAGTGCACACTCCATACTGTTCAGTCTGTACTCTATAGTTAGTTCTTCAGTTTAACGTCTTCACAAAAAGATTTCAGACGATTTTGTGTGTGTGTGTGGTATGTATTTGTGTGTGTTGTGTGTGCAGTGTAGTGTTTTTTGTGTGTGTGTGTGTTTTTTGTGTGTGTGTGTGATGCGTTGCTTGTGCGTGCATGGTGAGATGTGTGTATGAGAGTGTGTATACGTCCGTGTAATGTATGTGTGTGCATGTACGAGTGTGTGCGTGGGGTATGTGCGTGCGGCATGCGTGTGTGTTTGTGTTTGTCGTGTGTAAGTGGTAATGTTTGTGTGTGTGTTGTAAGTGGGTGTGAGTGATGAGTGTGGAGGATATGAGTGAAATTGGTTGGCGTGTGTGAGTGTGTGTGTGTGTGTTGTGTGTGTGTGTGTGTGTGTTGCTGTGTGTGTTGTGTGTGTGTGTGTGTTGTGCGTAGCGTGCGCGTGTGTACGTGTAAGTAAATATATCACAGAAATTGAGTTAAGTATGTTGTGTTCCTGTAGGTTTGTTGTGTGTGAGTGTGTGGTGTGTGCGCGCGCGCTTGTTTGCGTTTTGTGTAACATGCAAAGTATGTGTGAGGGGTCTTGCGTGTGTGTTGTGTGTGTGTGTGTGTGTGTGTGGTGTGGTGTGTGTGTGTGTTCATCTCGTGTGTGTGTGTGTGTGTGTGTGTGTGTAGTGTGTGTTGTGTGGTGCGTGCTATCTTGTGTGTGTGTGTGCCAAGTAAATAGCCTAATCATCAAACAGTTATACAAAACTTAGGGCCTTGCTAAAAAACCAAGTACCCCCCCCCCAAAAAAAAAAAAAAAAAAAAAAAAACCCTTTAGGGGAATAAGCAAGAACATGTTTCTAAAATCTTACAACCAGTCTTGGATAACAAATAGAACAAGAAAAACTCTGAAAACTAACAATGGTACATAACTAGCCAAAAGTTTGGACTTTGGGACGTATATATTAGCACATAGTAGGGGTTAAAAAAAACCACAGGGCAGTAAGAGAGGTTTACAGAACATTCATTTAAAGGAAAAGCTTAAACAAGATGATCAATCAAGGAAGATACCGGACAGGGCTGTGTAGCAATATCAGAATTTTACTCTTATGTACTCTGTACTCTATGGTGTGTCAGAGTGTAACTCCTTACTGTTCAGTCGGTATTATATGTGTCATAGTGTACATTCCATTACTGTTCAGTCAGTACTATATGTGTCATAGTGCACACTCCATACTGTTCAGTCTGTACTCTGTGTGTGTGTCATAGTGCACACTCCATACTGTTCAGTCTGTACTCTATGTACGTGTCATAGTGACACTCCATTTTACTGTTCAGTCTGGACTCTATGTGTCATGTGTATCACTCCATGCTGTTCAGTCTGTACTCTATGTTATGTGCATCTACTCCATACTGTTTCAGTCTGTACTCTTATGTGTCATAGTGTGCACTCCAATACTGTTCAGTCTGTAATCTATGTGTAATGTTTTGTACACTCCTACTATTTCAGTCTGTACTCTATGTGTCATAGTGTGCACTCCATACCTGTTCAGTCTGACTCGATGATCTCTGATGTGACATTGTTGCACACTCCTTACTGTTCAGTCTATACTCTATGTGTGTGTCATAGTGCACACTCCATACTGTTCAGTCTGTACTCTATGTGTGTGTGTCATAGTGCACACTCCATACTGTTCAGTCTGTACTCTATGTGTCATAGTGTACACTGCCTACTGTTCAGTCTGTACTCTATGTGTGTTGTCATTGTGCACACTCCATACTGTTACGGCTGTACTCTATGTGTCATAGTGCAATCATTACTGTCCAGTCTGTTTCTTGTGTCCTAGTGCATACTCTCTGTTCAGTCTGTACTCTATGTGTGTGTCATAGTGCACACTCCATACTGTTCAGTCTGTACTCTATGTGTCATAGTGTACACTCCATACTGTTCTGTCTGTACTCTATGTGTGTGTCATAGTGCACACTCCATACTGTTCAGTCTGTACTCTATGTGTCATAGTGCACACTCCATACTGTTCAGTCTGTACTCTATGTGTCATAGTGTACACTCAATACTGTTCAGTCTGTACTCTATGTGTCATAGTGCCACTCCATACTGGTTAGGCTATACCCTCCCATGTGTCCATTCTAGTGTACACTCCATACCGTTCTGTCTTTCTCTGTGTGTGTGTGTGGTGTGTGTGAGTGTGTGTGTGTGTGTGGTGTGTGCGTGTGTTGTGTGATGTGTGGTGTGTGTTTTTCTTGTGTGTGTGTGTAGTGTGTCAATGTTGTACACTCCATACTGTTCAGTCTGTACGGGGTGTGTCATAGTGGACACTCCATACGTTTAGTATGGTACTCTATGTGTGTGTCATAGTGGGGACACTCCATACTGTTCAGTCTGTACTCTATGTGGGGGTCCTTGTGTACACTCCATACTGTTTTCAGTATGTATACTGTGTCATAGTGCCACACTCCATACTGTTCAGTCTATACTCTATGTGTCATAGTGCATATTCCATACTGGTTTTAGGCTATACTCTATGTGTCATAGTGTACACTCCATACTGTTCAGTCTGTACTGGGTGTGTCATAGTGCACACTCCATACTGTTTAGTCTGTACTGTGTCATAGTGCACACTCCATACTGTTAAGTCTATGCTCGTAATATACATCTTGATGACCCCCTAGCACCAGGAGAATGCCCAGAGTGAGCACTTCTGATGTCCAGTGCTCTTGCTGGTTGTGGACAACAGACATGCCAAGCAGCAGCCCCCAGCTTGCCACTGGCCATTGTGAATCGAGAGGAGGAAAAACCACAACCACTCTTCACAACTGACATGGTTTGTTTTTTTTTTTTTTTTTTTAGAGTGAGAGATGAGGAGAGATATGAGAGAGATGAGAGAGAAGAGAGGATGAGAGAGGAGAGAGTTAGGAGAGAGAGGAGTGAGAGAGAGAGCGAGATGAGAGAGAGAGAGAGAGATTATGTGCAAAATACTGTAATTGCTTATTTGTAAAACTGTGGTAGGAAATATTCGTAAAAATCTTGCTACCAAATATTACAACAGATGAATAGGACACCGCAAAATTGACAGGCAAACTGACATACCAACAAACAGGTGGTAACTAGAAAACAAACATCAGCATGCCACTTAGGGAGAATACCACTTAGGAGAATACACTTAGGAGAATACCACATAGGAGGAATACCACTTTATGTAGAATACCACTTAGGATGAATCCACTTAGGAGAATACCATTAGTAGAATTCCACTTAGGAGAATACACTTAGGAGAATACCACTTTGGAGAATACCACTTAGGTGAATACCACTTAGGTGAATACCACTTAGGAGTAACGGTTGATGAATACATTTAGGAACACGGAAAGTGACGCCCCCCCCAGGTTTGTACTTTACATTAAAATGTCCCTTGAGACTAGTGTTTTGAATATTTTTAGTTTGTTGCGGTTTTTAAAAAAGACAGTAAAGCCTATTCAGGGCCAGCTCCCAGAATAACGACAAACTTGATTCATATACTGTTAATACTAGACAAGGAATTAACTATAGGGTGCGAGTGTCGATATTATTTATTGCTAAACAATGTCTCTAGTTGACATGGGAATAATGCCATGACAAAATGTTATGCCATTGAATTCCTTTGTTGAAAACGTTGCTTGTTGTTTAATGGCGAGGATGCTATTCTTTCTTTTACAAGCCGCATTTTAATGAAAATGTCTTGTTTGATACAAAACTTAAACACTCGTTCATGTACTCTGGTAACAGATCTCATTAAGATGTTGCCTGGCACATCCCAAAGTGTAGAGGCATATCTATATTTGACTGAATATATGAATGGAAGCATTATCCTGAGTGCAAAGACAAATTGTTTTATTTTACGCACCTGAAGTAATTTTAGGCAATGTTTTTAGACAATCACTTTTATGTCTTCTGACCAAGATAAGTTTAATCAATAGTTACTCTTAACAGTTTATGACTTCCCCCCCCCCCTATTATATGTTTACTAAAAAAATTCATAGATACGGTTTCGGTTTACTAAATAAGATTTTTGGCGTTTTGCCTAGTTGAAATTAGCATGGATTCTGGTGTTTTGGAATTGTTTGCCATGTTGTGTTTGGGAACATTTTATAGAAATATCATGATTTCTGGTTTACTCGAAAGGACTGTTATGTGTCTTATTGGTAGTGTCTATGGACGGCGTCGTTCAGCATATAGTTTCTCACGTTGTTTTGATGGATAGATGTGAAGTTAATGATAAAAAAGGGAATAGCAAAGGACCAAGAACAGATTCGTGATGAGCACCGTAAGTATTTGAAAGCTTGATTAGAACAGCAATCGTTAAGATACACTTTTCTGGTGTCCGTTAGACAAAAAGGAATAAACAAGTTCTAGGGAATTGGGTGATAGCTTATAAAAATCCAATTTCTTTAAGGGGACATTGTGATCAAGGACGTCCAATGCCTTTGCAAAGTCGACAACAAGAACTCCAGTAACATTTGGTTTTGGTTTATATTGGATAGGCCATCTTCAGTGGTTTGTGATGCTGTATGACACGATATGGTAGGGTCAGGATCACACTGCTTGGATGTTTGAGAGAAGCACGAAAAGACATTAGTCTATAAAAGATTATTATATATATATATATTTATATAGATATATATATATAATATATTATATATCACACGTGCTGTTCTATAAAAGGGCTCTGAAAGGGCTAACAAATCTGATATTGGCTTACACTTTGAAGGGTCAGTTGTCTTTCCTGATATGGACAATGGAACTACTTTGGCTTGCTTTAGGACTTTTCTACAGGCGTTTATACATGTCCTGCACAACAGCATGAACGATGTCAGTGTGTTGGTATTGCTGAAAGCGCAAGTAGATGTAATGTCCCTCTGCTTAGGTGAGACAGAGACGATGAGACAGAGTGACACTCACACACACACACACACACACACACACACACACACACACACACGGGAGATAAACATGGATGGCGGCAATTGGTATACATCTAAACTGACAGCCAGTGAGTCTACCGCGTTGTAACATAAGTTATGACCAAATCTACACGATCAAGAAGCCTGGACGTCGTGTAACAATTCGGCTCTAAGGAAAGGCACAGACGAAAGAAGACAAAGAGATTGTGATGAGCGACACCTTGGAAAGAAGGTTTTGAAGCCATGCAGAACAGAAAAACAAACATGGCTCTGGACAAAACTTCTATGTTGTGAAAGCACCAAATTAGGTCAAGCAACTGTTGACACGGTTAGTGCTGTTCAATGATTTAAAATCTATATCGCAGTTGTTATCGTGACCGCGTTTCAGTGCTGAAACATTATTAGTCAGCAAAATGATTTGATTAAGAATTTGTTGATTGATAACTGAACCTGAAAAAGACTTCTGGACTACCAATCATGAAAGGAAATCAGAGGGATCCCACAAAAACTACGTGTCCTACCAATGCAGAGGCCGCTAGATCTACATTGCCAATGCATGTAGATTAACATCCAATGCGCAAAAGGCCAATTGCAAAAGATATAGCCCCAGTAAAGATCAAAATGCAAAGTGATAAAAATAGAACACGTAGCTCCAAGACCAATGATGTAGAAAAATCAGGTGACCTAATGTATCACTCTCACAAGGCACGGTAATTTGTTTTTGGAAACCAAAAGAAGAAACAAGACCTTCCTCAAGTTATGTGCTTCATGACTCCACTGTTTAAACAATGTCTGTTCCACACCGTTGGGTGTTTATTATGGCTTTGATGCTGTGGTCACACAAAATGTTTTCACAGTGGAAGACATCCGCCCAATGTTCGAAGCAACCAAAAGTTCAGGTGAAAAAAACCCTGGAGGCTGTGGTTCCACTGTGGGACATGATCAAACATCAAGAAGATGGATCCCAAAGCATGTAGCCGACAATTTCAGAATGCATCAAGAACCATAGCCAAGAAGCATCCCAGGCTGAAGATTATAGTCAGTAAGATCGCTCCAGTGAAAGACACAAACTCAAACATGAAGAGGAAGTCTTCAATGTACTGGTGACTTAGACCTGTTAGACATCAAAACATTGTTTCTCTGATCAGACATTGGTTAATTTGGTAAGGCTTCAGAAACTCAAAGATGGGCCTCCTCCCAACTTCAAAAAGGGGCCATGCGTTCTGCAGTCAGCATGGGAGACATGTCAGGGCACTATTCTGCGGAAAAAGCCTAAGAAAACAGCAAGAAGGCATCCTGCCACCTGTACGCAAGCCCCCCCCCCCCCCCCCCCCCCCCCTCAACGTCTTCATGAACGCCGTCCATAATGTAGAAGATCATCCGACTCCTTGCAGAAAATTGTATTTCTTTTGGGCTGACTGGTACTTCTAGAACATAGTCTTATTGTTTGCACTGCAGTAACTTGGTCGGCAACTGACGGGACAGTATTTCTGTCAACTCTGACAACTACAAAGTCTATATCTTGGACTCCTTTGGTAAAGTACTTTTTGATTTGTTTAAAGTTCCTCCCTTTTGATTATCATCTTTTTTTACTTAGTTTATTGTTTGTTTACTTACTTGCTTGTTTTTTTGTTAATAGTCTTTACAATTTATTATCATCTTCGCTAAGAAAACAGTCATGAGTAAGGCTCATGCTCTGTTTAGAAATTATGCATTGAAATTGTAGATCCATCAATACTAATCTTTCCTATTTAGTACAACATCTTGCTGCACAGTTATTATGTCTAATGCTTCAATCATAATGTGACCAAAAACAAATACCCAGACTGCCTGAATATTTTTAATCCACCAGTAATTGGACAGGGAGATCAGAACGAAAAAGTAAAAAGCTCGCCATTTACATAACATAATGTTTAGATTATATAAACCTGTGTGTTTCACCTGTGCCAACTGAATACAAACATACATTCCTGTGCATACGAGTGACCCCCCCCCCAAAATTAGTAGTTAACAAATCAATCTATCAATTTTGTATTCTGTATATTTGCCCAAAGGTCCCATTGACGAAAATACGGAATGGCGTTTCGCTCGCTTTCATATGCATATTGATATAATGGTTAGTTGCTGGTGAGTTTAAAGCCCATCCCCTTTATGGAAAAGGAAAGCTATTTATATCACCAGCAAACGGTTTGTATTAAAACATGGTTTGACTCTTTCTATACTGCTTAATGATGAAAAGTATCTCAAGGGTTCTGATATTTCCAATCAAAGAGCTAGCTCTATTGATCATTTTCCCTCGTTTCACCCATTCTTGTCCTCTTTGTTAAGTGGGAAAACACATAATGATACTTTAGGAAGTTACACACACTAATTTTAATTACTCTGTACGATACCTCTGTGCAAACAGATTAAAGTTAAGGAAATTGTACATAAATCCAACTACTAGCAATGCTGATTTGGGTTAAATGTATCAGTCTCTCTTTAGATTACGAGAAACCAGATTTTAAAGAAATGGTCGATTTCAATGAATTTTATGCAAAGTTTATTGAAGGATTCTAATGCTGCTGATAACACGATCCAAGGTTTTCGTCTGTGAATGCAATAAACATCAACAGGTAACATATGGTGGATAAAAACTGTCAGAAAGTGTAGATTGAAAAGAAATTCTACTTCAAAAAGTACGTGAAAAATAAATCTTAGAAATTCATGTCTTTTGAATGAGGGTTAATAAAGCCACAGTAGGGTCATAGCACAGGCTAAGATTGATTTATTGGTCTCTTTTTGTAATAAAGAAGTAAGTAGTCATAAAGATTTACAAAAGTTATGGAAAAATTAATGACATGAAAACATGGAATTTGTTTACCCCAGTATCCTATTTAAATTAAAAATAATGATTTCCCAATCTAATTTCAGATAAAGGTGGAATCTTTCATTTGATATGTTTGCTACTACAATGAGTGAATGAAGGTCTCTCGTCTCAAACACATATTATGTAAAGAAGTAAGGAAATTCAAAAAGATACACTTTTATGATCCCATTTCTGATGATTTCACATTACATCAATGCCGCAATATACTCTCAAGAGATTCAAAGATGTCATTCAATCCCTTAGTAATTTAAAAGGACATCAGTAGGAATAGATGTGTTTTCTTATGAAATGTTTTAAACATTTTTACTGGTAAAATGGATTTTCCTATTCCTCCGGGAATTTCCAAAATATGGGCAGAAGTACACTCCCTTATTAAGGAAGCAAGTCTGTAATTATTTATATATTAAACAAGGGAAGTCAAAGAGGGACAAAAATAGCTATTAGACCCATTTCATTAACATCACATACAGGAAAGTTGATGGAAAAAAATCATTTTGATTAGACATGGTGTAATTACTGTGCTAAGAATAAATTTACTGCCAGTTAATCAGGCAGGGTTCCGTAAAGGCAGGTTCATGTATTGACCATTGGTGAAGCTAACTACTCAAATTAAACATCACGTTTCGCCGATAGAAAAAATTTTTCTTGTACTTTCTTTGATGTCCATAAGCTTTTGACCAAGTTTGGCATGCACGATTGCTATACAACTTTAAATCTATTGGTTTTTGTCCGATCATATTTATTTTATGTTAAACATTTCCCTTAGTGGCAGAGTATCAGAGCATAAATTGGAGAAATACATATTCCAACCCATGATTTCCTCTAATGGGTATACACAGATTCTGTTATTGCTCCTTTTCACTTTAACATTTGGCTTATGACCCTCCTAGTGCGTTATCGATAATGTTGTCCTTGTCCAGTATTTCAGATTGACAGTTTGCATGTGGATGGAGACACCTATGAAAAAGTCATACACCAAAAGACAATTAAACTATATTAAGAAAGGTATATCAGCTTGAGGTTGACAAAATTAGTACTTATATGGTAGAAAATGGTTTATAACTGTCTCCAGAAAACCTAAAAAACATTGTTGCTCTTTAATAATGGAGCGGATTTCCCTCCTTACCTAAGTTTCAAACTCCAAGACAGGTATCTTGTGTACCAAATTTGTTGTTACATTTGTGGCGTTTATCTCACTTCAATACCTTTCTGGAGTTAGCCATATTGCAAGATTTGGTATATTAAACCTGAAAGACTTTTTTTTTTAAGTAGTGAGAAACAGCCTTGGGCCAGATGTCCACGCTCTTAAACATCTGTTCATTGGCGCTGTATTTTGTCCGTCATGTTCGACGGATGACCTCCAAAATACAGCAGGGAGTATTGGGTCAGCTGATGTTTGTAACTGGGCAGAAAATTTGAGGCGTAGTTTGTTCTAAACTGGCATACGGTCAACAAAGGTTTTCTTTTTTAATGCTCCAAAATATTTACTGAAAAAACTTAGGAGTCTGATTGTAAAGCCTTTCGCCTTGGGCCTTTGGGCTGTACCTTTGCATGCTTCGTCCTTAGGACATTATGAGAAATAGGAGTTCTGCTTTGGAGTAATATCGCCGAATGATATGGCAAAGTACATTGTAAGAAGTTCACTTACGAAAAACATATCGATACTTGAAATCTATGTGAGATCTTAAGGATGAGCATTTTCCTAAAAAGGGCCAAACAAAACTATTTGGTTCTGTTACAACAATTGGCACTTCCACAGCAGATATTTCTGGAAAAGTCAACAAGTAATCCAGAGAACGAAATTGTCCAACCTTATGTATCGCCCTAGTTCCATGGGAACTTCAAAGAGCTGTTTTTGATGTTGTTCCATTTACCTGTAAAAAGAAAAAGGGAGTAACATTCTCAGTATTCATGTGAAGGAGCACATGATAAATAACTACCCTTCACATCTTAAAATATATACCGATGGATCTCTTCTAAATAGCACTGATGGAGGTGCAGCTTTCATCATTCCCTCCTTAAAGGTTGAAAAATTGTACCATATTGGAAAGAATCATTCTATTTTTACAGCAGAGCTAACTGCCATTCTGATGGCTTTACATTACTTAATTGACTTTCCTCAGGCTATTTTACAGGTATTGTTATGTGCTGATTCAAAATCTGTGTTACAATCTCTTAAAAAGTCTGGGTCTAATATTAAACATGATCTTATAACTGAAATAAACCATCTTATACACTTTCTCATTTTAAGAGGCACTAGTGTCACCTTTTGCTGGGTACCATCCCATTGCAATATCTTTTATAATGAAAAGGTTGATAGAGCAGCTAAAAATGCGGCAGCACACTCAAAATCTGCTACTGTCTTGAATATACCAATGTCAATTCATGAGAATTATAACTTGATAGAAAGTGCTTGCTCAAAGCATGTTAGGAAAAAACAAGAAGATGCGGGGTTTTCCCATGATACCACTTCAATTTTTTTACCTAAATTTCTTTCTCTCTTCTCGTTTTGGGTTAGATAAATCACGCCAAAGGCCAGTCATAAGTCTTATTAAAAGAGTGAAGTTAAATGCTTTCCATACATAATGTTCTAGAAATGTGCATTGTGTGTGTGGTGGGGCAATCTCAAACATTCATATTCTTTTCGAGTGTCAAATGTTAAAAAAGCAGCTGCCCACCATTCGTGAGAGATCTTTGCATAAGGTTTTGAATAACTCTACATTGCTCTGTGAAATTACTTTGCTGTTGAAAGAGAGCTGTGTTAGTAATTTGCTATAGCACAAATAAGTATGTCATTCATTTATCTGAAGCATAGGCATTCTACCCACCATGGTATAGCTTTCGAAATTGTTACCTTTTTTCCCAGCGTTCTTTTGGCATGGAATTCATGACGTGTATCTTTTGATCTGTTGTAGTTTAATTAGCTAGATTTATTCATAAGGTAAATTCATTTCTTTCATTGTATTATAGTTACAGTATAACGTTAGACAGTTCCTTAACCAATTTTTCTGATTTGTTTGCCTTTTTTGTGTCTAATATCACTTAATGTGAATAGACGCTAAATTAAAGAACAACGCAGACACACAGAGACAGACATTCAGACAGAGAACTGCAGACAAACAGAAAACAGACAGACAGACAGACAGGGAGAAAATGAGTGAGTGTGATTGGCGCTAACAGCTGTGACTGAGGCTGCCTATTAGCGCCTGTGCCTGCTGCCTGCCGGCAGTGGTGGGCATTAGCTGCCGGCAGTTAACACTTCCCTCCCCCTTCCTTTGCCACCACCACCACCACCACACCCCCCACTTCTCTCTCTCTCTCTCCATGGCCCTAGTCTCTCTTTACCTCCTAATTATACACACTTACACACGCTCACAGCGGACTAGAACATGCTGCACATATTATGCATATGCGGAAATACCCCACACACACACAACACAACACACACACACACACACATACGCACACACACACACACACGCGCTAAGGATGCAATAATGTAGTATTTCAATATAATCATTAAGAAATTTGTTCTTAGATAGATGGCTTGTTGAAAAAAAGCAAAGACATTGCTTATTCAATGTACCATCTGGAAATAAAATGTTGACTTTGACTTTGACTTTGACTTTGACTTTCACACACACACACGCACACACACACACACACACACACACACACACAGAGGAGGTAGGCTAGCATTCCTGCTGGTTAGTGCATTGCGCTGACCATGTGACGGCCCGGGGTTCGACCCCCAAGATACCCCTTCAAGGGGATTTCCTCCTGGGTTAACACCAGCACCGACTTAACACCCCTCAAAGTTCGTTGGATGATATTATAAACCAAGGTAGGCGTGTGAAATCACGTAAAGCATCCTGCACACAGTCCTGTGAAAACCTGTACTGCCTTTGGAAGAGTAAGCCATGGTGTGCCTGTTGGAAGGGATGACAAAACCGCGTGTTCCCGGGAACTGGGTGTGAAAAAAACTACAACAGTGCATATTCCGCTATCCTCGGAGTAATACCCTTCCCCCCTGCCCCCCCCCCCCCCTCCCACACACACACACACACAAGGCAAGACAAGCTAAGGCAAGGCAAGGCGAGGCAAGACAAGGCAAGGCAAGACAAGCTAAGGCAAGACAAGGCAAAGCAAGGCAAGGCAAGACAAGGCGAGGCAAGACAAGATAAGGCAAGACAAGGCGAGGCAAGGTCAGGCAAGGCAAGGCACCATGCCTTCCATGTCACTGAGCTTCCTAGTTATTTCATTCACATTTTTAAATATGATGTAGACCCACAAAGAGTGGTTTCAGTCTGTCCTGTTTGGGAAATGAAGCAAGCACACTTTGATGTTGCTTATATCAACATGAAAAAGAATGAGAATCCAAATATAATGGCACTTAATGTTCATTCACATATACAACATAATTACTGTCATTGTCTTAAACTTTAATCAGATGGCTCACTTTTAGACAATCACCAAGCAGGTTCAGCATTCCCCGCACTGGCACTAAAAATAGAAACGTCCTATCATGTTGGTAAAAATTGATCTGTTTTTACAGCTGAACTGATCGCTATTCTCATGGCTTTGAATTTCACTTTAGATAATCCATACTCTTTCTTTCATATATTACTTTGTGTGGATTCAAAATCAGTATTATATGCCCTAAAGTCTATAACTTACAGGCAATCAGCTTAACTTATACTAGACGTCAAATACTTCATAAATCTTCTGCGCTTAAGAGGAATCCATGTTTCCTTTTGCTGGATACCTTCACATTTAGGATTGTTTTCTAATGAGTGGGCTGATAGGGCTGCAAAGAAAGGTGCACGTAATGAAAAGGGGTCTATAGTACTGCATGTCCCTTTATCCATTGCAGAGGCTTATCGGTTGTTAGAAGAAGCATCCTTGAATAAATTTATAGAAAAGCATCATCAAAACAATCCGCTTTCACATTCAACTCCGAGTGGAAAGAGTGTAGTTGAATACATTGATCACCTAGAGATTCATACAAATGCTGTAAAGGAAAGACAACTCAAGGCATTATTTTTCAGGATAAGATTAAATGCATTCATGACAAAATTCAGCAAAGATGTTAAATGCTTATGTGGCGAATATGTTTCAAATACCCATATCATACTTGAATGTGAGAAGTTAAAACCTCATCTCCCTGCCTTTTCTGAGATATCCATTGAAGACATTTTGAACAATGGTAAGTTAACAATTGACATTGCTAAGGGTTTATTGTTAAGTCCTATAGGGCAGTCATTGTAGTTCTTGTAGTTATTTTTGAATTTCAATTTTTAAAAGTTTCTGTTCTTGATCTGTTCATGTTAAGGATACTATTTCATTTGTCATTACTATTTATTACACACACGAGCGTGCAGGGACGCCCCCACACACGCGCACACACACACAGTAGATCTCTCTCTCTCTCTTTCTTTCCCTCTCTCACATATTCAGTCTCCTATTTTAGGGTATCAGTAAAGTGGAAAGACGTTAGAATTGAAGACTTGCTCACTTCCTTGCTAGAACAGAAGAGACGTGTTTGCCAGAACTGGCAGGAGTGTGGGCACAGAGAAACTTTCCCGCCGTCAGCTGTCCCCATAGCGCCTTTAGGACAAGGGAATGGCTGTGTCTATGGCGTCACCAAACACCTTGCTGTGGCGTAGCGCAAGCAACACACAGTTAGCAGGCCATTCCAGTCTTCGGCGAAATGGCTTAGACAATGCACATGAAAAAAATATACTGCAGGAGTAG
>CM054154.1:9930848-9964761 GCA_028751875.1 Rapana venosa
CTCTCCCCAAAAGTCCTTCGGATGAGACTATAAACCGAGGCCCCGTGTGCGAACGCACGCAGAACATCTTGCGCACACGTTAAATCCTGTTCCGCTTTTCGTAAGAGTAGGCCATTGTGTGCCGGTGGAAACAGATGACAGAATTTATAAAACCGCATACACACGGGCACCGGATGTAAAAAAGACTTAGTGTTTTTTCCTTTTTCCCGATATAAAAGAAAAAATGGGGGAAACACAACACCAACACACCCACACACACACACAACCAAAACAACACACCCCCAAACACAACACCACCGAGCTAAGAGGCAATGAAAACAACTACCCGTTTAGCTGTCGGGAAACCTTTGGCATGGGGATATTTTTTTTTATTAAACCCCTCGCCCTAAAAGAGAAAATAAAAAGGGAAAAAAAGAGCAAACATACAAAAAAAGGAAATAGAAAGGGAAGGAGACAGACAGAAAGGGGAGAAGACAACAGAAGAGAGGGGAGAAGAAGAAGATGGGAAGGGAAAAGGAAAGAATTTACATCATACATACAGACAGACAAGAGGAAGACAAAAGGGACAGACGAAGGGGGGGACATCAAGATAGACAGAAAAGGGGGAAAGAAGTTATACATACATACAACAAATAATACAGACAGACAAAGACAGAAAAAAGGGGGAACACGGACGAAAACGAGAGGGAGGAGGGCAGACAGAGAGAGGAGTTACATACAAACATACTACATCATACTACAACATAATCATACAGACAAACATCAAAATACAACATACACAATACAAAATTAATACTTTAATACAACTACATACTAATAATACTAATACTACATACTACTACATAATACAATATACAAAACAGAAAATGATGATGACTGACTGATACTGATGAAGAAAAAGAAAAAAGAAGGCAGATAGAAAAAGGCAACAACTTTTTCTTTCCTGTTGTGTGGATCCCATTGGCCTAGGGGATTTTTTCTAATAAAAAACCCCCAAAGAAAAGGTGGCAATCACTAAACGTACGGTAATTTTAACAGCCCCATAGAAAAGGTGAACTCACAAATGTCCCCCTGAACAAGAACATATTTTAACAGCCCCCATAGAAAAGGTAAAACAACACTGAAATGTATGAACAAGAACACAGTCAGTTAACAGCCCCATGAAAAGGGTGGAAAAATCCTGAACTGTAGTGAAAAAACCGTCTTTTAAACCACCATGACAAGGTGGGAAAACAATCCTGAACTGTACGTAACAAGAAATGTTAAACAGCCCCATAGAAAAGGTGGAACAATCATGATCTGTACGCTGAACAAAAACCAGTGGGGTTACAGCCCATACCCAAGGTGGAAAAATCATGAATGTCCAAAATTTAACAGCCCCTAGATCGTCATTTAACAGCCGATAGATATCGTTAAAACAAGAGCGAAAGAAATGTCAGTTAAACCCCCTTTTGAATGAGGTAAGAAATTTTTCTCCTGGTGAAAATATGAGGGAAACAAAAGAGGGAAAAAGGAAGGGGGGGGGAGGGGGGGGGAGGGGAGAGGGGGAAAGAGAGGGGGGGGGGGGGGAAAGGGGGGAGGGAGAGGACACAGAGAGAGGGAAGAGCCCAGAGGACAAAAGAGAGGGAGGGAAAAAGGAAGAGGGGAGAGAGCGAACAAAAAAAAAAAACGGAAAATCCAAAAAAATTTTACAAAAAAAAACCCCAAAAAATTTAGGGGAAAAAAAAAAAACAAACAAAACATTTAAAAGAAAGGCAGAAAGCCCCAAAAAAAAAAAAAGAAAATTTGACCCCAAACCCACCTCCCCATAACCCCATAATTTTGGCCCCAAAACCCCCAAACCGAACCAAAACCCCCACCAGCAAACCCACAAAAAAACCCTCCAAAAGGGTAGGATGTGGGTTATCCAAACCCCAAAAAATAAAAAAATAAAAATTCATTAAAAAAAAAAAAAAAAAAATTAAAAAAAAAAAAAAAAAAAAAATTATAAACCACACCCCACCACCAAACCCCACACCCCCCCCCCCAAAACCCACCCCACCACACCTTTTCCCCCCCCAAAACCCCCCAAAAAAACCCCAACACCCCCCACCCCCCAAACACAACTAAACCACACACATAAAACCACAAAATCACAACCCCAACCTACCAAACACATAAAACCCCACACACACACACCCCCAAAAAACACTCAAAAAACACCCACACCACCCCACTCACAAAAAAACTACCACACTCCCCCCCCTCAAACCCCTAAAACCCCCAACAAACTCAACCTCACACCCCAAACACACTCCACACCCCCCTTTCAAAAAAACCACAAAACCACACCACATCCAAAACCCAATCCACCACATACACACAATTTCACACACCCAAACCCCCCCCCCCCCCCCCCCCACAATCAAACACCACACCCCCACAAAAAAAACACAAAACACACCACACACTCACACACATACCCCATTTTATTTTTTTGCTTTTTTTCTTTAGTAGTGGCTTGATAAAATAAGCAAATGCATGCTTGTCAATGTCCCATCTAAAAAAAAATTTGATTTTGACTTTGATTTTGACCCACACCACTTATAAAACCCCACCACACAATCACTCTTTCTCGCATACAACACACACTCTCACCACACACAACACAACCAACACACACACACACACACACACCACATACACACACAACACACCACACAAAGAACCCTACTCACCGTTGGCCATGCACCCAGCAGAGATGGAGCCCCCGGGGTCATGAGCAGCTGCCGAAGAAGACCCTTCTCTCCCGCTGGCCCCGGGGGGTCTGGACCCCGGTCAAAGAGGGGGCCCCGGAACCCCCGAAACCCCCGAAGTCCCGAAGACGCAGCAGAGGTCAGCACGAAAGGGCGGTTGTCTGGAACAGCCCCCAAAGGACAGCCCTCGGGTCCCCCGGGATGGGGTGGTGAGTGGGCCCTTTTTGGCTGGCCGGGAGCGCTGGGTCTTCGTCCGCAAGGGGCCCCCCCCCCCCCTTTTTTGGGGCGGGCTGGGTTTGGGTCAAGGTTGCCATACTGATCCCAGCGTTCGCTGGGGTTTGGCAGGTGCTGGTTTTTGTATGGTGTTGTTTTGGTTTTTGGGTTGGTTGGAATTTTTTTTCTTTTGGGGGAAAGGGGGGGGGGGGTGGTGGTTGTTGTCTTCACAGCTGTGTTGTGGAGAATAGGTGGGATGTGTTGGCGCAGGTTATTTGGGGGCGTTTGTTTTTTATTTCGGATCCCAATTTTTCCCTTTTGATTTTTGTCTCGCTGTCCACGTCATACCAGTTCCGTTGTCCCCTTTTTAAAAACCCCTGTGTGCTGATGATGTGCGGGTTTGCCCCAGCGTGCTCTCATGTATGGCTTTAACCCCAGATTTAGTGTGGAATGGTTCTAGATCCTTTGTAAAGAGAATAAGAAAGTATGATGAAGACAATGAAAGTCCCTTAATGACGAAAAAGAAGATGTCAGTAGCTGATGTTTTCAATGGGCAACAGAAGATGTCAGATCAACTTATGTTATCAATAGCATCAAAGATGTCAGGCAGTGTTTTTATCAATGGGAGTATGACCTTTTTCGATAAATGTAGCCCGTACCAGATTCACTTTTACCCGAACTGTTGTGTTATATTTAAAAAAGGGGGCAAAAGGCCGTTCATGTTTTTTTACTTAGAAATTTTTTGTTTTTTTTAAGTCAGTTTTCGAGTTAATTCTATTATCAGTTGATGTCTTTTTTGGGGGTTTTTGAATTAGGTGGGAGCCAGCAGCTTTGAAGTGAACATCAAGTAGAAATTTCCAATGGATTAACAGGCTTTTCCCAGAAAATTGTACACAACGTTCTGGGCGAGTTTTTTGGGTTTACTTTGGGTTTTTAAAGGAAATTTGCAAAGCCTGATCGTTTTGGAGTCATGGCATTGTTTTGAAATAATCATATTTTCGATGACAAACTCGGGCAATTTTAAGTTCTTGTAAAAAACAATTCATTCAAAAACCCCCGTTGAGTTTTGTAACAAGAAAACTGTAATAAGGTTTTCAGTAGGATAACTTTTTTTCCTAATAAAAAACTAATCCCAGTTTTGCTCAGAGAATTTTAGCTTTAAAGAGAAATCTGCACTACTTAAATCTTTACCCAACACCAAACATTGACTGCTGGTGCATTAAAAACTGACAAATGTAGGGACATCGAACTAATTGTCATGCTTCACTAAACACGAGAGAAGAGCGGGTCCTCAGGCCTGTTTTGTTTCCCCAAAACCCGTGTTAAGGCCCTCTTTCTGCACCGTGTGTTGGGACAGCCTAAGGACAGAACAAGATTTTCAGGCTGTAGCAGTGCTGATGGGTGCGTCATGCGTTCTATCAGTTGATAAATCTGTATGGGGGCAGTCAGACGTTCTATCAGTTGAAAGTGCTGACTGGGTGCAGTCATGACGTTCCCATCAGTGAAAGTGCTGTACGGGTGCAGTCATGACGTTCTATCAGTTGATAAATGCTGTACTGGGTGGTCAGACGTTTTCGTTGATAAGGGAGTATGGGGGAGTCATGAGTTCTATCGTGATAAGTGCTTCTGCGTGCAGCTGACGTTCTATCGTTGATAAGTGAGTATGGGGGCAGATTGCGTTTATCAGTTTAAGTCAGTACTGGGTGCGTCCCTGCTTCTTCGTTGATAAATGCTGTATGGGTGAGTCATGGGCTATCAGTTGATAAATGCTGACTGGTGAGTCCCTCGTTCTATGTTGATGTGCTGGGTTGGGTGCGTCTGACTTCTGTCAGTTGATAAATGCGTATGGGGCAGTCAGACGTTTATCAGTTTATAAGGCTGTAATGGGTGCAGTCCTCCCTTCTATCAGTTGATAAGTGCTGTATGGGTGCAGTCTGAGTTCTTCATTGTAAGTGCGTAATTTTGGGCAGCATGGTTTTTTTAGTTGATAAGTGCTGTGTTGGTGCAGTCTCGTTCTATCAGTTGTAAGTGCTGTACTGGGTGCGTCAGAGGTTTCAGTTGATAAGTGCTGTCGGTGCAGTCATGACGTTTTATCAGTTGTAACGGATGGGTCGTCATGAGTTCTATCAGTTTATAAGTGCTGTACTGGGTGCAGCATGACTTCTATCAGTTGATAATGCGTAATGCGTGCAGTCATGACGTTTATCAGTTTTAATGCGTACTGGGTGCATATGCGTTTTTCAGTTGATAAGTGCTGAAGCGTGCAGTCATGAGTTTTTCTTTATAAGTGCTGTAATGCGTGCAGTCAGCGGTCTACAGTTAATAAGGGTGTACGGGGGGCAGTATGAGTTCTTCAGGATAAGTGCTGTACTGGGTGCGTCAGACGTTCTATCAGTTTATAAGGGTTTTCCGATTGAGTCGTGACTTTTTATTTTGAAATATTATAAAACTGAATGAGTGTGACTTTTATCAGTTGTAATCTAAAAGGGAATGCAGTGTGACGTTAGTCAGTTGATAAGTGTTAAATACTGAATGTTCTGACGTTCTGTAGTTGATAAGTTTTCACTGAATGCAGTCGTAACATTTTTTCAGTTTTATAATTTATAATATGAATGCAGTCGGACTTTTTCGGTTGATAGTGCAAAGGAAAGGAGTCATGACGTTCTGTCAGTTGATAAGTGTTATAATACTGAATGCAGTCGTGACATTTTATCAGTTGATAAGTGTTATAATACTGAATGCAGTCATGACGTTCTGTTAGCTGATAAGTGTTATAATACTGAATACAGTCATGACGTTCTGTTAGCTGATAAGTGTTATAATATTGAACGCAGTCGTGACGCTCTGTTAGTTGATAGGTTCTCTACTGAATGCAGTTGTGGTATTCTGTGAGTTGACAAGTGATGTGTTGAATGCCATCATGACGTTTCTGTCAGTCAATGAAGAGAACAGCATGCAGTGTCTTCAGATAGACAGCCTTACAGTCTCTTCTCCTGCATTACACTACACCACATCGCAGCACAGCACTACCCCTTTCCTCTACACACCAGTCACCTTTCTAACCATCTCTTCATCACTGCAGGGCAGTGGTGTTAATGGCTTGTAGCTTGTTGTTGTTGTTGGTGGTGGTGGTGGTGGTGGTGGTGGTTTTATAACTCCATATGTAAACAACAAGGAATCAAACACTTGTGACTGTTCAGTCGCTCAAACAGTTCTGGGTGCACACAGTTGTCAGCCGTTATTCTCTGGACAGCGGTGTTGGCAGCGGCAGGTCAACAATCAGCCTGGCTGACGGGCAGAGGTTCAAACCCTGTACCTGTGACTGTGTCTGTACCACCTGCCCACCTGGTGACGCCTGCAACAGTGCACTGAAACACCAAAGATGGTACCCTGGTGTGTACACAAGCATTCACTTCTACATAAGCGAGCAGGCGCACGAACGCGTGTGCAAACACACACACACACACATACACACACATACACACACAGAGATATATATAATAATATATATATATACATATCTTCATTATCACAGAATGTGTGTGTGTGGGGTGTGTGTGTGTGTGTGTGTGTGTGTGTGTGTGTGTGTGTGTGTGTGTGTGTGTGTGTGTGTGTGGTGTGTGTGTGTGTGTGTGTGGTGTGTGTGTGCGTTTTTGGGGAGAGGAGAGAGTGAGACAGACATAGACAGAAAGACAATGAGAGACGGTGAGACAGAAAAAGTAACAGAGAAACAAACAGACAAAGAGAGACAGACAGATTGGGATGAACTTCTTCAAACGATACAGGTATCAGTGCATGTGACAGGGCTGCTAAACACAATCCATTTCACTGACGTCCACTTAAAATAACAACCAAAATTTTTTTTAAAACACCACAAAACAACCCCACCACCACACTACAAAAACAAGAATATACTACACACAAATAAGCACAGAGTTCCACATTCGAGCGACAAACATGAAATGGATATTTCCTTCTACTTAAATCAAAGGCCCTACACAAAAACAAAGAGAACTGCTACATTTTCAGTGTGCGTGCGTGCGCGCGCGCCCATGTTTGTGTGTGACTGCTGGAGAGCAGCTCCAGTCTCAAAAACCCACTCATGATGTTGGAGTTGAGGAGAACAGGAGAACCCACAGCCAGTGTCCCCTGTATCCATCAATTCTCCAGGAGATGTGAACAGCCAAATCTAGTGAGGGAAGTCACATTACAAAACGTGATATCAGTCTCTGTGTGGATGTGGTTATTGTCAGTCTAGTTGTCTGCCATAGACAGAGGTTCAGTATCATGAACCAATGTCAATGTGAAGTTCTCTTCATGGGGGCATAGGGCCCTGCAGCCTTGAACAGGCCTTCAGTTCACCCATACTGTGCTGTTGACACCGGCATCCACACGTTTGTAAACACACTCACGCACACACACACACACACACAACACACACATACATACACACACATAATACAACACATGCACACATAAATACAAAACCCCAATAACACTACATACCTACACACTCAAAACACACCACCACACACACACACACAACACCACCACACACACACAACACACACAAACACACAACGTGTGTAACATCATTCTGTTTTACTACATGTATCTGTCCAATGCCTTGCTATGAAAAATATAACTTATCACTGTGTGTGGCATCATGCTCTTTTACTACATGTATCTTTCCAATGCCTTGCTCTAAAAATAACTGTCAGGGTGTGTAACGTCATTCTCTTTTACTACATGTATCTTTCCAATGCCTTGCTCTAAAAAAAAAAATCACTTTCATAATTATGTATGTACTGTAATTCAAGACCTTTGCAAAATTTGCAGTAGTTTCAGATTTTGATATCTTTCTAAAGAAAAAAGCGCCTTAATTCCACTTCCTATTTCTTTCAACGACTATATAACAGATATAGAATGGGATAGGTAACCACATGTCTGGCATTAGTATAACAGATATAGAGTGGTAAGCACATGTCTGGCGTTAGTATAACAGATATAGAGTGGTAAGCACATGTCTGGCGTTAGTATAACAGATATAGAGTGGTATAGGTAAGCACATGTCTGGCGTTAGTATAACAGATATAGAGTGGTATAGGTAAGTACATGCCTGGTATTAGTATAACAGATATAGAGTGGTATAGGTAAGTACATGCCTGGTATTAGTATAACAGATATAGAGTGGCCTATGTAAGCACATGCCTAGTATTAGTATAAAAGACATAGAGTGGTATAGGTAAGCACATGTCTGGCCTTAGTATAATAGATATAGAGTGGTATAGGTATGTACATGCCTGGTATTAGTCTAACAGATATAGAGTGGTATAGGTAAGCACACGTCTGGCGTTAGTATAATAGATATAGAGTGGTATAGGTAAGCACATGCCTGGTATTAGTATAACAGATATAGAATGGTATAGGTAAGCACATGCCTGGTATTAGTATAACAGATATAGAATGGTATAGGTAAGCACATGTTGGCTTAAAATTTAATAGAGATAGAGTGGTATAGGTAAGCACATGCCTGGTATTAGTATAATAGATATAGAGTGGTATAGGTAAGCACATGCCTGGTATTAGTATAACAGATATAGAGTGGTATAGGTAAGCACATGTCTGGCCTTAGTATAATAGATATAGAGTGGTATAGGTAAGCACATGTCTGGCCTTAGTATAATAGATATAGAGTGGTATAGGTAAGCACATGCCTGGTATTAGTATAATGTATATAGAGTGGTATAGGTAAGCACATGTCTGGCGTTGGTATAACAGATATAGAGTGGTATAGGTAAGCACATGCTTAGCATTAGTATAACAGATATAGAGTGGTATAGGTAAGCACATGCCTGGCATTAGTATAACACATATAGAGTGGTATAGGTAAGCACATGCATGGCATTAGTATAACAGATATAGAGTGGTATAGGTAAGCACATGCCTGGCATTAGTATAACAGGTATAGAGTGGTATAGGTAAGCACATGCCTGGCATTAGTATTACAGATATAGAGTGGTATAGGTAAGCACATGCCTGGCGTTAGTATAACAGATATAGAGTGGCATAGGTAAGCACATGCCTGGCATTAGTGTAACAGATATAGAGGGGTATAGGTAAGCACATGTCTGGCCTTAGTATAATAGATATAGAGTGGTATAGGTAAGCACATGCCTGGTATTAGTATAATAGATATAGAGTGGTATAGGTAAGCACATGTCTGGCGTTAGTATAACAGATATAGTGTGGGAAAGGTAAGCACATGTCTGGCCTTAGTATAACAGATATCGAGTGTTATAGGTAAGAACATGCCTGGCCATAGTACAATAGATATAGGGAGGTATAGGTAAGCACATGTCTGGCGTTAGTATAGCAGATATAGAGTGGTATAGGTAAGCACATGCTTAGCATTAGTATAACAGATATAGAGTGGTATGGGTAAGCACATGCCTGGCCTTAGTATAACAGATATAGAGTGGTATATGTAAGCACATGTCTGGCGTTAGTATAACAGATATAGAGTGGTATAGGTAAGCACATGCTTAGCATTAGTATAACAGATATAGAGTGGTAGAGGTAAGCACATGCCTGGCCTTAGTATAATAGATATAGAGTGGCATAGGTAAGCACATGTCTGGCGTTAGTATAACAGATATAGAGTGGTATAGATAAGGACATGCCTGGTATTAGTATAACAGATATAGAATGGTATAGGTAAGCACATGTCTGGCCTTAATATAATAGATATAGAGTAGTATAGGTAAGCACATGCCTGGTATTAGTATAATAGATATAGAGTGGTATAGGTAAGCACATACCTGGTATTAGTATAACAGATATAGAGTGGTATAGGTAAGCACATGTCTGGCCTTAGTATAATAGATATAGAGTGGTATAGGTAAGCACATGCCTGGTATTAGTATAATAGATATAGAGTGGTATAGGTAAGCACATGCCTGGTATTAGTATAACAGATATAGAGTGGTATAGGTAAGCACATGTCTGGCCTTAGTATAATAGATATAGAGTGGTATAGGTAAGCACATGTCTGGTGTTAGTATAATAGATATAGAGTGGTATAGGTAAGCACATGCCTGGTATTTGTATAATGTATATAGAGTGGTATAGGTAAGCTCATGTCTGGCGTTAGTATAACAGATATAGCGTGGGAAAGGTAAGCACATGTCTGGCCTTAGTATAACAGATATAGAGTGGTATAGGTAAGCACATTGCAGGCCTTGGGTAAATAGATATAGGGTGGTATAGGAAAAGCACATGTCTGGGTTGTATAACGATATAGAGTGGTTATAGGTAAGCACATGCTTAGCATTAGTATAACAGATATAGAGTGGTATAGGTAAGCACATGCTTAGCATTAGTATAACAGATATAGAGTGGTAAAGGTAAGCACATGCCTGGCATTAGTATAACAGGTATAGAGTGGTATAGGTAAGCACATGTCTGGCGTTAGTTAACAGATATAGAGTGGTTAAAAAGAAAGCACATGCCTGGCATTGTATTACAGATTAGAGTGGTTAGGTAAGCACATGCCTGGCGTTAGTATAACGGATATAGAGTGGCATAGGTAAGCACATGCCTGGCATTAGTGTAACAGATATAGAGTGGTATAGGTAAGCACATGCCTGGCATTAGTGTAACAGATATAGAGTGGTGTAGGTAAGCACATGCCTGGCCTTAGCATAACATATATAGAGTGGTATAGGTAAGCACATGCTTAGCATTAGCATAACAGATATAGAGTGGTAAAGGTAAGCACATGCCTGGCATTAGTACAACACATATAGAGTGGTATATGTAAGCACATGTCTGGCGTTAATATAACAGATATAGAGTGGTATAGGTAAGCACATGCCTGGCATTAGTATAACAGATATAGAGTGGTATAGGTAAGCACATGTCTGGCGTTAGTATAACAGATATAGAGTGGTATAGGTAAGCACATGCCTGGCATTAGTATTACAGATATAGAGTGGTATAGGTAAGCACATGCCTGGCGTTAGTATAACAGATATAGAGTGGGATAGGTAAGCACATGCCTGGCATTAGTATAACAGATATAGAGTGGTATAGGTAAGCACATGTCTGGCGTTAATATAACAGATATAGAGTGGTATAGGTAAGCACATGCCTGGCATTAGTATAACAGATATAGAGTGGTATAGGTAAGCACATGTCTGGCGTTAGTATAACAGATATAGAGTGGTATAAGTAAGCACATGCCTGGCATTAGTATTACAGATATAGAGTGGTATAGGTAAGCACATGCCTGGCGTTAGTATAACAGATATAGAGTGGCATAGGTAAGCACATGCCTGGCATTAGTGTAACAGATATAGAGTGGTATAGGTAAGCACATGCCTGGCCTTAGTATAACAGATATAGAGTGGGATAGGTAAGCACATGTCTGGTCTTAGTATAACAGATATAGAGTGGTATAGGTAAGCACATGTCTGGCCTTAGTATAACAGATATAGAGTGGTAAGCACATGTCTTGCATTAGTGTAACAGATATAGAGTGGTATAGGTAAGCACATGTCTTGCGTTAATATAACAGATATAGAGTGGTATAGGTAAGCACATGTCTGGCATTAGTATAACAGATATAGAGTGGTATAGGTAAGCACATGTCTGGCGTTAATATAACAGATATAGAGTGGTATAGGTAAGCACATGTCTGGCGTTAGTATAACAGATATAGAGTGGTATAGGTAAGTACATGCCTGACATTAGTATATCAGATATAGAGTGGTATAGGTAAGCACATGTCTGGCGTTAGTATAACAGATATAGAGAGGTATAGGTAAGCACATGCCTGGCATTAGTATAACAGATATAGAGTGGTATAGGTAAGCACATGTCTGGCGTTAGTATAACAGATATAGAGTGGTATAGGTAAGCACATGTCTGGCATTAGTATAACAGATATAGAGTGGTATAGGTAAGCACATGTCTGGCGTTAGTATAACAGATATAGAGTGGTATAGATAAGCACATGTCTGGCATTAGTATAACAGATATAGAGTGGGATAGGTAAGCACATGTCTGAATTTAGTATAACAGATATAGAGTGGGATAGGTAAGCACATGTCTGACGTTAGTATAACAGATATAGAGAGGAAAGCACATGTCTGGCGTTAGTATAACAGATATAGACTGGTATAGGTAAGCACATGTCTGGCCTTAATATAACAGATATATTTATCTATTTATTTATTCTTTTATATCGAGGATAATGGAATAAGCACTCATGCGCTTTTTTACTATAGAGTGGTATAGGTAAGCACATGCCTGACGTTAGTTCCCCCCCTTCTTAGGATAAAAGACATGACTTCCCTTCATGTCTTTTTCACTTGGAATCATGTTTGCTCATTAACATTAATAAACAATTATTCAAAATTATATCACCCCTGTGTGTGTGTGTTTTGAGTGTGTGTGTATGTGTGTGTGTGTGTGTGGGTGTGTGTGTGTGTGTGTGTGTGTTGTGTGTGTGTGTGTGTGTTGTGGTGTGTGGTGTGTGTGTGTGTGTGGGTTTGCGTGTGTGAGTCTGTGTTGTGTGTGTGGGGTGTGTTGTGATTTTATTGTGTGTTCATGCGTGTGCGTTTGCGTGTGTGTCTGTGTTTGTGTGTGTGGGGTGTGGGTGCGCGCGTACACATGTGCACATGAACAGGAACCTGTACATTCATATATGAATTGTTAGCCTAGAGGAAGAAATGGTTGGGGTGGGGGTTGGGGGGTGTGGTGCTGTAAGCTGTGCCATGACATGACTGCAGTTTTAAGGGTTGTTTTTTTTTTCCTTTCCTGTGGAATCCTGTGTTTAGAACCTATGTGAATGTCTCTGTTTTGACATAATCAAGATTCGGTATTGCATAGCATGCACTGTATCATATTTATTGCAGTGTAATAATAATAATAATAATAATAATAATAATAATAATAATAATAATAATAATAATAATAATAATAATAATAATAATAATAATGTATGAAATTTATATAGCGCTGAATCTTGTAAAGCAACAAATCAAAGCGCGTAGTGTAGTGTAATGTATTGTACTGTATTGAATTGTGTGTAGTATTGTACTGTAATGTGTTGTATTGTACTGTAATGTATTGTATTGTACTGTACTGTAATGTGTTGTATTGTATTGTACTGCATTGTGTTGTACTATATTGAATTGTGTGTTGTGTTGTATTGTATTGTACTCTAATGTGTTGTAATGTATTGTATTATAATATGTTGTATTGTATTGTACTGTAATGTGTTGTACTGTATTGTACTGTAATGTGCTGTACGGTATTGTACTGTAATATGTTGCATTGTATTGTACTGCAATGTGTTGTGTTGTATTGTACTGTAACGTGTCGTATTGTATTATACTGTAATGTGTTGTGTTTCATTGTACTGTAATGCATTGTATTGTACTGTAATGTGTTGTATTATACTGTAATGTGTTGTATTGTACTGTAATGTGTTGTATTCTACTGTAATGTGTTGTATTGTACTGTAATGTGTTGTATTCTACTGTGATGTGTTGTATTGTGATGTGTTCTATTATATTGCACTGTAATGTGTGTATTGTATTGTGTTGTATTGTATTGTGTTGTATTGTATTGTATTGTATTGTATTGTATTGTACTGTAATGTGTTGTATTGTATTAAATTCATCCTAACTCCTTGAGAAGCCTTAATGGCTTTGCATTGAAGTTTTCAGCGTGTGTGTCTGTGGTAAGTTGCACTGGCGGAGTCCATCTCACTCCAGATACTAGAGTGTGCAATATGCCCAGCATGCTTCCACACACACGAGACCTCGTTGTGTAACTCATTCCAAGGAGTTTCGTGGAAATGGAGTCAGTGCCGAGATCAACTCTAGGAGGAGGAAAGGCTTCCTCCAGCCTTGGCATTTGCGGAGACTGGAGCTTCCGCTCCTCGGCCCTGACTCCACAGCCGTGACCACGGGGCTGCTGTGGCCTGCAACACACCAGCTGACGTCCTGTAGTGTGGGTAGGCCTGAGCTGACCACACTGTGACCACTCTCAACTACAGACGTGACCACAAGACTGGCCTAGCGGGACCATTTCCATTGTGTTGTGTTGTGTTGTGTTGTGTTGTGTTGTGTTGTGTTGAGTTGTGTTGTGTTGTGTTGTGCTGTGTTTGTTGTGTTGTTGTGCTGTGCTGGTTGTGCTGTGTTGTGTTGTGTTGAGTTGTGTTGTGTTGTGTTGTGCTGTGTTGTGTTGTGTTGTGTTGTGTTGTGTGTGCTGTGCTGTGCTGTGTGTGTTGTGCTGTGTTGTGTTGTGTTGAGTTGTGTTGTGCTGTTCTGCTTTGTACTCATTGCATTGCATTGTTTTGTGCTGTGTTACGTTGTAGTGTGTTGTGTCGTGCTGCATTATGTTCCACTGCATTGCTTTGCTATGTGTTGTAGTGTGTTGTGTCGTGCTGCATTGTGTTGCACTGCATTGCTTTGCTATGTGTTGTAGTGTGTTGTGTCGTGGTGCATTATGTTCCACTGCATTGCTTTGCTATGTGTTGTAGTGTGTTGTGTCGTGGTGCATTATGTTCCACTGCATTGCTTTGCTATGTGTTGTAGTGTGTTGTGTCGTGGTGCATTATGTTCCACTGCATTGCGTGTGTTGTAGTGTGTTGTGTCGTGGTGCATTATGTTCCACTGCATTGCTTTGCTATGCGTTGTAGTGCATTCCATGACCTGATATTGTATTGCCTTGAGTGCACTGTATTACATTGCATTATTTTGCCTTGTATTGGATTGGATTGCATTGTATCATATTGCACTGCATTGCATTTTAATGTATTGTATTATATTGTACTGTAATGCATTGTAGTGTAATGCGTTGTATTGCATTGTACAGTATTATACCGCCCTGCATTATATCATTACTGTTTTGTATTGTATTGCATTGTACAGTATTATACCACCCTGCATTATATCATTACTGTTTTGTATTGTATTTCATTGTATAGTATTATACTGCACTGCATTATATCACACTGTACTCTTTTGCATTGTATTACATTGTATAGTATTATACTGCACTGCATTATATCACACTGTACTGTTCTGTATTGTATTTCATTGTACAGTTTTATACTGCACTGCTTTATATCACACTGTACTGTTCTGTATTGTATTGCATTGTATAGTATTATACTGCACTGCATTATATCACACTGTACTGTTCTGTATTGTATTGCATTGTATAGTATTATACTGCACTGCTTTATATCACACTGTACTGTTCTGTATTGTATTGCATTGTATAGTATTATACTGCACTGCATTATATCACACTGTACTGTTCTGTATTGTATTGCATTGTACAGTATTATACTGCAGTGCATTATATCATACTGTACTGTTCTGTATTCTATTGCATTGTACAGGATCATACTGCACTGCATTATATCATACTGTACTATTCTGTATTGTATTTCATTGTACAGTATTATACTGCACTGCATTATATCATACTGTACTGTTCTGTATTCTATTGCATTGTACAGTATTATACTGCAATGCATTATATCACACTGTACTGCTCTGTATTGTATTAGATTAGAATGGGCTGCATTGTATCGCGTTGTATTGGATTGTTGCGTACTGAATTACACTGTATTGTACAGTATTGCGTTACATTATTTCATATTGTAATATATTGATTTGTACTGTATTGTCCTAACAGTCACAGCGTATTTCCGTATCTGTTATCAAGCAGCTCTTCTGGAAACAGTGATGCCGTGAACAGAGAACCCCCACCCCTACTCCCACCCCCACCCCCACTCCCACATTTCTCTGTCTGCCTGCATTCATTTGCATAACCATTATGACAGTGGTAGCCGCCCCGCCCCCCCCCCCCCCCAACCCCTACCCTCAACTCTAATTCTCTGGTAGAATTTGGTAAGGGATAAACTGATTTGTTGCTGTGGGTTTCTTTACTATTTATTTATATATACCAATTTAAGTCACGAGATTTCTCTGCGTGAAATTCGGGCTGCTCTCCCCGGGGAGAGCACGTCGCCACAAGAGCAGCGCCACCCTTTTTTGTATCTGCAACTGCATTTGTTTCCCTATCAGAGTGGCTTTTTTCTAAGAATTTTGCCAGGGACAACTCTCTTGTTGCTGTGGGTTCTTTTACGTGCGCTGAATAATTTTGTGTAACAGACGGGACCTCGGTTTATCGTCTCATCCGAGAGACTAGCACCCAGACCACCACTCATGGTCTGATGGATGGGGGGGAAAAGTTTCAGGCCCAAACGGGATTCGAACCACCGCACACTTCCGAACGGGACTTTTCGCTTTCTAGACAGGCGCTTTACCTCTAGACCACCGATCCACCGGCACCACATGTTGTTGTTGTTGTTGTTGTTGTTGTTGTTGTTGTTGTTGTTGTTGCTGCTGCTGCTGTTGTAGCACAGAGGCACAAGCATTGGCGTGTGGTCTGATCGCGGTGTCCCCACACTGCCCCTTCCAGTCTGCCCGAGTACGGGAAGAAAACAACACAGTGTTGCCTTTCCACGGGAGTCAAACCACGGATCTCTCGCATGTTTACACCTGTGCTAACTGACCGCTGGGCCATCTGTCCCTGTCAGAAATCGGTGTGTCCTCCACCACCACCCCACCTAAGCGTGTTGAGCTGCATGTATGTGTATAAATTTGATATTTGTTTATTCTGATATTTGTGGACGGTTGCATGCGTGTGAATGATTTGAATGCAAGCGCTTCGATTTGTTTGCTTTACAAGATTCAGCGCTATATAAATTCCATACATTAGTAGTAGTAGTAGTAGTAGTAGAAGTAGTAGTAGTGTTATCATTATTATTTGTTTGTTTGTTTGTTTGTTGTTGAAAGCTGCTGACTTTTCCTTCTTCTTCTTTGTTGAGTGCTGCTGCAGCTCTTTGTGGTCAGAACGGGTTTTGTTTGTTTTGTTGGTGGTGGTGGGAGGGAGGGGGGGTGTAGTATTCAAGTATCATACACATACATGTATATGCAAGTACGCGCTAGAGTGCACGTTCACGGACACAAATATGCACGCGTGCACACACACGCACACGCACACACACGCACACGCACACACGCGCGCGCGCGCGCACACACCACACACCCCACACACACACACACGCACGCGCGCGCGCGCACCACACACACACGCGCGCACACAGCGGGGTGTCAACATGGGCTCAAAGTAGCAGGGGAGAGAGGAGAGAGAGAGAGAGAGAGAGAGAGAGGGCAGACAGACAGACAGACAGACAGACGAGACAGACAGAGAGAGAGAGACAGACAGACAGAGAGAGAGAGAGAGAGAGAGAGAGAGAGGGCAGAGAGAGAGAGAGAATCCCCCACCAAGATTAGTCAAACAGACAGACAGACAGACAGACAGATGAACTGACTGACAAAACAGAAACCACACTCACCTCACTTCTACTTGAATGAAATGTCACAAGAAATACACACTTTTTTTTTTACATCGAAGTCAGTCACATGATAAAACCATGTTGCGCTTACCAAAAAGAAAAAAAAAAACCCAAAAACTTCCACTGACACACAATGACACACACACCCCACCACACACACACACACACACATATATATATATATATATTTATATATATATATTTTATTATATTATATATATATTATATATTATATTATATATATATATATATATATATACATAAACCACAAAATAACACTTCAGTCAACGATGTCTCACACACAGATATAAATAATCCAGCAGAAGACTTGAGGTTCTACAGAACACAGCACTGTTCCTGGTTTTCCTCTGCTGTTCTCACTTGCAAGTGGCGTCTGTCAGTGAGGCAGCGTGGTTAGCGGAGACTGAGGCGCTGACTGGCACCAGACACCAGAGGCTGCCGGCAGGAGTCCACACACCCATCCTCAGGCTGGCTGTCTCAGCAGCCACAGCGCCACACACACAGCAACCCACACCGCACAAAGCCCGCTTAGTACAGCGCCACAGCAAGCGCCGTTCCTTGAAAAGAACGTCGCGTGCCCTGTAGGAAGCTATGGTGCTCCTATGACATCGAAAGAGAAGAATATCAATTATCGTCCATTGATTATTTCTTTTGGGTCGTGAATGTTGTTTTTTGTAGTATTTTTTGCACGACGTTGTTGGATCAAGGTGTGGCGTGCCGATCATGTCAAAAGAGAGGAAAGAAAAATTGACGAAATTCTGTCAGAAATCAAGCTCGGTTGCTGTTGTTGTGGTTTGATATTGTTTTTAATCAAAAGGAAAAATGTTCATTTTGTATTTCCACGTTCTGATAAGTTCTGTCTGGCTTTTGGGGGGGTTAAGTTATTGGTGGTTTCAATGAAAGTCTTTTCATCATTCTATGTTGGGGTGGACAGGAATAGACGCAGTATCAGTAACCTTCATGCCTAGAGCCCTCTTTAGTTGGTGATGTTATAGTTAATTCGTTGTAAACAGTTTTGTTAATTCGTTGTAAACAGTTTTGTTAATTCATTGTAAACAGTTTTGTTAATTCTTTGTAAACAGTTTTGTTAATTCATTGTAAACAGTTTTGTTAATTCGTTGTAAACAGTTTTGTTAATTCATTGTAAACAGTTTTGTTAAATCATTGTAAACAGTTTTGTTAATTAATTGTAAACAGTTTTGTTAATTCATTGTAAACAGTTTTATTAATTAACTGTAAACAGTTCATTAATTAATTGTAAACAATTTTCTTAATTCATTGTAAACAGTTTTGTTAATTCATTGTAAACAGTTTTGTTCATTCATTGTAAACAGTTTCGTTAATTCATTGTAAACAGTTTTGTTAAATCATTGTAAACAGTTTTGTTAATTCATTGTAAACAGTTTTGTTAATTTATTGTAAACAGTTTTTTTAAATCATTGTATCCCAGTTTTGTTAATTCTTGTAAACCAGTTTTTGTTCATTCATTGAAAAACAGTTTTGTTCATTCATTGTAAACAGTTTTGTTAATTCATTGTAAACATTTTCGTTAATTCATTGTAAACAGTTTTGTTCATTCATTGTAAACAGTTTTGTTAATTCATTGTAAACAGTTTGTTAATTCATTGTAAACAGTTTTGTTAATTCATTGTAAACAGTTTTGTTAATTCATTGTAAACAGTTTTGTTAATTCATTGTAAACAGTTTTGTTAATTCATTGTAAACAGTTGTGTTAATTCATTGTAAACAGTTTTGTTAATTCATTGTAAACAGTTTTGTTAATTCGTTGTAAACAGTTTTGTTAATTCGTTCTAAACAGTTTTGTTAATTCGTTGTAAACAGTTTTGTTAATTCGTTCTAAACAGTTTTGTTAATTCGTTGTAAATAGTTTTGTTAATTCGTTGTAAACAGTTTTGTTAATTCATTGTAAACAGTTTTGTTAATTCATTGTAAACAGTTTTATTAATTAATTGTAAACAGTTTTATTAATTAATTGTAAACAGTTTTGTTAATTCATTGTAAACAGTTTTGTTAATTCATTGTAAACAGTTTCGTTAATTCATTGTAAACAGTTTTGTTAATTAATTGTAAACAGTTTTATTAATTAATTGTAAACAATTTTGTTAATTCATTGAAAACAGTTTTGTTAATTCATTGTAAACAGTTTCGTTAATTCATTGTAAACAGTTTTGTTAATTCATTGTAAACAGTTTTGTTAATTCATTGTAAACAGTTTTGTTAATTGATTGGAAACAGTTTTATGAATTCATTGTATACAGTTTTGTTAATTCATTGTAAACAGTTTTGTTAATTCATTGTAAACAGTTTTGTTAATTCATTGTAAACAGTTTTGTTAATTCATTGTAAACAGTTTTGTTAATTCGTTGTAAACAGTTTCGTTAATTCATTGTAAACAGTTTTGTTAATTCATTGTAAACAGTTTTGTTAATTCATTGTAAACAGTTTTGTTAAGTCGTTGTAAACAGTTTTGTTAACTCATTGTAAACAGTTTTATTAATTCATTGTAAACAGTTTCGTTAATTCATTGTAAACAGTTTCGTTAATTCATTGTAAACAGTTTCGTTAATTCATTGTAAACAGTTTTGTTAATTCATTGTAAACAGTTTTGTAAATTCATTGTAAACAGTTTTGTTAATTCATTGTAAACAGTTTTGTTTACACTATTGTTAATTCATTGTAAACAGTTTTGTTTACACTATTGTTAATTCACTGTAAACAGTTTTGTTTACGCTATTGTTTTGGAGGCTATATATCAAAGCTAACAAGTCGCCATGATTTAAAAGTTTTATTTTGGGAAATTTTGTTTTTTCCTTTGAAATTCTTTTTGTGGCATTTGCCGGGTTTTGCTACTAGTAGCTCCTTTTTCAACTTTTGTTTATGGTTTTGCTTTCAATTTACGACCTTTTCCTTTTTTTTTTTTTTCTTTTTCTTTTCTTTTTTTAAAATGATTTAATCTTAATCGACATTTTAAAAAAGTACTTCACTTTTGCTTCAAAATTATCATTTTTTAAAAAGTTTGTTTGTAAATTTTTTTCAACCATTCAAAACAATTGATGAAAAAATTTTCTATTGTTTTTTATCTAATGGTAAAGCTTCTGTAGTCATGGGTTTTGTTGGGGTTGTGTCTGAAATCTTTATGAATTCATTCTGGGTGGAGGGGGGTCTGGTCCCCCCCCAAAAATATGTCATCTGGCATTTTGATTTTTGCTTTCAAGTTCAGCGCTATATAAACCCCCAAATTAGTTTTTAGTAGTAGTAGAATTTTTTGTAGTATTTTTAAGTATAGTGTAGTAGTGTTTAAGTAGTGTAGTAGAGTAAAAAAAATTTTACAAACCGCATCACACGGGACGGGATGAAAAAAAAAAAAAGCCCCTGATGTTATTCAATTACCCCCGTTTTTTTAAAAAAATCCAGTAAACTGAGACTTGATTTGTTGCTTTACAAGATTCAGTATAAAAAAGTTCGAAAATTGTAGTGGTATGTAGTGTAGTTGTAGTAGTAGTAGGTGAGAGTATCATCATCTTTGTTTTATCATTATATTGTTTTGTTGTTATCATCAATATTCTCCATCATTATTATTATTTTTTTTTTTTAAAATTATTATTGTTTTTATTGTTTTATCTTTAAAAACATCTTTTAAATTATTTTATTATTTTATTATTTTATTATTATCATTATTATTATTATTTTTTTATTATTATTATTTATTATCATTAGTTTTAGTAGTTAGTCTGTAGTATAGTAGTAGTAGTGTGTAGTAGAGAGTAGTGTGTTTTTTAAAAATTATTAACCAAAGTTGTGCAAAAGCCGGGAACCGACGGAGGCCCAACCATGTACAACGTGAAGATTTACCACACGTGAAGTATTACCACACGTGAAGATATTACCACACGTGAAGAATTACCACCGTGAAGAATAACCACAGTGAAGATAAAACCACAGGGAAAAGTTTAAAACCCAACTGAAAAAATAAACCACAGGGGAAGTTTACCCACGGGGGAAGATCTTACCCAACGTGAAGATATTACCACACGTGAAGATATTACCACCGTGAAGATATTTTGGCATGAAGAATTCCCCACGTGAAGATATTCCCACACGTAAAATTTACCCACGTAAAGATTAACCACACGTGAGATTAACCACACGTGAAGATCTTACCACACGTGAAGATATTTCCACACGTGAAGATATTACCACACGTGAAGATATTACCACACGTGAAGATATTACCACACGTGAAGATATTACCACAAGAAAGATATTCCCCTTAAAGATTTTTCTGCACGTGAAATATTACCACAGTGAAGATAAACCACCGTAAAAGTTTTTACCACAGTGAAATATTACCAAGGGGAAATATTCCACACGGAAATTTTCCCCACACGTCCCCATCTCGTCGAAGCCTTCTTAAGCGATGAGTTGTGGAACAGGTCTCTCTTTGTTGAAGAGTTTTTCCTCAGGATTGGCAGTTAAAATCTGTTCGATTGTGCTCTGCTGCCTGAACCCACTTTTCCTCTGCAAGGTTCTTCTCCCTCCTTCTTGAGTCATTCAAAAAAAACTTTGAGCTGATTTTGTGGCTTTGGTGATGAGGCTGATTGTTCTATGTTTTGCTTGGGAAATTTTCCCCTTCTTGGGCAGGGGTATGTGAGTGATTGTGTCCATTTTTTGGGCCCACTGTTTTTTTCCCCCCAAATCTTTGACGAAAACTGAAAACATGTGTGATGCGTTTCGCCCCCATGCGAAGCTCTGGGGGTATGTTGTCTGCCCCGGGGACTTTCCTCTGGAAAAAGGGGATGGCTTCTTCCCTTTTTTCCCCTCAGTATAGGTAATAGCGGGGGTACTCTTGATTTGCTGCTTTCTTCTATTAGCTCTTGCCCCGGGTTTGGATTGGGTAGTTGTTTAGTTCTTGACAATATTTCCAGACAAACCTGTTCGTGCAGTGAGCTTTTGTGAGGGGGTTTTCCGGAGCTGTCTAAATTTTGATTTTTGGTTTGAAGTGGTTTTGTGAGTTTTTTCGGGGTGTCTATGCCTTTTTACTTTTCCCCACTTTCATGCTTTTTTTCGATTATCACATTGATCATGATCCATTTTCCTCTCGGGGCTTAACATTGACTTCTTCAAAAGTTTGTTGGCCCCCGTTTCTTTGGGTTTTTAAGGTCAATCAGTCAAGAAGTTCTCTGTTATGCACTGGTATCCATGTAACCCTACAACCTTTCATTGGGGGGGGGGAAAACCCCAATAAAAAAAACCCAAAAATATGGAGATTTTGGAGAGGAGTTGGGCCCCCAAAGGAATTCCTAAGCCCACAAAAATGACATGAAAGAAAAAATGAAAACCCAAATTGATCCCGGGATCGGTCGAGGCCCGGTTACAACGACTGCGTTTCTTTGATAAAACACCAGGGTTGAAGTGACAAGTTAGCTAAGGGGAGTTAAAACTTTACTTAGCCCTAGGACCTGTAAATTTTGGTAAGGAAGTCCGTACACTCTATCAGTGCGGAAAAATCAAAAAACTAGAGTAAGTTTAGCCGTATAAATGGGACATTTTTTGGACTAGGAGAAGTGAAGGGGGGGGGCAGGATGTGGTGAGACAAGACTGAAAAAGGCAACAAGATCGGTACAGGGGTCAAGGAAACTCCCCAATGGAGTGGCATTTTGTCAAAAAAGGAGTGGGGGTGTTTATCAGCACCCGGGTGTCGGCAAACCCCAAGAACACCCCCATATCAAATCTATCACCATTATTGACCAGTAGAGAAGAATGAGAGAGTTATGGATTTCATTTGAGGAGCCCCCTCCATGACTTCCACTCTACCATCTCCATTGGGGGCAGCCCCCCCAACAATTTTCGGTTTCCCGATCCCCTTGACCTCATGGGCGGAAGTAACACAAGCTGAAGATTCGCCCGATTTGGAACGAGGGGAGGATAGGGGATGGAGGGGCTGGGAGAAAAAAAATACTTTTAAACCCGAGCAACCCCCCCGCTAAAATTTCCATAAAAGGGCCAAATGGGGGGGTAGCGCTTTTAATCCCTTGGCTCACACTCACAAAGGCGGGCGTCGACGACAGAAATAAAAGTCAAATAGCCATGGCAAATCTTCCTAAACAAAATCCACCTATGGAAAAAAAAAGAGATCAGTTTCCAATCAAACTAAAGTTAAAAAAAGCCTAATTAAACGACCCTGCTGTACGGTAGTGAAACGTGGACATTGATGCTGAAACAGCAAAGCGAATCCGGGTCATTCGAACAAAATGCCATGAAATTACGGGGGAATCCGGGAGAGAACGAAAGCCCAAATAAATTTGTCAAGAGTCAAATAACACGGCTGGCAGGTACAGGAACCCCTTCTCCCCACGTAAAGAAAAAAAAGCTGAAGGTTCGGCCAGTCCCCGCCACAAACTCTGCCAAAAACAGTCTGCAGGGAACACTCAAAGGTGGCAGAAAGAGGGGAGACAAAACAAGTCATGGATGGACCGGAGAATATCGGCACACTGCGCAGGCCCAGGACCCGGGGATGGAGGGGCTTACCGCGGAAAGTCTTTCGTGTTCCCCCACACCCCAAGGTCATGGGTCTGATGGTGAGTGATGAATGAAGAAGTAAAGATTTTTCAAGATCTTGAAGGTACCATTTCGAAATCCCAAGAAAGACACATAAACATTCAAGGGGTTTTAAAAGCCAAAAGTAGGGCCTGACTCTTACAAAACCCAAAGGGCCGGAACCGTTGGGTTTGTTTTGGAACTGGAGACCAACGAAGGGGATACGTTGCTGGGGTTTTTCCTGCACCCACGACTTCCATTGCCAATACCATCTTCCCCAACAGTCAAGGGGGGCAACCTGGCATGCGCCAAACGGCAAGATCCTTTCCAAAAGTTTTATTTACCCACGGGCTTCAAACCCGCATCACAAACCAGAAAAAAAGAACCTACCCTGGAGCTGACATAGCAGCGACCACGACCTTTTTCTGCTGTTATTCAAAAGGGAAAATGAAGGGAAAAAAAAACAGCCTGCAAAACCCCGTATCAATTTGACGTGGACAAGCTGAAAGAACCAGATGTGGGAGATCTTCCAAGCTAAGCTTGGCGGATTTTGCGGGATTAACCCCTGGACAAAGACCAATGACCTCACCAACCAAATTTTAATGGGCGTCGAGAAACAGCAGAGGAGGTACTCGGGCACAGAGGAATAAACACCAGCCAGGATACCAATGACATCTTGGGCCTCTGCGATACAAGAAGAGCATGAAAACCAACCAGGTCTTAACCCCAAAGAATACCCGGGAGGCCAAAATCTTGTGAAAAAAGTCAAGTTAAAGGCCCGAGAGAAATGGTCGTGATCAATGTGATGAATCGCACTAATAAATTTGTTTAAACCCAAGAAATAACAATGTTTTAAAACAGTCCACAGCTTTAAAAAACCCGGAATTAAAAATAGTGACGATGAATTGAAAAAAAGTCCCCAGCTCCAAACACCTGGACTCAAAAATAGTGACGTGAATGAAAAGTCTACAGCTTCAAACACCTGGACATCAAAAATATGACGATGAATTGAAAACAGTCCCCTAACAGCTTAAAACCTTGACACAAGATATGCCCATGAATTGAAAAAGCCCCAGCTTAACACCTAGACTCAAAAGATAGTGACGATGATTTTAAAACGTCCACAGCTTCAAACACCTGAATCAAAAATTTTGAGATGAATTGAAAACGTCCAAAGCTTAAACACCGGACATCAAAGATAGTGACGTGAAATTAAAACAGTCCCAGCTTTAATTTCCTGGAAAAAACATAGTGACGATGAATTGAAAACAGTCCCAGCTTCAAACCCCGGGCTCAAAGATGTGCCGATGAATTAGAACGGAAACAGCCCCTGGCTTCACAATGGGAGCTCCCTAACAACAGGCTGCAGGAAACACTGGCAAGGGGTTTCAAGACCAACAGACCAGGGCCCGCAGCCTGAAAACACTGCAGGGTTTCACAGACCCTAACAACCGGCCGCAGCTGAAAAAAATGCGGATTTCACAGACCCGGCCCGCCCAAACTCGCAGGGTTTCACAGACTCTAAAAAGGGATGACAACCCTGGGAAAAAGGCTGCTATCAGTTACAGCCACAAACGCAAATATTGCCCTGAGGCAAAATCCAAGCTTGTAATCTCTCATTTTCACATTTTTGGAATACTGTCATTCTCTTTTTTTTTGGGTTACCCCGCATCATCCATCCACTCCTTCAAAGCATACAAACTTGCGCTCGCTGGCCTAAGAAAGAAAAAATCGAAAACATCACCCTCTTATCGCTCTTCACTGGCTACCTGCCTCACAAGAGGAGGTAAAAGTCAATAGCCTCCGTTTCAAATGTCCACAAATCTGCCCCTCTTATCTTGTAAATGTCTTTACCTGTACACTCCCCTCCCCTTCCCTTGTTTATCCCCCGATACTTTGTGCTTAACACCCCGTTCAAACAAACCCTGTTGGCCAACGCTGTTCTCTGTTTCTGGTCATTAGGGAATGACCTCCCCCTTTTCCTTGCCAAAAAACCTACTTTTATCCTTCAATCCCGCCCCAAAAAAGCCTTATTTCTCCTGATGTCCCCCCTTTAAGTTTCACTTTTTTAACGCCATTTTCCCACCCCTACCTAAAAGTGGTGTGGTGTTGGGGGTGTGGTGTGTGTGGGGTGTGTGTGGGGTTTTTGGGGGGCCGGGGCCCCCCGCGCGCGCGTGGGGTTTTGTGTGTGTTTGGCGCGCGCCCCGTGTTTTGTCAGTAGTGTGTGCATGTGGATGAGCTAACTTTGATATTATTAAAAACTAATATTTTGGGAAGGTTGTATGTGGAAATGTTTTTTTGCAAGCGTTTTTATTTGTAGCTTTACAAGAACAGCGCTATATAAAAACCTACAGATGTTTGGTGTATATTTTAGGAGGAGGGGAGGCGCGCCCACGCAGCAGCGCACTAAAAGAGGGGATTTAATGGGGTAGTGTAGGTAGTGAGTGTAGTAGTAGTAGTAGTGTTAGTAGTAGCTTTAATGAGGATTTTGGGTGGGATTTTTTATGTTTGAGGATACTGGGCTAAACCTTGTCGGTAGCTTGATGTTTTAAGTGTGAAGTTTTCTGAAAGTGTTTGTTACCCTTAGCTCAGCTAGGAGAAGTACCCCCGGGTTCAAGGGGTTTGGGTTTTTGTTGGGGAGTTAGTTTCTCCCTTTTGGGGCAAAAAAAGTCTGTTACCACTTGACGGTTAAATCTGCAGGTAAATAACAAGCGTGCTGGGGATGTGGAAGGGGGGGGGGTGTTTCTTTTTAATGTTTTAACTTTTGTTTTTTTTAAAAAGCCTGGGAATAAAGAGAGGTGTGAGGCTGTGCCCGGGGTTTGCAATCAATAATTTTTACTCGGGTTTTGTTTAGCTTGCTTTGTTTAGGTTTGTTTTTTTGTTTTGGTATGCTTTGGTTTGTTTTTGGATCTTTGCTTTGTTTTTTTATGTTTTTTTTTGTTAAACGTTATCGAAATACATCCCAATTTTGTATCACTTCATTAGATGGCCCCCGTGCGCGCTCGCGGTGTGTTTAAGTGTGCCGTGCGCAAGCGTGCGAAGGGAGAGAGAAGGAGTGGGGAAATGGAGGATGAAAGGAAGCGTGCACGCGCGCAAAGGGGCGTCGTGTTGTGGTGCGTACACCAAATTCATGCAATTAGTGTGTTTTTATTTTCAGCTCTGGGCTAAAACCGTGCTAGTGTATGTGTGTGCATGCGTGCGCCAGCTGCGGGGGGGGGTAGGAGGGAAATGGGTAGGTGGGGGGGGGGGTGGGTGTGCCAAACGCGCCGCGTTGTGTGCTCTTCTTTAAATTTAAAAAAAATTTTAAAATTAAATACATTACACAATTATGTGTGTGTACTGTATAACAGTAGGGTACATAATATAATAAAAATCTCATTATCATCATCATCATATAATTAAAAAACATAATACTAAAATAATAAAGAATGGATTTTTTTTGCGCTATATCTTGCAAAAAAAAATCAAAGCGCTTTCATTTACCACCCTACACTACAACCCAAAAAAATTAACAAAGTTAATAAATTCAAATGATACACCAACACACCGGCTGCGCGGAACCGCTCACACGCCGCGCCACACACACACCACACACACACACGCTAAAGGTTATACCTTGGGCAGGGTGATGGGTTTCTGCTGTTAAAGGGAGGGGCGTATGAGGTGAAAAAAGGGGGGGAAAAATCTTAGGTTTGCAATAAATATGTCTTGAGGCTGGATTTTAAAGTGTCATAAGTAGGCTTTTGGCGAATGGAGAGGGGGAGATCATTCCAGATCACTGGGCCAGAAACAGAGAAAGAGCGACGGCCAACAGTGGACTAGTTGAATCTCGGTATTCTTAATAAGCACAGGGTATCTGCAGGTCAGGTCAGTCAGAGAAGTTCTCTGTTACTGCTACTGGTATCCATGTAACCCAGTACAACCTGTCGCGTGTGGGGGAGAAAACCCCAATAGAAAAAAAACAACATATGGAGACTTAGAGAGGAGATTGGCGCCACCAAGGAATATCCTAAGCCCACAGACAAGACATGAAAGACAAATGCAAAGCCAATATGATACCGGATCGGTCGAGACCCGGGTTACCAACGACCGCGCTTTCCATTGATCAACACCAGGGTGGAAGTGACAAGTCAGCTACTGGAGTTTAAAACATTATTTAAGCTCCCTAGAGAAACAGATCACCATTGGTACATGAAACGTCCGTACAGTGCGGAAAAATCAAAGAACTAGGAGTTGAGCTTAGCCGCTATAAATGAGACATTATTGGACTAGGAGAAGTGAGATGGACAGGATTTGGTGAGACATTGACTGAAGAAGGCAACAAGATCTGGTACAGTGGCCAAGAGAAACATCACCAACATGGAGTGGCATTTATTGTCAGAAAGGAAGTAGTGGGGTGCATTATCAGCTATAAACACCGGCTTCCAGCAGGATTATCAGCATCCGGGTGTCGGCCAACGCCCAAGAACATCAACCATTATACAAATTTATGCACCATCATCTGACCAAGTAGATGAAGAAGTAGAAGAATTTTACGAAGATCTTGAAGAGACCATTATGAAAATACCCAAGAAGGACATCATCATCATCCAAGGGGATTTTTAACGCCAAAGTAGGTCCTGACTCTTACAACCACTGGGCGGAACAGTTGGTCAGTTTGGAAACTGGAGAGACCAACAACAGGGGACTACGTCTGCTGGAGTTTGCCTGCACCCACAGACTTACCATTGCCAATACCCTCTATCCCCACAAGCAAGTCAAGGAGGACAACCTGGCATGCGCCCAAACGGCAAGATCCATAACCAAATAGATTTTATCTTAACACCACGGCGCTTCAAATCCAGCATCAACAGAGCCAGAACAAGAACCTACCCTGGAGCTGACATAGGCAGCGACCACGACCTTGTGCTGCTGATATTCAAAATGAAGCTGAAGAAAAACAAACAGCCTGCAAACCCACGTATCAAATTTGACGTGGACAAACTGAAAGATCCAGATGTCGAGGAGATCTTCCGAGCTAAGCTTGGCGGACGTTTTGCGGCATTAACCCTCCTGGACAATGACATCAATGACCTCACCAACAACTTTAATAAGGCAGTCCGAGAAACAGCAGAGGAGGTACTCGGTCATCAGAGGAATAAACACCAGCCATGGACTATCAATGACATCTTGGACCTCTGCGATACAAGAAGAGCACTGAAACCAACCAGGTCTTCCAACCCTAAAGAATACCGGTGAGCCAACAATCTCGTGAAGAAGTCAATGTTAAAGGCCAGAGAGAAGTGGATCAGTGATCAATGTGATGAGATCGAAAAAAAGCATGAAGTGGGCAACAGTAAAAAGGCTACCGACACCTGAAGAAACTCACAAAACCACTTAAAACCCAAATCATCAGTCATTGAAGTACAGCTCCGGAAACCTCCTCACAGAAAGCTCAGCTGCATTGAACAGGTGGTCTGAGTATTGTCAAGAACTGTACAACTACCCAATACAACCTGACAAGAGCATAATAGAAGAGAAAGCAGCAACATCAAGAGCACCCTCGCCATAACCTATACTGAGGGAAGAAGTGGAAGAAGCCATCCGCAGCTTACCAGTAGGAAAGTCCCCAGGAGCAGACAACATACCAGCAGAGCTGCTCAAGCATGGTGGCGAAACAGTCATCACACATGTTACAGATAGTCAGAAGATTTGGGAGACAAAACAGTGGCCAGCAGAATGGACACAATCACTCATCATACCCCTGCCCAAGAAGGGGAATTTACGCCAATGCCAAAACTATAGAACAATCAGTCTCATCTCAGCCATGCCAGCAAGATCATGCTCAAAGTTATTTTGAATCGACTCAAGAAGGAGGCAGAAGAAACACCTTGCAGAGGAACAAGCTGGGTCAGGGCAGGCAGGAGCACAATCGAACAGATTTTTTACTGCCACATCCTGATGGAAAACATCTTCAACATCAGAGAGACCTGTTCCACACTTCATCGACTCAGAAGGCTTTGACAGAGTATGGCACGAAGGCCGTCGGCAGGTCTCCTCAGAATGTTTGGCATTGAAGAAGGACTAGTGCAAACATTCAAGACTATACAACACCGCAAGCAGTGCAGTCCTTCTGAAACAATCAGGTCGGAGACTACTTCAAAACCACAGTTGGGGTCCGACAAGGATGCCTGTTATCTCCAGTCCTGGTTAATCTGCTACTTGGAAACATTATGAGAGACCCTCATGACTCCACTCACCATCTCCATTGGCGGCAGACCCTCAACAACTTACGGTTTGCCGATGACATTGACCTCATGGGCGGAGTAACAAGAGCTGCAAGATCTTACGACCAACTGAGAACAGAGCTGGAGCATATGGGATGGGTGAGCTCGGAGAAAGTAAAGTACTTGTGAACAGCACGAGCAACGCCACTGCTAACATTTACATGAACGGCCAGCAACTGAGGAGGTAGACGCTTAAAATACCTTGGCGCTACACTCACAAAGGACGGGCGATCGACGACATAAATCAAAGTCAGAATAGCCATGGCAACATCTTCCATGCCAAAACTCACCACCATATGGAAAAGTAAAGAGATCAGTTTCCCAATCAAACTAAAGCTCTACAAAGCCCTAATTCAGACTATCCTGCTGTACGGAAGTGAAACGTGGACATCGACTGCTGAAACAGCAAAGCGAATCCAGTCATTCGAAACCAAATGCCATAGAAAACTGCTGGGCATATCCTGGAGAGAACGAAAGACCAATGAATTTGTCAAGAGTCAAATAACACGGCTGGCAGGTCCACAGGAACCCCTTCTCACCATCGTCAAAAAGAAAAAGCTGACATGGTTTGGCCACGTCACCCACCACAACACTCTGCCAAAAACAGTACTGCAGGGAACACTCGAAGGCGGCAGAAAGAGGGGAAGACAGAACAAGTCATGGATGGACAACATCAGAGAATGGACCAGGATGAATGACTGGGCACTACTGCGCAGAGCCGAGGACCGAGATGGATGGAGGAGGCTTACCACGGCATCGTCTTTCGTGTCTCCCTCACGACCGCTAAGGTCACGGGTCTGATGATGATGATCTGCAGCAGAGCGGAGGGAACGAGGAGTGTACAGGTGAAGACATTCACAGAGGTAGGAGGGTACAGTTTTGTGTAGGCGTTTGTTACAGAGGGTACTGATCTTACAGGTTACTCTCTGTGACACAGGCAACCAGTGGAGAGATCGCAAGAGAGGAGTTATGTGCTTAGATTTTTTTCCTTGCTGAGGACTAGTCGAACTGCAGAGTTTTGTATGCGTTAAAGGGAGTGGATTGATGATGCTGGAAGACCAGGCAGAAGAGAATTGCAATAGTCCAGACCTGAAAGAATGAGAGACGTGACTAGTTTTGATGTTGCATCAGTGGACAGGTACTTTCGAATTGTACTAATAGGCCGTAATTGATAGTAGCAGGACTGGCAGATCTAGGTAATAAATTTTTGCATAGTGAGTGTGTTGTCGATAATGACCCCTAGATACTTCACAGCAGTGGATAGAGGAATTGACGTATTGCCGAATTCTATTGAAGCTGTTGTAATGGAAGAGAGTTTGTGTTTGGTCCCTACAAGCATGGCTTCGGTTTTATCTGTGTTTAGCCGTAAGTTGTTCTGTATCATCCAGTTTTGGATATCTTGAAGGCAGTAGGACACATTTTCCAAGAGAGAAAGCAGATTTTTTGGTGGATCACTGCTAAGAATCTGAGAGTGCATGCAGTATTTATTTCATTTTATTTTATTCTTTTATATCTGCGCACGTGTGCGTGCGTGCATGTGTGTGTTGTGTGTGTGTGTGTGTGTGTGTTGTGTGTGGTGTGTGTGTGTGTGTGTGTGTGTGTGTGTGTGTGTGTGTGTGTGTGTGTGTGTGTGTGTGTGTGTGTGTGTGTGTGTGTGTGTGTGTGTCTGTCTGTATGTATGTATGTATGTACGTATACGTTGTTTTTTATCAGTCAGAAAACAGCGCTGACCTTAGGGCTGGTGATCACAATGTAAGTTGTTTTTATCATTCAGAAAATAGCGCTGACCTTAGGGCTGGTGATCACAGTGTAGGTTGCTGTTTTATCAGTCAGAAAACAGCGCTGACCTTAGGACAGGTGATCACAATGTAAGTTGTTTTTTATCAGTCAGAAAATAGCACTGGTCTTTGCAATCTAAGTTGTTTTTTTATCATGTATAAAGTTTTCCATCTAAATCATTCATCTATATAAAAAAAAATTAAAAAATTTAAGTGTTTTTTCTTCAAAGCCTTTATTTTGACGTGTCAATATTTTGAATAGTGTTGAAACAAAGAAAAAAACTGTTGCTTTATTTTTATTTAAATCAAAAGAAATGAACCGTTGTTGATTTCCTCTATTAATAAGTCCAGATGTCTACAGACCAAAGTTTCATTAAACCTGAAGGAGTTGATGTAAGTTAGGCTCTTTTTCAGGGGGTTTTTTTGCATCCTTTTTTCACTTTACCCTTTTTCTGTAGCTACAAAAGAAATTTTTCTTCATGCTCATATTTTTAAATCAGAAAGTCCATCTGTTATACAGACACATTAGTTTAAACCCAAAGAACAGATAAGAATAATTATCTCATACAAGTATGTTTGTTTCAGTGTCATCACAATCATTCTATTGTCTGTTTCAGTGTCATCTCAATCATTCTATTGTCTGTTTCAGTTTATCGTCGTCGTCGTCGTCGTCATCATCATCATCATCATCGTCGTCATCATTCTGCCGTCTGTTTCAGTGCCATCATCATCATCATTATCATCATAACTATTATCATCTTCACCATCATCACCATCACCACCATCATGATCACCATCATCATCGCCATCATCATCATCATCACCACCATCGTCATAATAATCATCATCATCATCACCATCAACATCACCACTATCCATCATAATCATCATCATCATCATCATCATCATCACCACCATCGTCATCACCACCACCACCACCACCACCATCACCATCACCATTATCACATCATCATCATCATTATCATCATCACTCTGTCGTCTGTTTCAGTGGCATCATTCTCATCCTCATTCTAGCCACTGCAACGCTTGTGACAGGACAAGAAGACAGGATGGTGGAGGGACGTCAGTACTCCACCTTTCTGTCCAGTGTTCTGTCTGTCCTCCAGCTGTAGGAAGGTCACTGCAAGCACGAGCAAGGTGGGCCTGCACAGAGACAGCCGGTTGTGCTGTTCCTGTGAACCATGTGCATGTCTGTCACATTCTTGTATCTGTATCATGTATCTGTGGTGAAAATCTTACCAATGATCACATTCTTTTACGATGCAGAGATCTGAAAAACATCTTACATGCCTTCCCAGTCCGTAGCTTGCAGCAAGTTCTTAAAGACATTCCATTAATGAAAGAAATTGTATTGTCATTAAGCCATACTCCTATTTTCAGACTCCTCTGATATAAGGATAGCTTCAAGTTATATGAATTGGAAAGTTGGTATTTTTGCTGTTTGATGTTTTTGGGGTTGGTTGTTTTTTGTTGTTGTTGTTTTTTTGTTTTTTGTTGTTTTTTTCTCCAGAATTCTTGTTTATGCTTTTTTCATAATAGTTGTTTATTGCGATTGATTAGTTATGTGCATACCCCTCCCCCTTACACACATACAAGCACGTACGCGTGCGCACACACACACACGCACACACGCACGCACACACACATACACACACTTTCCTGTCTGATATCACTATTTAGTGGAAGGACGTTAAACTGAAGAACTACTACCTCCTTTCTGCCGCCTGCTTTGACATTCTGCCTGCAAACCCTGTCCTCCCTTTGCTTCAAGGGGGGGTGAAATGAAGGGTTTAAATGTTTTTGGGGGGTTTTTGGGCACGGGGATTTTGGTCTAACTTTTTTGGTCAGTTTCACTTTTAAGGGGTTTTTTGG
>CM054154.1:9965261-9993109 GCA_028751875.1 Rapana venosa
CTTTTTGGGTGAGGTCATTCAATAAAAAAATAAATTAGTTTACTTTCAGTTTTAGTATAGAGATAGGGTAAAAGCCGAGTCACAGTAAACTGCTTAGTTTTTATATAAAACTATGCAAGTTTTTGGTTCATGAGGCGAAGCCGAATCGGACCAAAAGTTGCCTAGTTTTGGATAAACAGTAAGTGGTTGAGCTTGACTCAGCTTTTACCCTATCTCTCCCTGTCGGGTACCGTGAGTGAAACTAGACATCACCAGACAGCCAAAGAAAGGTAAACAAACGACAACAAGTAAGGCAGGGCCTTTCACATTGGGTGGCCATATGGCAAATAGGCAGCAGCTGTGGGCGGAGCGCTGGCTTTAAGGCGCCTGTGAAGAAGTCTGGTTGGGGCTGTTGGTCGGGGGGTCGAGACGTTGGCGGGAGACGATGCCAAGAGAAGGAAATACGTTTCCAGGGCTGAACTGGCGCCAACGCTGGAGATGTATAAACGTCTGTTGATCCTACAGGCTTTTCTGTCTGTGTCTGTTGATCCTACAGGCTTTTCTGTCTGTGTCTGTTGATCCTACAGGCTTTTCTATATGTGTCTGTTGATCCTACAGGCTTTTCTATCTGTGTCTGTTGATCCTACAGGATTTTCTATCTGTGTCTGTTGATCCCACAGGCTTTTCTATCTGTGTCGGTGTCTGTTAATCCTACAGGATTTTCTGTGTCTGTTAATCCTACAGGATTTTCTGTCTGTGTCTGTTGATCATACAGGCTTGTCTGTGTCTGTTAATCCTACAGGCTTTTTTGTCTGTGTCTGTTGATCCTACAGGCGTTTCTGTCTGTGTCTGTTGATCATACAGGCTTTTCTGTGTCTGTTAATCCTACAGATTTTCCATCTGTGTCTGTGATCCTACAGGATTTTCTATTTGTGTCTGTTAATCCTACAGGCTTTTCTGTCTGTGTCTGTTAATCCTACAGGCTTTTATCTCTGTGTCTGTTGATCCTACAGGCTTTTCTCTCTGTGTCTGTTAATCCTACAGGATTTTCTATTTGTGTCTGTTAATCCAACAGGCTTTCTGTGTGTGTCTGTCTGTTAATCCTACAGGCTTTTACACCTGTGTCTGTTGATCCTACAGGCTTTTCTGTCTGTGTCTGTTAATCCTACAGGTTTTTCTCTCTGTGTCTGTGTCCGTTAATCCTACAGGCTTTTCTGTCTGTGTCTGTGTCTGTTAATCCTACACACTTTTCTATCTGTGTCTGTTAATCCTACAGGATTTTCTGTCTGTGTCTGTTAATCCTACAGGCTTTTCTGTCTGTGTCTGTTGATTCTACAGGCTTTTCTGTCTGTGTCTGTTAATCCTACAGGCTTTTATCTCTGTGTCTGTTAATCCTACAGACTTTTCTCTCTGTGTCTGTGTCTGTTAATCCTAAAGGCTTTTCTATTTGTGTCTGTTAATCCTACAGGCTTTTCTCTCTGTCTGTGTCTGTTGATCCTACAGGCTTTTCTGTCTGTGTCTGTTAATCCTACAGGCTTTTCTGTCTGTGTCTGTTAATCCTACAGGCTTTTCTGTCTGTGTCTGTTGATCCTACAGGCTTTTCTCTCTGTCTGTGTCTGTTAATCCTACAGGCTTTTCTATCTGTGTCTGTTGATCCTACAGGCTTTTATTTCTGTGTCTGTTAATCCTACAGGCTTTTCTCTCTGTCTGTGTCTGTTAATCCTACAGGCTTTTCTATCTGTGTCTGTTGATCCTACAGGCTTTTATTTCTGTGTCTGTTAATCCTACAGGCTTTTCTCTCTGTGTCTGTTAATCCTACAGGCTTTTATTTCTGTGTCTGTTAATCCTACAGGATTTTCTATCTGTGTCTGTGTTTGTTGATCCTACAGGATTTTCTATCTGTGTCTGTGTCTGTTAATCCTACAGGATTTTCTATCTGTGTCTTTTAATCCTACAGGATTTTCTATCTGTGTCTGTTGATCCCACAGGCTTTTCTATCTGTGTCTGTTAATCCTACAGGATTTTCTATCTGTGTCTGTGTCTGTTTATCCTACAGGATTTTCTATCTGTGTCTGTTAATCCTACAGGATTTTCTATCTGTGTCTGTGTCTGTTAATCCTACAGGATTTTCTATCTGTGTCTGGTTAATCCTACAGGATTTTCTATCTGTGTCTGTTGATCCTACAGGATTTTCTATCTGTGTCTTTTTGATCCTACGGGATTTTTCTATCTGTGCCCTGTGTCTGTTGATCCTAAAAAGGTTTTTCTATCTGTGTCTGTGTCTGTTAATCCTACAGGATTTTCTATCTGTGTCTGTGTCTGTTGATCCTACAGGATTTTTTGTCTGTGTCTGTTGATCCTACAGGCTTGTCTGTGTCTGTTAATCCTACAGGCTTGTCTGTGTCTGTTAATCCTACAGGCTTTACTCTCGTCCAGATCAACATGTCCGTCAAGCGTTTTATCTTTTTCAATGACCACAGCAGTCATTCAGTCAATTCTGTTTATCGCCCAGATGACTGCCAGGGCCACAACATAGGGGTGCATAGATTTATTTTTAAAATATATATTTTTAGAGTTTTAAAACAAGTTTTTTTTTTAAAATAAGATGAAAGTAAGTGATAACGGGATTAGTCTGGTGTTTTAAAGTGACGACGCATGATTTTCTTCCTTGAGTTTAATGGGTTCAAAAGAAAATGCATTCAACACACGTACAACATACTATTTTAGGCCAGCAACCCCACAGCCAGGAGGCAGCAAGCACATACGCGATTTTGACCCCCCCCACCCCAGATTCACAGGCGTGATGTTTATGCAGACAAGTGACATATATACAAAACCACTTTCCATATAATTATGCAAATACTGCTACACAAAAATGAAGAAAAATACACAACTGAAGTGAACAAACAGTGATCGACGAAAAGTTGATTGTTGAACACACCAGGAAGCAAAGGGACCAAGGGAAGAAACTGTGCACGTTACAGCAGCCCATTGCTAGTTCCCTACCTTTACCTGTGGACACACACAGGGACAGAATAATGAGCGCTGCATTGCCAAAGGGTTTACTTGATTTGTTGTTTTGTGTTTTTAAAATCGTTTGAATTTATCAATAAAGGGATACCCGCTTTTTATAATGCTTATCATATCCATTATCATCATCGCCATGACTGTCATTAGTATTATCAGTCTTACGAAAGTGACAATGATGATGATACTGCTTTTATTATCGTTGTGTTTTTGTTGTTGTTGTTGTTGTTTTTTATAATATCGTTTTACTTCGTTTTAATTTGTAGTGTTTCTTACATTTGCGTCTACTTATGTCATACAATTCTTACTATTTTATTCATTGTCACTTAAAATTTCATTAGATAACGTAATTCTTTGTTTGTTTTTCCAGGGAAACAAAAGAGTTAAAATCGTTTCTACCTTGATGATATTGTCAGACTATAAAAGCTGAAGTCGGAATGTGGCTATCTTCATGGTGGACAAAAACGGCGGCGTGATTCTGCAAAACTTCCACCATTGCTGAACCTCCAAGCTGCAACTGGAGAACGAGAAAAAAAATACAACCATCCAACCAACCAAACAAACAAAACTACTGTACAACTAACTTCTCAAGAACAAAGCACAAATTGTTAATGGTTGGTCATTTAGATAATTATGTCAATTCAAGAAGAAGAAAAAAACAAAGAAACAGACTGTCATAACAACCGCCATACCCACCCCAGCATTTGGCTTGGGTTTTTTTGCTATGGTGTCGTTTTGGTTGGGGGAGGAGGGGGGAGTTTAATGACACTAGGGAGGTGGAGTTTAATGACACTAGGGAGGTGGAGTTTAATGACACTAGGGAGGTGGAGTTTAATGACACTAGGGAGGTGGAGTTTAATGACACTAGGGAGATGGAGTTTAATGACACTAGGGAGAAGGAGTTTAATGACACTAGGGAGATGGAGTTTAATGACACTAGGGAGGTGGAGTTTAATGACACTAGGGAGGTGGAGTTTAATGACACTAGGGAGGTGGGTTTAATGACACTAGGGAGGTGGAGTTTAATGACACTGGGGAGGGGGAGTTTAATGACACTAGGAAAGAGTTTAAGACATAGGAGATGGATTTTTAATACCTGGGAAAGATTTTTTAATACACTGGGGGGAGTTTAATGACACTAGGGAGGTGGGTTTAATACACAAGGGGGGTGGTTTTTAATGACACAGGGGGGGGATTTTAATGACACTGGGGAGGAGGATTTAATGCACGGGGAGAGGATTTAATAACTAGGGAGGTTTAAGCATAGGGAGTGGGTTTAATGACACGGGGAGGGGGGAGTTTAATGCACAGGGAGGTGGATTTTTAATGCACTAGGGAGGTGGAGTTAATGACACTGAGGGGGGGGTTTTAATGACACTAGGGAGGAGGATTTAATACACGGGGAGGTGGATTTAATTGGGATCTTTGAATCTTTGGGGGGAAAAGGGAAGACGTGAGAGCGTAGCAGCCGGGCCGGGGCCAGGCAGTCAGTGTTGAGCACACCCCCTGGCCGCTAGGCTTACCGGGGAGGGTATGCTCATCGGGATTACTAGATCGGGGGAGGGCGCGGTTTTTCTCTTTCCCCCCAATAATTCAAAATAATAAAATTTAAACTACCACCTTCCAGCGTAAGCTAGTTTAATTATAAAATATTCTCATTATACAAAGAAAAACCCGGATTTTAGCGACCAAAGTGGGACTAAAATTTACAACGACTTAAAACACATCCTACTCCCTCTCCAATAAAAGGGAAAGGGGTCTGCAAAAATTTTGATGAAGCATTGATAAATCAAGGACTCATTTTACAACAAATTGATGAAGAGATAAATCAAAAAGATTTTACTTGCAAAAAAATTTATGAAGTTGGTCAATCAATAGACTTACTTTTAAAAAAAAATTTGATGAACTTTGACAACAATGAAGATTACTATTAAAACAAAACCCACCCAAATATGGCACATTATTGTTTGTAAGGTAGTTCTAAAACTGACTGCCAAATTTTGGGAGTAACAATTTTTTTCAATTTTTAAAAAAATTTTCGGACTGCTCCACCTTTTTCCCTTCCCGTTGTAAAGGGGGTGCACCTGGGGCCTGCACTGGTACTGGCACATGTGTACTGTGGTTTCCATATTTTTGGGTGTGTTTTATCCCCCATTTCAAGCACTGTTTTCACCCAACGAAAAAAAAAGTTTCCCTGGAGAGGGGGTCATAAGGGGGATAAAGCTGTAAACAGTTCGAACCTTTTCGGGCCCCCTTTGACCTCTAGATATTGGGGAATTTTTTCACCCAACACTTTTCTTTGTTAGGGGGGATGAAAAAGGGTATTTGCTGGTTTGGTGGACACCGGGTTTTGTAGCTTTGTTTCCCAGGGGGAAAAAAATGACCAGCATTCCTGTCGTGTGCCCTACTCCCCCCTTTCCCCCAGCACACGTACTGCCAAGAGGCTTCTACCTCTTTGTACTGTCAATAGGACATGTCATACCTCATTTTCAAAAAAGGGGATGTCAACCTCATTATCTGTCAACAGACATGCATACCTTTGTACGTCCAGGACAGCCATCCCTGTTGTGCTGTAAAAGGGAATTCTACCTCTTTGACTGCAACAACATGTATACCTCATTGTACTCTCAACAGGACATGTCATACCTCGTTTACTGTCAACAGGCTCAACCTCTTTGTGCTGTCAAAAGGACATGCAACTTCTTGTAGTCAACAAGACATGTCTACCTCGTTGTACTGTAACAACATACCATACCTCTTTGTGCTGCAACAGGACTTCATAACCTCATTGTACGTCAACAGGACATTCATCCCTCATTGTGCGTCAACAGGACATATTATCCCTCATTGTGCTGTCAACGGGACATGTCAACCCCGTTGTACGAAAACGGGAAACATTCATACCCGTTGTACTGAAACAACATTCATACCTCGGTCTGCAACAGACTGTCATATCTTGTACACATGGTCCCGACACTGAACGGAACCCCCCCTCAAGGATCTCAAAATGGCGCATGCTTAGATTTAACGCAAACACTGGTGCAGTGTGTTTTGATTTTTGGAACTTTGTGAGAGGGCAGAAAAAAACAAACTTTCACTGACCAAAAAAAAATAACCAGTCAAATGAAGTTGAAACAAAAAAACAGCCTCCAAACCCACTTAAAAACCCCCTCCCCACCCCCCCCCCACCACCACCCCCCTCCCCAAAAAAAACCAACCAAACGAATAAATTTTGGGGTGGGGTTTTGTGGGGCCATAGAGTGCTGTAGCTTTGGCCAAGCCCGTACCCCGGACAGGCCTTCCACATCCCGTCAGGAGACAGAGACAGAGAGAGAGGAAACAGAGAGAGACAAGGGCCACAACAGAGAAAAAGAAGACAAGACAGATAGAGAAAGAGAGAGACGGGGGAGAGACAGAAACACCAGACACAAGAGGGACGAGACAGAGAAGACAGACAACGCCGAGTCAGAGAGAGACAAGACGAGAAAACACCACCAGATAGAGACAACAAGATAGAGACAGAGAAGAGACACACACAGATAAGACAGGGAACAAGACAAGGGGGACGCACACACAGACAGGAAGAGAGAGACGGGAAAACAGAGAGAGAGACAGACACACAAAGACTAAGGAGAGAGAGAAGAACAAAAGAGAGACGACAAGAGAGACAGACCACAAAGAACAAAGGACAGAGAAAGACAGAGACAGACAGAGAAGAGACAGACAGAGACAAGACCTGAGAAGACAGCACACAAAGACTAAGGGAGAGAAAAGAGACAAAAAGACAAGACAGAGAGAGAGAAGACACCAGAGACAGAGAGAGACAGAGCAAAGGAGAGAGAAAACAAAACAGAACGAAAGACAAAACAGAGAGAGAGACAGAACACAGACAGAACAGGAGAGACAGACACCAGAAAGACGGACGCAGGCGGAAGACAGAGACAAGACAGCAAGACAACAGACAAAGAAAGACAGACAGACAAAGCAGAGAGACGACAGACAGAGACAGCAGACAGCAGGACAACAAGAAGAAGGGTAGAAAGACGAAGCGGACAGACGACAGACAGGACGACAGGACAAGACAGAACAGCCACAGAGACGACAGCGACGGACAGACGAGCAGGAAGACAGAGACAGAACGAAAACAAAAGAGATCAGACAGAGTTTTTTCAGACAGAGACAGGACAGGCAACAGGACAGACAGAGACAAACGACAGACAACAGAAGACAGACAGAGAAGGCAAGAGAAGAACAAAAAGAAAGACAAGGGGAGAGCTTAGCAGGGAAGAGGTGATAGGGGTGGGAAAAGGCTCCCCCTTATCCGGCCCGAGTTGGATGCCCCAAGGGGGGGGTCATCCCATTTCATGGGCAGACCCCCACCCCTCCTGGCCACAAAGCGTTGATGGCTGGCGTGGTCCGAACAAATGCCCCTGACAATGTCTACATCCCCACTGTACTGGCACTGAAACCCCTCTCGAACAAAATTTTGCATATCAAGTGCTGACTGTCATGACCCCCTCTTGAACAATGTCTGCAACACCACAGACAGTGCTGACTGTGACTGACCACTCTTGAACAATGTCTGCATCACCACAGTGCTGACTGTGATACTGACCACTCTCTAACAATGTCCTGCATCATCACAGTGCTGACTGTGACACCACTCTCTGAACAATGTCTGCATCATCACAGTGCTGACTGTGACACTGACCACTCTGAACAATGTCTGCATCACCACAGTGCTGACTGTGATACTGACCACTCTCTGAACAATGTTTGCAACATCACAGCGCTGACTGTGAAACTGACCACTCTCTGAACAATGTCTGCAACACCACAGTGCTGACTGTGACACTGACCACTCTCTGAACAATGTCTTCAACATCACAGTGCTGACTGTGACACTGACCACTCTCTGAACAATGTCTGCATCACCACAGTGCTGACTGCGACACTGACCACTCTCTGAACAATGTCTGCATCACCACAGTGCTGACTGTGACACTGACCACTCTTGAACAATGTCTGCAACACCACAGACAGTGCTGACTGTGACACTGACCACTCTCTGAAACAATGTCTACATCATCACAGTGCTGACCGTGACACTGACCACTCTATGAAAAATGTCTACATCATAACAGTGCTGACTGTGTAAACTGTCACTCTCTGAACAATGTCTGCAACATCACAGTGCTGACTGTGACACTGACCACTCTCTGAACAATGTCTACATCACCACAGTGCTGTCTGTGACACTGACCACTCTCTGAACAATGTCTGCAACATCACAGTGCTGACTGTGACACTGACCACTCTCTGAACAATGTCTGCATCATCACAGTGCTGACTGTGACACCACTCTCTGAACAATTTCTGCATCACCACAGTGCTGACTGTGACACTGACCACTCTCTGAACAATGTCTGAATCATCACAGTGCTGACTGTGACACCACTCTCTGAACAAGTCTGCAACACACACAGTGCTGACTGTGACACTGACCACTCTCTGAACAATGTCTGCAACACCACAGACAGTGCTGACTGTGACACTGACCACTCTCTGAACAATTTCTGCAACATCACAGTGCTGACTGTGACACCACTCTCTGAACAATTTCTGCAACATCACAGTGCTGACTGTGACACCACTTCTCTGAACAATGTCTTCAACACCACAGTGCTGACTGTGACACTGACCACTCTCTGAACAATGTCTGCAACATCACAGTGCTGACTGTGACACTGACCACTCTCTGAACAATGTCTGTATCTCACAGTGCTGACTGTGACACTGACCACTCTCTGAACAATGTCTGCAACATCACTTTGCTGACTGTGACACCACTCTTGAACAATGTCTGCATCACCACAGTGCTGACTGTGACACTGACCACTCTCTGAACAATGTCTACATCACCACAGTGCTGTCTGTGACACTGACCACTCTCTGAACAATGTCTGCAACATCACAGTGCTGACTGTGACACTGACCACTCTCTGAACAATGTCTGCATCATCACAGTGCTGACTGTGACACCACTCTGAACAATTTCTGCATCACCACAGTGCTGACTGTGACACTGACCACTCTCTGAACCAATGTTCTGAATCATCACAGTGCTGACTGTGACACCACTCTCTGACAATGTCTGCAACACCACAGACAGTGCTGACTGTGACACTGACCACTCTCTGAACAATGTCTGCAACACCACAGACAGTGCTGACTGTGACACTGACCACTCTCTGAACAATGTCTGCATCACCCAGTGCTGACTGTGATACTGACCACTCTCTAACAATGTCTGCATCATCACAGTGCTGACTGTGACACCACTCTCTGAACAATGTCTGCATCATCACAGTGCTGACTGTGACACTGACCACTCTGAAACATTGTCTGCAACATCACAGTGCTGACTGTGACACTGACCACTCTCTGAACAATGTCTGTATCATCACAGTGCTGACTGTGACACTGACCACTCTCTGAACAATGTCTGCAACATCACTTTGCTGACTGTGACACCACTCTCTGAACAATGTCTGCATCACCACAGTGCTGACTGTGACACTGACCACTCTTTGAACAATGTCTTCAACACCACAGTGCTGACTGTGACACTCTCCACTCTCTGAACATGTCTACATCACCACAGTGCTGACTGTGACACTGACCACTCTCTGAACAATGTCTGCATCATCACTTTGCTGACTGTGACACTGACCACTCTCTGAACAATGTCTGCATCATTACAGTGCTGACTGTGACACTGACCACTCTCTGAACAATGTCTTCATCATCACAGTGCTGACTGTGACACTAACCACTCTCTGAACAATGTCTGCAACATCACAGTGCTGCTGTGACACTGACCACTCTCTGAACATGTCTTCATCATCACAGTGCTGACTGTGACACTAACCACTCTCTGAACAATGTCTACATCACCACAGTGCTGATTGTGACACTGACCACTCTCTGAACAATGTCTGCAACACTACAGATAGTGCTGACTGTGACACTGACCACTCTCTGAACAATGTCTGCAACACCACAGACAGTGCTGATTGTGACACTGATCACTCTCTGAACAATGTCTGCATCATCACAGTGCTGACTGTGACACTGACCACTCTGAACAATGTCTGCATCATCACAGTGCTGACTGTGACACAGACCACTCACTGAACATGTCTGTGTCATCACAGTGCTGACTATGACACTGTCCACTCTCTGAACAATGTCTGTATCATCACAGTGCTGACTATGACACTGTCCACTCTCTGAACAATGTCTACATCACCACAGTGCTGACTGTGACACTGACCACTCTCTGAACAATGTCTGCAACATCACAGTGCTGAGTGTGACACTGACCACTCTCTGAACAATGTCTTCAACACCACAGTGCTGACTGTGACACTTACAACTCTCTGAACAATGTCTTCAACACCACAGTGATGACTGTGACACTGACCACTCTCTGATCAATGTCTGCATCATCACAGTGCTGACTGTGACACTGACCACTCTCTGAACAATGTGTGCATCATCACAGTGCTGACTGTGACACTGACCACTCTCTGATCAATGTCTGCAACACCACAGTGCTGACTGTGACACTGATTACTCTCTGATGGCCTCCAAGGTCAAACTGATGCCAGTGAAACTCCGCCTCTCAAAAGAGAACTGTCGGTCAAAACTGCACCCCAGCCAGACGACTACACTGGCAAGGAGCGTTCCTGCAGCGGCCTGTGCAACCCTGACCGCAGACCAGACACAGCAGAGCTGCAGGCAGAAGAGCGGGAACCTTCCCCAGCAACACCCTCCACATCCCTTGCTCCACCGGGTAACAGCTTCAACTCCCTGAGCTAATCAGGCATTGCCCGTCTGATATGAGTGAAGATGTCATAGTTATTTTAGTTATTTTTTTCTTTTTCATTCTTTCATTTTGAGGTTTGGGGGAATAGGCACACATGTGCTTTATTATACCCAGCCCTTGTGTGTATGCATTTTTGTAAACTTTGTCATCTGTTCCCACCCGCACACAATGGCCTAGTCTTCCGAAAAGCGGAACAGGTTTTAACGTGTGCACAAGATGTTTTGCGTGCGTTCACACAATCATGAGACCTCGGTTTATAGACTCATTCAAAGGACTTTTGGTGGGAATGGAGTCTTCGCGGATGTCAACTGCATGCACACGGGGACTGGATGAAAAAAGCACATGAGTGCTTATTCCATTATCCTCGAAATAAAACAATCGATAAAAAAAATAAATAAAAACTCCAGGGGAAAACATCCCCTTGAACGTGATTCGAACCCGGGTCAGCAGATAGTTAATTAACCATTAAGATTAACTAGGTTGGATTTGATGGAGCTGGTATTGGTCTTTCTCTTTCTCTGTGCAGCCATTCTCTCTCCCAACTGGTAAACGAAGCAATGCACAGATCTGGTCATATTTTAGACTGGCTGATTACTAATGCTTTATTTAATCTTGTCACATCTGTTTCTGTCACCCACGAACTGTATTCTGATCATTCCGCCATTCTTTTCCATCTCAACATCACAAAACATGTCAGAAGAAGAAATATGTTACTCTTCGAAATCTTAAGACTTTAGACATTCATACCTTCTCTTCACAAGCTTTGGAATGCTTTTCACAAACCTCTGACCACACTGACCTCTCTGAATACTGTAACACTATTCTCCGCCAACTGCTTGATGAGCATGCACCTCCTACTGACCATCTCCTCCCTGACAGACCCTGTGCGCCATGGTATACCCAAGACATCTTGATAGCGAAGCGCAAACGCCAGCAACTAGTACGGCAGTGGCGGAAGTCAAAAACCGAAATCAACAAACAGCTTTTCCTAAACAAATAAACAAAGTCAAACTCTTAATCCATTCAGCAAAGACAAACTGCTACTCTTCTCAAGATTTCTCGCTACATCATAAATCTCTTTTTTCCCTCACCTCAAATCTTCTTGGATCTGCAAAAGAACTCCTTTGCCTAACACCCACAGCCTGTCTGAACTTCCATCCATCTTTTCTGCCTTCTTTTCAGACGAAGACCGCAACATCCGCTCCAAACTGGATCAGATTCCTTTCCAGCCTGTGCCTCCTGATCCCCAGTTCACTGGCACTCCTCTCTTTTCCTTCCATCTCACAAGTGAAAAAGAAATCATGACAATTCTGAAGGAAATGACTATACAATCATGCGACCTTGATCCCATACCTGCTCCTGTTTTCTCACAATGCCTTCCACAACTTGTACCTATTATCACTAAAATGATAAACTCATCTTTTCTCTTTTCTGTCAGGAAATTTTCCATCAGCTCTTAAAATTGCAATAGTCACACCTCTTCTGAAAAAGCACGACCTCGATCCCAACATTCTGAAGAATTATAGACCTGTCTCAAACTTATCCTTTATCACTAAAGTACTAGAAAAAGTTGTTCTCAAACAGCTCAACAGTCACCTTCATTCCAATGATCTCCTTCCCCCTTTTCAATCTGACTATCGCCTCAACCACAGCACCGAAACCACCCTAGTCCACATTTTAGATACACTTCTACATGCTTCTGATGCAGGAAAAATCTCCTTCCTCACTCTTCTTGACTTATCTGCAGCCTTCGACACTATAGATCACTCAATTCTTCTTCCTCGCCTCCAAAATACGTTTGGTATTAATGGCACAGCCCTCACCTGGTTTACTTCATACTTCACAGACCGATTCCAGAAAGTTATTGTAAACAAAATTCTATCAAAACCTGTCAAATTGGAATGTTGAGTCCCACAAGGATCAGTCCTGAGCCCTGTTCTCTTTACTCTCTACACTGCTCCACTCTCACATATAACAAACAACCGCCATATTGATCATCATTTCTATGCCGATGATAGTCAGCTTCAGTGCAGTGATACTGTTGAAAACTTCCCTTCCCTCCTGACAAATATGTCCTACTGCCTTCAAGACATTCAAAACTGGATGACTCAAAACAAGTTACAACTTAATGCCAATAAAACCGAAGCCACGCTCATAGGACCGAACATTAACTTTCCTTCATCACAACAACTTCAATACAATTCGGCAGTACGTCAGTTCCTTTGTCCAACTCTGTGAAGTATTTAGAAGTAGTTGTTGACAACACACTCTCTTTGGTGGATTGGTGGTCTAGAAGTAACGCGTCTGCCTAGAAAGCGAAAAGTCCGGGTCGGAAGTGTGCGGTGGTTTGAATCCCGTTTGGGCCCGAAACTTTTCCCCCATCCATTAGACCAAGAGTGGTGGTCTGGGCGTTGGTCTTTCGGATGAGACAATAAACCAAGGTCCCGTATATTACACAAAATTGTCAACGCACGTAAAAGGACCCACGGCAACAATAGAGGTGTCCCTGGAAAAATTCTTAGAAAAAAGCCTCTCTGATAGGGAAACGAATACAGTTACAGATCAAAAAAACAAAGAAAAGGAAAGCGTGGCGCTGCTCTTGTGGCGAAGAGCTCTCCCCGGGAGAACAGCCCGAATTTCACACAGAGAAATCTCGTGACTTAAAGTGGTATAAAATAAATAACTCTCTATGAAAAAAATTCATCATGCAGACCTGCCAGTCTTGCTACTATCAATTACGGCGCATAAGCGCGATTCGCAAGTATCTGTCCACCCTACACAACTTCCAAGCTTGTCACATCTCTCATTCTTTCACGTTTAGACTACCGTAATTCTCTTTTGGCTGGCCTACCAGCATCATCTATCCACTCTCTTCAACAGGTACAAAACTCTGCAGCTCGACTGGTCCTAAGAAAGAAAACATCTGAACACATCACTCCTCATCTGAAATCTCTTTACTGGCTGCCTGTCTCACAAAGAATACAGTATAAGACAGAGAGAGAGACAGACACACAGAGACAGAGAGAGACAGAGACAAAGAGAGAGAGACAGACACACAGACAGAGACAGAGAGAGACAGATACAGAGAGAGAGACAGACACACAGACAGAGACAGAGAGAGACAGACACACAGAGAGAGACAGAGACAGACAGAGACAGAGACAGACAGAGACAGAGACAGACAGAGACAGACAGACAAAGACAGAGACAGACAGACAAAGACAGAGAGAGACAGACAGAGACAGAGACAGACAGACAGGCAGAGACACAGAGAGAGAAGGATAGAAAGACAGAGAGACAGAGACAGACAGACAGACAGAGACAGACAGAGACAGAGACAGAGACAGACACACAGAGACAGAGACAGACAGACAGAGACAGACAGAGACAGAGAGAGACAGAGACAGAGACAGACAAACAGACAGAGATTACAGACAGAGATACAGACAGAGACAGAGACAGAGACAGACAGAGACAGACAGAGACAAACAGACAGACAGAGAGACAGACAGAGACAGAGGCAGAGAGAGAGACAGGCAAAAAGACAGACAGAGAGAGAGCTTAGCAGGGAAGACAGGTGATAGGGGTGGAAAGGTCTCTGCTTCATCAGCGCAGAGTTGGATGCCACAGGGGGAGGTCATCCTATTTCACTGGGCAGACCCCTTCATCCCCTCCTGGCCACAAAGGCGTTGAATGGCTGTGCTGTGACCGCTCCTGACCACAATGCCTGAACAATGTCTACATCACCACAGTGATGACTGTGACACTGACCACTCTCTGAACAATGTCTGCATCATCACAGTGCTGACTGTGACACTGACCACTCTCTGAACAATGTCTGCAACACCACAGACAGTGCTGACTGTGACACTGACCACTCTCTGAACAATGTCTGCATCACCACAGTGCTGACTGTGATACTGACCACTCTCTAACAATGTCTGCATCATCACAGTGCTGACTGTGACACCACTCTCTGAACAATGTCTGCATCATCACAGTGCTGACTGTGACACTGACCACTCTGAACAATGTCTGCATCACCACAGTGCTGACTGTGATACTGACCACTCTCTGAACAATGTTTGCAACATCACAGCGCTGACTATGAAACTGACCACTCTCTGAACAATGTCTGCAACACCACAGTGCTGACTGTGACACTGACCACTCTCTGAACAATGTCTTCAACATCACAGTGCTGACTGTGACACTGACCACTCTCTGAACAATGTCTGCATCACCACAGTGCTGACTGCGACACTGACCACTCTCTGAACAATGTCTGCATCACCACAGTGCTGACTGTGACACTGACCACTCTCTGAACAATGTCTGCAACACCACAGACAGTGCTGACTGTGACACTGACCACTCTCTGAACAATGTCTACATCATCACAGTGCTGACCGTGACACTGACCACTCTATGAAAAATGTCTACATCATAACAGTGCTGACTGTGAAACTGTCCACTCTCTGAACAATGTCTGCAACATCACAGTGCTGACTGTGACACTGACCACTCTCTGAACAATGTCTACATCACCACAGTGCTGTCTGTGACACTGACCACTCTCTGAACAATGTCTGCAACATCACAGTGCTGACTGTGACACTGACCACTCTCTGAACAATGTCTGCATCATCACAGTGCTGACTGTGACACCACTCTCTGAACAATTTCTGCATCACCACAGTGCTGACTGTGACACTGACCACTCTCTGAACAATGTCTGAATCATCACAGTGCTGACTGTGACACCACTCTCTGAACAATGTCTGCAACACCACAGTGCTGACTGTGACACTGACCACTCTCTGAACAATGTCTGCAACACCACAGACAGTGCTGACTGTGACACTGACCACTCTCTGAACAATTTCTGCAACATCACAGTGCTGACTGTGACACCACTCTCTGAACAATTTCTGCAACATCACAGTGCTGACTGTGACACCACTCTCTGAACAATGTCTTCAACACCACAGTGCTGACTGTGACACTGACCACTCTCTGAACAATGTCTGCAACATCACAGTGCTGACTGTGACACTGACCACTCTCTGAACAATGTCTGTATCATCACAGTGCTGACTGTGACACTGACCACTCTCTGAACAATGTCTGCAACATCACTTTGCTGACTGTGACACCACTCTCTGAACAATGTCTGCATCACCACAGTGCTGACTGTGACACTGACCACTCTCTGAACAATGTCTACATCACCACAGTGCTGTCTGTGACACTGACCACTCTCTGAACAATGTCTGCAACATCACAGTGCTGACTGTGACACTGACCACTCTCTGAACAATGTCTGCATCATCACAGTGCTGACTGTGACACCACTCTGAACAATTTCTGCATCACCACAGTGCTGACTGTGACACTGACCACTCTCTGAACAATGTCTGAATCATCACAGTGCTGACTGTGACACCACTCTCTGAACAATGTCTGCAACACCACAGACAGTGCTGACTGTGACACTGACCACTCTCTGAACAATGTCTGCAACACCACAGACAGTGCTGACTGTGACACTGACCACTCTCTGAACAATGTCTGCATCACCACAGTGCTGACTGTGATACTGACCACTCTCTAACAATGTCTGCATCATCACAGTGCTGACTGTGACACCACTCTCTGAACAATGTCTGCATCATCACAGTGCTGACTGTGACACTGACCACTCTGAACAATGTCTGCAACATCACAGTGCTGACTGTGACACTGACCACTCTCTGAACAATGTCTGTATCATCACAGTGCTGACTGTGACACTGACCACTCTCTGAACAATGTCTGCAACATCACTTTGCTGACTGTGACACCACTCTCTGAACAATGTCTGCATCACCACAGTGCTGACTGTGACACTGACCACTCTTTGAACAATGTCTTCAACACCACAGTGCTGACTGTGACACTCTCCACTCTCTGAACAATGTCTACATCACCACAGTGCTGACTGTGACACTGACCACTCTCTGAACAATGTCTGCATCATCACTTTGCTGACTGTGACACTGACCACTCTCTGAACAATGTCTGCATCATTACAGTGCTGACTGTGACACTGACCACTCTCTGAACAATGTCTTCATCATCACAGTGCTGACTGTGACACTAACCACTCTCTGAACAATGTCTGCAACATCACAGTGCTGACTGTGACACTGACCACTCTCTGAACAATGTCTTCATCATCACAGTGCTGACTGTGACACTAACCACTCTCTGAACAATGTCTACATCACCACAGTGCTGATTGTGACACTGACCACTCTCTGAACAATGTCTGCAACACTACAGATAGTGCTGACTGTGACACTGACCACTCTCTGAACAATGTCTGCAACACCACAGACAGTGCTGATTGTGACACTGATCACTCTCTGAACAATGTCTGCATCATCACAGTGCTGACTGTGACACTGACCACTCTGAACAATGTCTGCATCATCACAGTGCTGACTGTGACACAGACCACTCACTGAACATGTCTGTGTCATCACAGTGCTGACTATGACACTGTCCACTCTCTGAACAATGTCTGTATCATCACAGTGCTGACTATGACACTGTCCACTCTCTGAACAATGTCTACATCACCACAGTGCTGACTGTGACACTGACCACTCTCTGAACAATGTCTGCAACATCACAGTGCTGAGTGTGACACTGACCACTCTCTGAACAATGTCTTCAACACCACAGTGCTGACTGTGACACTTACAATCTCTGAACAATGTCTTCAACACCACAGTGATGACTGTGACACTGACCACTCTCTGATCAATGTCTGCATCATCACAGTGCTGACTGTGACACTGACCACTCTCTGAACAATGTGTGCATCATCACAGTGCTGACTGTGACACTGACCACTCTCTGATCAATGTCTGCAACACCACAGTGCTGACTGTGACACTGATTACTCTCTGATGGCCTCCAAGGTCAAACTGATGCCAGTGAAACTCCGCCTCTCAAAAGAGAACTGTCGGTCAAAACTGCACCCCAGCCAGACGACTACACTGGCAAGGAGCAGTTCCTGCAGCGGCCTGTGCAACCCTGACCGCAGACCAGACACAGCAGAGCTGCAGGCAGAAGAGCCGGGAACCTTCCCCAGCAACACCCTCCACATCCCTTGCTCCACCGGGTAACAGCTTCAACTCCCTGAGCTAATCAGGCATTGCCCGTCTGATATGAGTGAAGATGTCATAGTTATTTTAGTTATTTTTTTCTTTTTCATTCTTTCATTTTGAGGATGGTGGAATAGGCACACATGTGCTTTATTATACCCAGCCCTTGTGTGTATGCATTTTTGTAAACTTTGTCATCTGTTCCCACCCGCACACAATGGCCTAGTCTTCCGAAAAGCGGAACAGGTTTTAACGTGTGCACAAGATGTTTTGCGTGCGTTCACACAATCATGAGACCTCGGTTTATAGACTCATTCAAAGGACTTTTGGTGGGAATGGAGTCTTCGCGGATGTCAACTGCATGCACACGGGGACTGGATGAAAAAAGCACATGAGTGCTTATTCCATTACCCTCGAAATAAAATAATCGATAAATAAATAAATAAATAACTCCAGGGGAAAACATCCCCTTGAACGTGATTCGAACCCGGGTCAGCAGATAGTTAATCATTAAGGTTAACTAGGTTGGATTTGATGGATCTGGTATTGGTCTTTCTCTTTCTCTGTGCAGCCATTCTCTCTCCCAACTGGTAAACGAAGCAACGCACAGATCTGGTCATATTTTAGACTGGCTGATTACTATGCTTTATTTAATCTTGTCACATCTGTTTCTGTCACCCACGAACTGTATTCTGATCATTCCGCCATTCTTTTCCATCTCAACATCACAAAACATGTCAGAAGAAGAAATATGTTACTCTTCGAAATCTTAAGACTTTAGACATTCATACCCTTCTCTTCACAAGCTTTGGAATGCTTTTCACAAACCTCTGACCACACTGACCTCTCTGAATACTGTAACACTATTCTCCGCCAACTGCTTGATGAGCATGCACCTCCTACTGACCATCTCCTCCCTGACAGACCCTGTGCGCCATGGTATACCCAAGACATCTTGATAGCGAAGCGCAAACGCCAGCAACTAGTACGGCAGTGGCGGAAGTCAAAAACCGAAATCAACAAACAGCTTTTCCTAAACAAATAAACAAAGTCAAACTCTTAATCCATTCAGCAAAGACAAACTGCTACTCTTCTCAAGATTTCTCGCTACATCCATAAAATCTCTTTTTTCCCTCACCTCAAATCTTCTTGGATCTGCAAAAGCAACTCCTTTGCCTAACACCCACAGCCTGTCTGAACTTCCATCCATCTTTTCTGCCTTCTTTTCAGACGAAGACCGCAACATCCGCTCCAAACTGGATCAGATTCCTTTCCAGCCTGTGCCTCCTGATCCCCAGTTCACTGGCACTCCTCTCTTTTCCTTCCATCTCACAAGTGAAAAAGAAATCATGACAATTCTGAAGGAAATGACTATACAATCATGCGACCTTGATCCCATACCTGCTCCTGTTTTCTCACAATGCCTTCCACAACTTGTACCTATTATCACAAAAATTTGATAAACTCATCTTTTCTCTTTTCTGTCAGGAAATTTTTCCATCAGCTCTTAAAATTGCAATAGTCACACCTCTTCTAAAAAAAGCACGACCTCGATCCCAACATTCTGAAGAATTATAGACCTGTCTCAAACTTATCCTTTATCACTAAAGTACTAGAAAAAGTTGTTCTCAAAACAGCTCAACAGTCACCTTCATTCCAATGATCTCCTTCCCCTTTTCAATCTGACTATCGCCTCAACCACAGCACCGAAACCACCCTAGTCCACATTTTAGATACACTTCTACATGCTTTGATGCAGGAAAAATCTCCTTCCTCACTCTTCTTGACTTATCTGCAGCCTTCGACACTATAGATCACTCAATTCTTCTTCCTCGCCTCCAAATACGTTTGGTATTAATGGCACAGCCCTCACCTGGTTTACTTCATACTTCACAGACCGATTCCAGAAAGTTATTGTAAACAAAATTCTATCAAAACCTGTCAAATTGGAATGTTGAGTCCCACAAGGATCAGTCCTGAGCCCTGTTCTCTTTACTCTCTACACTGCCTCCACTCTCACATATAACAAACAACCGCCATATTGATCATCATTTCTATGCCGATGATAGTCAGCTTCAGTGCAGTGATACTGTTGAAAACTTCCCTTCCCTCCTGACAAAATATGTCCTACTGCCTTCAAGACATTCAAAACTGGATGACTCAAAACAAGTTACAACTTAATGCCAATAAACCGAAGCCACGCTCATAGGACCGAACATTAACTTTCCTTCATCACAACAACTTCAAATACAATTCGGCAGTACGTCAGTTCCTTTGTCCAACTCTGTGAAGTATTTAGAAGTAGTTGTTGACAAAACACACTTCTTTGGTGGATTGGTGGTCTAGAAGTAACGCGTCTGCCTAGAAAGCGAAAAGTCCGGGTCGGAAGTGTGCGGTGGTTTGAATCCCGTTTGGGCCCGAAACTTTTCCCCATCCATTAGACCAAGAGTGGTGGTCTGGGCGTTGGTCTTTCGGATGAGACAATAAACCAAGGTCCCGTATATTACACAAAATTGTCAACGCACGTAAAAGGATCCCACGGCAAAAATAGAGGTGTCCCCGGAAAATTCTTAGAAAAAAGCCTCTCTGGGTAGGGAAAACGAATACAGTTACAGATCAAAAAAACAAAGAAAAGGAAAGCGTGGCGCTGCTCTTGTGGCGAAGAGCTCTCCCCGGGAGAACAGCCCGAATTTCACACAGAGAAATCTCGTGACTTAAAGTGGTTATAAAATAAATAACTCTCTATGAAAAAAATTCATCATGCAGACTGCCAGTCTTGCTACTATCAATTACGGCGCATAAGCGCGTTCGCAAGTATCTGTCCACCCTACACAACTTCCAAGCTTGTCACATCTCTCATTCTTTCACGTTTAGACTACCGTAATTCTCTTTTGGCTGGCCTACCAGCATCATCTATCCACTCTCTTCAACAGGTACAAAACTCTGCAGCTCGACTGGTCCTAAGAAAGAAAACATCTGAACACATCACTCCTCATCTGAAATCTCTTTACTGGCTGCCTGTCTCACAAAGAATACAGTATAAGACTAATACCCCCTTTTTCAAATGTCTCCACAAATCTGCACCCTCTTGTCTCTGTAACTGTCTTCACCTGTATACTCCATCCCGTTCCCTTCGTTCGGCCGAAGATACTATGTGCTTTCCAACACCCAGATTTTTTTTTAAAACAACACTGTTGGCTATCGCTCTTTCTCTGTTTCTGGTCCATCCACCTGGAGTGACCTCCCTCTTTCACTTTGCCAAAAGCCTTCATTTTATACCTTCAAATCCAGCCTCAAAACACACTTATTTCCTAACCGAGACTTTCCCCTCATATCTGTCCCTACTTTTCAACAGCATCCTTCATCTCCTTCATCACCACCTAAGTGCGTTCGCGAGTGTGTGTGTGTGTGTGTGTGTGTGTTTGTGTGTGTGAGTGTGTGTGTGTGTGGGTGCGTGCGTGCATGCATGCATGCAGGCGCATAAATTTGAAATAATTATGTTATTTGAGGAAAGTTGCATGCGCGTAAATGATTTGAGTGCAAGCGCTTCAATGTGGTTTTTTTACAAAATTCAGCGGTATACAAATTCGATTTATTATTATTATTATTATCATCATCATCATCATCATCATCATCATCATCATCATCATCATCATCATTATTATTATTATTATTATTATTATTATTATCATCATCATCATTATTTTATCTCGTTAATTTTTATGTCGGTTGTGTGGTTCTCTCACAACGTGGTGACGGTCCAGGGTTGACCATTATGGTTGCTAGTGCACTGATACAAGAAAGGAGAGTAGAGTTGGTTTTAAACTCTGTTTTAGTTTTAATCTGTATAGAGTTGCAGATTTTTACACTGATATCAAAATTGTTACAGGGTGGCCAAGTGGTCAGAGCGCTGGCTTTCACCCAGCTATGGTTAAGCAGCATTGAGCGTGGTTACCAGGGTGACCGTTTGCTGCCTTGGCTTCAATACAGTACCCCCCACCCCCCACCCCACCCCCTCCCCCGTTCACCCAGCTGTAAATGGGTCCCTGCCCTCTTTAGGGTATGGGAAGGTAAAGCAGCAAGGAATATGAGATGGGCGCCATCCTCAATATGCTGGCCCCTGGAAAAGCTGAGGTCTCTGACACCTGGCTCCTTAGCCTTTACCTGTACCTGTACCCCACCCTGAGCAGGGGAACATGAAACCAACCACCAAAAACAAATCATAACAAACACAACAACTAAACAAGACAGACAGAGAGAGAGAGAGAGGAGAGGAGAGAGAGAGAGAGAGAGAGAGAGAGACAATGACAATGACAATGACAAATTCTTTTATTTCGAGGATAATGAATAAGCACACATGTGCTTTTTTACATCCAGTCCCCGCCCGTTAGGAATACTTCTTCTTCAAGTGTCCAGTCTGGTCCTGCAGACACCCACCATCATGGCTCTCCATTCTTCCCTGTTCTCGGTCCCTCTCATGAGCTCATTGTTGGTGCTCTCTTTATTCCTTGCGAATTTGTTTAAGCTGTCTGTGAATTTTGTCTTCCTCTGCTCTTGTTTCCACAGATTTTGCCACTCCATAACAGTTTCTCTAGTCCGTCAGCCCTGATTATATGGCCGAAAAATTGAGCTGTCTTTCTCTGATGGTGTTGAGAAGGGATCTCTTGTACACAGCCATTTCCATTACTTCTGCATTAGTTTTTCTTTTTGTCCATGAGATTTTCATGATTCTCTGGATGAACCACATTTCCACTGCTTCTAGTTGCTGTTCTGTGTCCTTGGCTAGGGTCCAGCACTCACATCAGTACAGAAGAATGGACCATACGTAGGCTCTCAAAACATGGATCTTTGTCTTGAGGCTTATCTTACTGTTGGTAAAAATGCATTTCATGTTGTTAAAAGTTGCCTTAGATTGACCGATTCTCTTCTTGATTTCTGTGTCACACTTGCTGTCCAGGGTGATAGTACAACCAAGGTATTTAAAGGTGGTTACTTGTCTGATTCTCTCTCCTTTACAGGCTATGTTGCATTGTGGTATAACAGCTTTTTTCGAGATCACCATGCATTCTGTCTTCTTTGCATTGAGCTGTAATCCTTTTTATTTCGCTTTCGTCTGTTACTGTTGTTAAAATCTTTTGCAGTTTTTCTTCAGAGTCGGGGATAAGGACTGTATCATCTGCATATCTCAGGTTGTTAATGTTGTGGCCACCTACACTAATTCCCTCATGATTCTCAATATTTCGTAGAATTATTTCACTATATACATTAAATAAATCAGGCGAGAACACGCAGCCCTGCCCCACACCCCTATGAGATAGGGATAAAGCTGAGTCAAGCTCAACCACTTACTGTTTATCCAAAACCAGGCAAAAGTTGCCTGGTTTTGGATAAACAGTAAGCAGTTTACCTTGACTCGGCTTTATCCCTATCTCTTGTAATAAATAAAAAATGTTACAATCTTGCTTTGATGGGGAAAACTATAAAATTATGGGTAAAACAAAAAAAAAGTGCAAAACCATCTCCTCTGCCCAGGCTCCATTAAAGCTAGTGCACTTTTATCTGATGCTTTAATAAAGCATGGGCAGAGGAGATGATTTCCGGCATTCACAACCTTTGGAATGCGGACACAAGCATTCGCACAACACTTATAAATTCATAATGGACAGTGACAGCACAATGTTATAATATAACATTAATAGAACACAGTGTGTGTGTGTGGCAACAGTACAGCAAATCTTAACCCATTTCATTTTCTACTTATCCAAACCAAATATAAATAGAAAAATACGGGGACACTACTGGGACTCGAACTAGAACCACCAACCAAACACCAATTTGTCTTGGCCAAGACGACAAACTGCTAGCAAGTTTGCCACCCAGAAGGGCAAAGATTTTCTAAAATTTAATATTAACTATATAGCTTTCAGCTTAGTGCGGCTCACCTAGTGCACACACAGCCACACAGCCAGATGATTCATACAATGTAGTATGCTGCTTCTGTGTTGTAAACAGCCTGCACTGTTAAAAAAAAATAAGCTATTGGGTTTTACACTACACAGTATTTAGTCGGCTGATCTGTTTTGAGTATTAGTTTACTATGCTTTGAGCTTCTCAGTTTTAGTTTTATTCTTTCTCTTTCTTGTCTGTCTGTAATAACATCATTCTCCCAAAGGCAATTATTAAACCCATCTCTGTCTTTCATGTGAAAAATTACAACGACTTTGATTTGTTCAAGGTAATCTTTTACTATGCTATTATATTTTTGTGTCAGCAACCAAACAGATATCTGTGCATGTCTCCCACTGAAAGCAAGCTTAGACAAACTATTCCTTTTCTTAACAATGTCACGCTCTGCTGAGCAGTCGTCTATTAAGAAAAGGGTCTGCCTATTTTCAAACAGCCTGTAATAGTATTCTAAACACTCGCTTAGCCTGTCAGAGGGATTAACAATAATTATATTCTCATCTGTCCAAATAAATTTTCTCTCTCGGTATGTTTTCTTGTTGTGTAGTGTTGGAAGAAATAACAATGAACTCGAAATGATTTTTTTTACACTGTTTGTAATAAATCTAAAACAATACGTTTTTGCCACAGCCAGTCTGCCCGCATATTAGAGAGCAGTGTGCTTCTTTTGGTAGAAAACTTAGCTGGTCCATTAGTAAACAACTTCTTTTAGTCTTTTTCCCTTCTATTTTGAGCTGTGCATCCATCACTACAAATAGATATTTTTTTTAGGGGGGCTCATCATTTTCTTGTTTCTTTCTTTATTTGTATAGTTATTCCTTCTGAGCCTTTTTCAATGTGTTTCCTGAACATGCAGCTTATCATCATCTGTTGATCTTAAGTCAACCACAATGCATATTTAGATGTTGGGTATTCATGAAGTCTAACTCTGCAGATGTAAGATTTGCTTGTAACACCATAGTGGTATCATTGGTATCATTCGAATGATGAAGATTTTACTGTTCATGCTACAGATGTTAAATCAGTATTTAAAGCATTGCATGTGAGGAAGGCTGTGGGTGTGGATGGTTTTTTGTGCTCGGCTTTTAAAATCTTGTGCAGAGCAGCTGGTTATGTTTTTAGTGATTTGTTTTCTCTGTCTTGAAAGCATGCCATGTTCCAAGTCTCTGGAAAAAATCAATAATTTGTCCTTTTCCCAAAAAAAATAATCACCCCAAATCTTTAAATGACTATAGACCAGTGGCTCTCACTCCAATAGTAATGAAATGTTTGAACGAATCGTTCTCAAACGGCTTCTTTTTCTCTACTTTTCATATCTAGATCCTTTTTAGTTTGCATACAAAGCAACAGAAGCACAAATGATGCTAAAAATTCCCTTGCTGATAATGTTTATTCCCACCTAGAAAAACCCGACTCCTTTGTTCGTATATTTTTTCATTGACCTCTTCTGCCTTTAATACCATTAGCCCATCTATTAGCTCTAAAAACTGCTCTCAATAGATGTCTGCCCTTTGGGCTAATTCTCTGGATAATGAGCTTTTTGACACACCGGACACAGTTTGTTCGATTTCAAAAGCCATATCCACTCAAGATCAACTTCCACGGTTCTCCCCAAGGCACTTTTTCTGTCCCCCATCCTTTTCACCCTTTACACAAATGACTGCACGGGCTCTGATCTTATACCGTTAATCAAATTTTCTGATGACTCTGCTCTGAAGATCTGTCTAATTCCCATGTCATGTATTTTAAAAAAGTTGAGGAGTTCTCCTCCTGGTGCAAACAGAACTCCCTTTGACCTTAATGTTAAAAAGACTAAGGAAATGTTGATTGTTTTTCGCAGGGAAACCCCCAGCCATACCAAATCTTTACTTGAGGGGAAAAAGGGTAGAGCGTGTACACCAATACAAATTTTTAGGTACTATTATTGACGATAAACTAAACTTTGATGCTAAAAACAGATCTTGTAATAGAAAATGCCACTCACGCATCTTTTTCCTTCAAAACCTCCGGAGTCTTAAAGTGAATGTAAAAGTTTTACAAAATTTCTACCGATGCTTATTGAGTCTGCCTTTCATTTTCCTTGGTTTGTTGGTTATGGGGGCCTGACTGTTAAAAACAAAAACATAGGGAAACAAGATTGTAACCAGATGTGGCAAATTGTGGGCTGTGAGCAAATGAAACTCAATGACTTGTATGAATGCCGTGTGAGAGACAGAGCTAGACAGATTGTGAGTGATGACACACATGTGCTTGCAAAATATTTTGAAACTCCTGCCTTCTCAAAAACGCTACAGAGTACCCAAGTCTTGAAACCCTTTCGATTTAAAAATAGTTTTATTCCAACCCCAATTCTGCTAATTAATAAATGTATGACAATAAATCCCGAATTGAACTAAAGCCCACGACAAAGAGGAGAGAGAGAGAGAGGGAGAGAGAGAGAGAGAGAGAGAGAGAGAGAGAGAAGGGACTAAGGGTACCCTTTTATTAGTGTAAACTGTGTTCAGTTTCTAATAGAATAGAGTATTAACTTCACTGATATTTGTCTTATCATACATGTTATACAAATGATTTTTTTTTTTTTTAAATATGTGCCAGTGTTATTATTTTAGACTGTTCAATATCTTAAAAGAACATAGTATTAATTTAATTAATATTTGTCTTATACAACATGTTATAGCAATTTGACTTATATTATTAAAATGCTGAGCATGGGTACGAATGTTTACAATGTGTGTGCGCATGCGCGAGTGACTGTGAATGTGCGGACATACGGGTTTACTTTTACTTGTGGGCACATGAGTAAAGTGATTTTTGTTGGGGTGGGTTTGTGGCTGGCTGAGATATTGCTGATTTGTGGATGCATTTTATCTCATGATGGGTGCGTGCTGATGTTGGACAGTGTGTGTGCTTTAAATACTATGTTTAAATGTTTATTGTTTTTATGTATGGCGAGTAACCCGCCGGAATTTCTCTGTCTTTGAGATAATAAAGCTTTTGAATTTGAATTTGAATTGTGTTGACCAGAACCAAAGTATTTTCTTACCTCATCAAAGTGTTGATATGGTAAATAGCCTGAGGTGTAGACTTGATTTGGCTGTCCCTCTATAGTACATGATAAATGTTTAATAGGGTTATTAATAAACCTCTCAATTAATCTGGAAAAGGGGCCAGCTGATTCTTCAAACAGCATTAATATTCCTTTTAATGATCTTGCCGAGTGTTCAGATTTATGTTCCACACAGTATCTGCTTTACTCTTCATTAATGTGCTATGGTTAAGCACTCTTTCATAATAGATAGCAAGCCTTGACTGATATTGCTGTGCAATCAAGCGTGCAAGCTCTGGGTGATTGACAACATCATACTCTAAAGATATACTAGATTTTTTTGTACTTTGCGTCAGCGTCACTGGATGGTTTAAAAACACCAGCACTGTCATTAAAGGTCAGCTCATAGACAGTCTGTCTCTGAGTGCACCCTGATAGTAAGGCATGTGAGAGTGAGCAGTTCAAAATCAAGGGAATACAAAACCTGTACCATAGGCTTTTGCTATTGCTGCATCTTTTTTCCTGTTTCCCTTTTCAGCAGAACCCACTCTGTGTTTTAGTCCCTCATCATCCTGTATGCCCTTTATAAATAAGATCATTCTCTTTTTTCTTTTGTCATCTATAAATCAGTATAGATCAAAAATACTCTGCTTTTTTTAGGATGCACTTTTCTGCCTTCAAACTTTACATAAACGTTTTTTAATAGCCCCCCTAAGTTTTTTTTTCTACCCCACTTCTGTTTGGTCTCTTTTAGACTCTAGTTCAATCTGAAAAGCAAACCTAGTTT
>CM054154.1:9993609-9996109 GCA_028751875.1 Rapana venosa
TTTGGGGGTCTTGTGTGTGTGTGTGCGTGTGTGTGTGTGTGTGTGTGGGGTGGTGTGTGTGGTGTGTGTGTGTGTGTTTTGGTGGTGTGTGTGTTGTGTTGTGTGTGTGTGTGGTGAGACAAAAAAAAGGGAGGAGCCCATTGAGAGAGGCAGACACAGACACAAACAGACAGACCTTCAGACGCACAAAACACCCAAACACAGACATAGACATACGTACAGACAGACAGACCTACAACACACACACAACACACACACACAAACACACACATGCGCGCTCACAACACACAACACACACACACACACAACACACACAGGGGCGCACGCGCTACATACATACATACATACATTTCTCTCTCTCTCCCCTTTCCTCTCTCTCTCCCTCTCTCTCTCTCTCTCTCTCTCTATCTCTCCCCATCTCTCTCTCTCTCTCTCTCCCTTCCCCTCTCTCTCTCTCTCTTTCCTGATCTCTAAGGGGAATTGATCTTCAAAGAATTTCAAACACACTTACAAACAGTGTTTTTTGTTCTCTGTATTCGGGGGCAGTGTTTGGAAAAGAAACTTTGTGATCAATTATTTCATCTTCTCTTTTGTGATCAACAAACATTGAAATGTGTGAACAATCATTCTTTTGCTATTGCTTGTCACGCCCATGTGTGTGTGTATGCGTGCGTGCGGTGCGTGCGTGGGTGCGGGTGTGTGTGTATGTGTGTGTATGTGCGTGAGTGTGTGCGTGTGTGTGTGTTACGTGCGTTTTGTTCATGTATGTGTGCGTTGCGTGCGTGTGTTTTTTATGTATGTATGTATGTATGCGTGCGTGTGTATGTCTGTCTGGTGCATGTGTGCATGCATGCATGTATATTGTGTTTATGTGTGTGTATCTCTCTGTGTTTTGCGTGTGCACGCGCACGTGTGTGTGTTGTGTTTATGTGTGTGTACCTGTGTGTGTGCACGTCCACGTGTGTTTTGTGTGTGGGGGTGTGTGTATGTAAATTGGGTAAAAACATAATTGCAAACAAAAGAACAATACAACAGAAAACTGTAATTGCTTTTGTAGGACGAAATGGTGCCAGCATGAATGCGATGTGAAAGATAACATCTCTTCTCTCTCTCTCTTTTTCTTCTCCTTTTTCTCTCTCTCTCTCTCTCTCTCTCTCTCTGTCTCTCTCTTGTCTCTCTCTCTCTGTCTCTCTCTGTCCCCTGTCTCTCCTCTCCTCTCTCTCTCCTCATCTCCTCTCTCTGTCTATCTGTCTTTTCTATCTGTCTGTCTCTCTGTCTCTGTCTGCCTCTCTCTCTTCTCTGTCTGTCTTTTCTCTCTGTCTCTGTCTCTGTCTCCCCTCTCTCTGTCTATCTGTCTCTCTGTCTGTCTGTCTCTCTGTCTCTGTCTCTGTCTGCCTCTCTCTCTCTCAATGTTTCCTTTTTCTCTCTGCACACACCACACACACACATACACACCACACATACTCACTCACTCACTCACTAACACACACACACCCCAAATGCACACGCTCTCGCGCACGCGCACACACAACCCCACACACACATACACATACACACACACAAGAATAACCAATTGCAAAAGTTACAAAATTTTACACACACAGGAAATGGATAAAAAAAAAAAAAAAGCACGTGTTGTGCTCATTCCATTATCCTCGAGAAAAAAAAAGATAAATAAATAAATAAAACGCACATAATAACACACTAACAACAACGCACACTAAACACACACACACACATTAACACACACGAAAATACACACACACTAAAACACACACATACACTAAAAAACCAACGCGCCACAAACCCACCCCGCACACACACCACAAAAGAAAACCGATAACAAATATGTTTGCACATTTAAAACCCTCACACACACAAGAAAACACCACACACGGGGACAACCAAAAAAAAACACACTCAACACACAAAACACACCACAAAACACACACACAAAAAAAAACCGATAAAAAAATATGTTTGCACACTTTCAAACCATTATGTAGCACAAAAAGAATAAAAGATGATAAAGATAAACCCCTCATTCCCCAAACATGGATTGATAAAAACCCCCCTCAACCCAAAGAGAGAGAGAAGAGAGAGAGAGAGGAGAGAGAGAGAGAGAAGAGACAGAAAAAAGGGGACAGCAGACAGACAGACAGAGACAACGATATTCAAAGATCAATTAAATGAATGGGAGAAAAAGTTTCTCATCGTGTTTTTTGTGTGCGTGCGTGCGTGCGTGCGTCGGCGTGAGTGCAGATGCGTCCTGCTTGTTTTGTGTGAATCTTGTCCGTGTGTGCGCGCAAAGTGTGTTTTGGTGTGTGTGTGTGTGTGTGTGTGTGTGTGTGTGTGTGTGGTGTGTGTGTTGTGTGTGTGTGTGTGTGTGTGTGTGTGTGTGTGTGTTGTTGTTGTTGGTTGTTGTTCTTCAATTTAACGTCTATTCACATTAAGTGATATTAGACACAAAAAGGCAAACAATTCAGAAAAAAAGGTTAAG
>CM054154.1:10001109-10011109 GCA_028751875.1 Rapana venosa
ACACATTGTCAAATGGTACACATCTTTGTTAACATAATTATAATATATTGAAATAGGGCAATTCATTAAAACTTAAGTACAGAGGCAAAAAGTCCAATAAAGTATTGAAAATAATAAAAATCATGAATCCTTCATCAGGTAATAACTATGTGACTATAACAGGACGATTAAAGTGAGAGAGAGAGAAGAGAGACAGAGACAGAGAGTGTGTGTTGTGGTGTATTTCAGAGATAAATATCCAATATATAAATCCCAAAACAGTATGCGATCCCATCAACACTCATTTTAGATTATACTCGTTTCAAATTTATATGTCTGGTAATGAAATAATTTAATACCCATACATCCACACCAATAAAAACAAGTAAAAACCAAGAAGAAATTAAAAACTAATACAAGAGTCGTTTAGGGAGAGAATATGTGGGTGAGTGAGTGAGTATTGTGTGTGTGTGTGTGTGTGTGTGTGTGTGTGTGGTGTGTTGTTGGTGTGTGTGTGTGTGTGTGTTGTGTGTGGTGTGTGTGTGTGTGTTGTGTGTGTGTGGTGTGTTGTGTGTGTGTTGTGTGTGTGTTTGTTTGAGTGTGTGTGTGGGGGTGGGGGGTGGGGGGGGTGTTTCAGGATGACAATACTAAATATGTAATAACTCACATAGCACACACGATCAACACAAACACTTTTTAATTATGTTTCATGCAAATTTGAATGTCCATGGTAATAAAATAAGTGCAATACCCATACACCTCCATCATATAAGAGGGGGGGAAAGCCAATAAAGTCATAAAAAGAACATCTACACTACACATTGTAAGTAATAGAAACAAATTCTTTTTTCCCCAGGAAATTGATTAAGTATTCATGGTCCTTTTTACATCAGGAGGTCCCCCGCCCAAGGGGTCACCATTTAAAAATTTGCACTCAGTACTCTCATACTTTCAAGCAGAAGAAGCAAAGGGGAAAAAACTTTTTTTAAAAAAAAAGAGAGAAGAAGAAAACAAACAACAAAAAACAAACAAAACAAAAAACAAACAAACAACCCCAGACGATCAAAAGACAAAACATAAATACCCCAGAACCACCCCCCCCCCCCCCCCCCCCCCCCCCCCCCCCCCTCCCCCCCCCCCTCCCCCCCCCTCCCCCCCCCAAAAAAAAAAAAAAAAAACAACATCAAAACAAAACAAAACAAAACAAAACAAGAAAGAAAACAAACCAAAAAACAACCACAAACAACAAAAAAGCAGGTACAAAAAACACCCTTCCAAATAAACAAACAAAAAACAAGAAAAAACAAGAACATCTAACAAACAAATGAGAAAAAAAATACCCAAAAAACAAGCTCCAAGTACAGTCACCAGTCCAAAATAATATTGAAAATCGAAAGTTTGAATATGCCCTTTTATTAGAAAAACACAATAACAATAGAAGGAGAGAGAGAGAGAAGAGAGGGAGAGAGAGGAGAGAGAGAAAGAGAGAGAAGAAGAGAGAGAGAGAGAGAGAGAGAGAGAGAGAGAGAGAGAGAGAGAAGAGAGAATTGCATACGGCTAGGCCATAATACAAGAGAGAGAGAAGAGAGAGAGGGAGATAAGAGAGAGAGAGAGAGAGAGAAGTGAGAGAGAGAGAAGTGTGTGGTGTGTGTGGTGTGTGTGTGTGTTGTTGTTGTTGTGTGTGTGTGTGTGTTGTGTGTGTGTGTGTGTGTGTGTGTGTGTGTGTGTGTGTGTGGTGTGTGTGTGTGGTGTGTGTGTTTTCAAGATGGTACTAAAGATAAAAGTTCTCAAAACAGTACACACACCTTGAACACTTATTTTGATTACTCATACAAAAAAATGTTATGATAAAGAAATAATAAAATATAATAAAAATAACAATAATTAACAATTAAATAAAAAATAAAACCTCAATATATAACGATCCACCTTGACACTTATTTTGATACTCCACACAAAAAATATGTATGATAAATAAAAATAAAATAAAATAATAAAAATAATAATTAATAAACATCATCATCATCATAATCATAATCATAATAATTAAATAAATTTTTTTTTAAAACCCTCAATACCCATACTCTTACACAATAAAAACAAGAAGAAAAGAAAGAGAAAGAAGAAAAAAAAAAAAACAACACCTGCTAAATTCTATAAGGTCCAATAGTGAGAGAGAGAGAGAGAAGAGAGAGAGAGAGAGAGTGAGAGAGAAGAGAAGAGAGAGAGAGAGAGAGAGAGAAGAGAGAAGAGAGAGAAGAGAGTGTGTGTGTGTGGTGTGTGTGTGTGTTTCAGTGATAACTCTAAAATATATAATTCTCAAGACAGTGCAACGATCACCGTCAACAAACCAATTTTGATTATACTCCATGACAATTATATGTTCAAGATAATTAAATAAACTCAATACCCGTCATACTCAAACAATAAAAACAAGAAGAGGAGAAGGGGGGGGGGGGGGGGGGGGGGGGGGGGGTGAAGGCAATCTATAAGGTCCAGGGCAAGGGAGGAGAAGAGAGAGAGAGAGAGAAGAGAAGAAAAGAGAGAGAGAGAGAGAGAGAGAGGAGGAAGAAGAGAGAGAGAGAGCGGAGGGAGAGACGAGAAGAGAGAGAGAGTTGCGCTAGAGAGTTAAGTTTTGTTATGCGGTGGATATATCACTCGTAATATTATTATCTTATAAATTATTCACCAATTAAAACACCCCCCCCCCAACACACCCCACCCACAGCCCCCACCACACCCCCCCCCCCCCCCTACCCTCCCCGGCAACACAACCCCGGCAGCAACACCTACAGATCACTAATCATACCAACCTCACTGAAAAAAGTCCATCACTCTCCGAACGACACAGCACAGGATCACCAACAATATTCTTTAACGAAATACTTACTCGAACAACCAAAAAAAAAAAACAAAAATTAAACGCCATGAAAAAAAAAAAACAAAGATGCCCCGGGGCCCCACGTCCCCAAACATCCTACAACACCCGCCCTACTGAGAAAAAAAACCATCGCTACAGACATAAACTGGAAAACAAGAACATCACTACATTGTAGGTAAGCGAGAAGAGATGGGGGGGGGGGGGGGGGGGGGGGGCAGCAATCAGCTCGAACGCGATGGGAGCGAGGTGTTTGTGATTGTGTGTTGTGTGTGTGTGTGTGTGTGTGTTTGGTGTGTTGTGTGTGAGTGTGTGATGTGTGTGAGGTGTGAGTTAAATTAAAGATTTCTGCCTTTTTTTGTTTGGTAAACAAACAAGACAAATAAGACATAGGAAAAAATACAGAATATCTTTCCCTCAAAATAGCAGATCATCCACTGTGATCACCTCTTTATCATATACTCGTACAGATTAACACATATATTGTTTAGGATAAGATATATTTACTTATAACTAAAAAACTAAAAGTTTGTAGTTAAAAAAGAAATTAAAATAATAATTTTTTTTTTTTTTTAAAAAATAAAAAAATAAATCCAATAAATAAATAAAAAAGCTTACACCTTGCTAGACTCACTTTACCTGCAAACAACAATATGAAATTTGAGAGAGAGAGAGAGAGAGTAGAAGAAGAGAGAGTAGAGAGAGAGAGAGGGAGAGAGAGAGAGAGAGAAGAAGAAGGGGGGGAGAGAGAGAGGGAGAGAGAGAGAGAGGACAAACATCTGACCTACTACATGAAGGGAAAGGACGGGCAGTAGTAGATGGAAAAGGCAGATAGGTAAGGGAGGAATATGCAACTTTGCTTTTAAAGGCTATGACGTTGTATGTTATTGGTTGATGTATCAAGATGAGTTGATAATTGAGTTTTGTAGATTGGTTATTGAATGATGTTGTTTTAATAACTGATCTGGAAGGGCGTTCCACACATAGGGCCTGAGTAAAAGTAGACAATTTTGAATAAGTCCTATTCTTGTCCTATTCTCGAATAGGGACAAACTGGGCTTTATTAAGTATTTCTGGATTGGTTTAAGGGGAATTTGGTCTTTTAAGTATGATGAACAGTTCCATCAATGATCTTGAACATCAGACTTCCTTTGTTTATATATTATAATGTCGTTGGCGTAAGGGGAGAATATTTAATAGAGTATAGTCCAGAGCTTCCTACGTAAGCTGTCTTTTTAAAAGGACCAGTTTGATGAGGAGCTCGGGTTGTTACAACTCAGTAACGGTTTCATAGTGTTTGCACAAGCAGAAATTCCCATAGGGTAGAAGCTAGTCTATTGAGGATTGTTATAAGCTTGGAAGAATATTTTCCTTGAATGAAAGGTCAAGAAGAGTGCTTGATTTTTAATAGAAAGTTGTTATAAACCCCTTTTTTGGGACCGTATTTTGCAATAGTTTGAATATGTGGGTAGAACCAACGAGATTTTCTTCAATCAATTGTTCCCCCTAAAATAAACCTTTGGTGGTGATGGTTTTGTTCAATTACTTCCTTTTTAATTTTGATGGGAGTAAGTTTGTGGTTAAGTTTTGACGCATTTGTCTAGTGGTAAATAAGCATTGCATTTTGTTTTTTTTTTGGGGTGTAAAAGACATATGGTTTAGTTCGGTCCATACAATAAGCTGATCAACCACTTTTTTTGTAATGCTTTTGCTAGAGAGATAGGGTTTATTGTGGCTTCGTATGTAATAGTTGTGTCCATCAGCAAATAGTTCCCATCAAATTTGATTTGATGTGGAGAGGTAGGACGTTTATTTGTCTAGTGAGACGAGAATAGGTCCTATGTATGGAACCCTTGTGGTACTCCATAATAAGTGGCTTGTAGTGTGGATGTAGTTTTGTGCCCTATTGAGACCACACTGTTGCCTGTTTTTAGATTAGGAAGCAAGTAGTTGTAAGGTATTTGTAATAGAAATGGTACAGTTTAGTTTATTTTTTATGAGAAGTCGTGTGGTCAATTTGGTCCAAAAGCTTTTTTGAGATCTACAAATAGTACTCCACAAAATTTATGGTCATAATGTTTGATAGCCATTGTCTACGAGGGCTAATCAGTGCAGTAAGACCCAATGAGTGATTTGGGTCTAAATCCAGACGATTAGGGTGGATTAAGTTGGTAGTAAATCTAAATGACGGACTATGGGTGTTTGTTTATATATATGTTTTGTTCCAAGGGTTTGGAAAGGATAGATATGATGGAAATTGGTCTATAGTTTGAGGGGTCTAAGTGTCACCAGATTTGTAATGGGGATTTACTTTAGCTTGTTTTAGAAGGCAATGGGGCAAATGGTTTCCTTTTTCAAGACCAAAGGTTAAGTATATATGTTATGGTTCGGTGATAACTGGAGGCTGATAGCTTCAAAATTCTGCTGTCTATTTCCATCAGACCACGGCGTTTCTTGATTGTTTAGGAGAGTTAGATAACCATAGAATACATGACCATCAAAACAAACAGACATAAATGGAATGGTGACGTTTTGGAAGGGATCTGCTTTTCCTTTCAAGTATTGTTTTAGTTCATTGAGTTTATTGGACTTTATTTAGCTTTTTAAAATATTTAGTAGAGACATTAATGAAATGAATTGTTAAGAGGATTGTTTAGCAGTAACGTCTTTGATTACATTTGTTTTGGAGAAGACGCTTGTGTTTGTTAGTTATTTGATTTATATGGCTCGCCATACAGTCATTGGGTTTTGTTTGGTGGATTGTAAGTCTTTATTTGGAAATATGTCTTTTTTTTTCTCCTTGTTCCCTTCTCGCCGTGTTTGTGAGTTTATGGGCATTTCTTAATAATTTTTTTGACTCTTCATAATATTTATGTCTTTTAAAAAAAGGTCTCTAAGAAATAGCATGCTTCTTCTAGTTCCCTTAGTGACCGAAGTGGTTTGGGGTATATTTGATTCTAAATATTTTTTTAGTGGGCATGTTTGTTGGTAAATTGCAAGTAAAAGGTGTTTATATATTTATATATTCCCAAAATTCATGGCTAAGTCTGGATCATAATGATGAATTTTCCTCCCGAAAGAAATGAGTTACTTAAATCTGATAAGAAAAGATTCTCATCAAATTTAGCAAAGGAACGATATGTATTATAGTTTTTGTGGGCCATGTTTTGGGGATTTTGTTTCGTTTTTTTATTGACCACGTGATTACTACAGACCTGGGGGAAGTGATCGCTTACCGTTGATAGACTGGGATAACCAAGTTTTTCGACAATGTTTGTTGGGGTTAGATATATAGATATGGTCAATTATTGTGCTTGTAGATTTGGTTGACTCTCGGTGGTGAATTAATTAGCGTTGGTGTAGGTTGTATGAATTTATTAATTGGTTCCATCATTGAATTATTTACTTTTTGTTAGATCGATATTAAAGAAGTCCTCCTAATAAGATTATTTCACACTTGAATCGAATAGACTGTATTCATCATGGAGTCAAATTTGTCGTCCAGTTTTTTCTTTCTTTGGATTTCCCTATACAATATCCCAATTACAATAAGGCTTGGGCCCCTTTATAGAAATCTCAATCCATATGGATTCTAAACCACCATAATGTTCTAAATGGAGAAAGACGCTTGAAAAAGGTTATGGACCTCACTATTATAGATTAGGATTCCTTGTTCTTTGGGTTTTGGTTGATCTTTAAACGCAGGAATTTTATATCCTGGAATATAAATATCAGTGTCCAATATTGTGGGTCTGAAATCTCGATCTACAGATAGCCCTAGTATGTGAAATGGAAGAAATGGATTTGCCTTTGTTAGTGATAAGAGTTGAGAATTTCTTCTTCGATTTTATTAAATCAAATGTTTTATATATTTAGTGGCAAATTACGTAGGCCAAAATCCTTAGCGGGCCACTTATTGTGGTTGGTATGCCATATTTGTCTTATTTGGGTTTTGTGAGACAGAGAAGGGATAGTGTAAAGGAAGACAACAAGAAGGAACAACTGCAGTAAGGAAAATAGAAAATAGATTTGTAGTTGGAGAACTCAACACCTAAAGGGGGAAAAATATAGGAGGGTGGGTGGAGGGAAAATAAGTAGAAAACAAAACACGAAACAGAACTGAGTGAGGTGAAAAACAAAATAACCGGAAATTTGTATTCCCTCACAGTAATAATAGCTTCACAACAGTAACAACACAGCACAGGTAACTTCTCCTTCGCTAATCAACAACCCTGTAAGTGTCAAAATACAACAAAGGTTCCCTGCTTCAATTAGAGCCTGGTCACCGTTATCCCTCTCCTAGTGAAGAGTCCTCCCAAGGCCACATGTGGGACAATTACCAGTGGCCCGCTCTTCTTGAAGCAACCTGATGCGCACGAGTGTGTCCCGAGAGGATGGTCAGAACTTGTCCTGAAAGGGGTCACTAGTAAATAGTAGGGGTGGTGGTAGGGAACTCGCAGCACAGCACCAGTTGTCACTGAAAAAGGGCCACTCACAGTCAGCAAGTAGTCCAGGGATTTGCCTGCACAGGCTCCATTCCCCTCATTGAATAATGTCACTACTCAGCGTAACTGAATAAAGTCCACCACAGCAGTCACTGAACAATGCCACAACAGCGAATATCACTAGTTCATGCACAGTGGTTTTGCAACACTTCACTGCCCAAGTGTTTGTTTATCAATGAAAAAAAGGCCACTCCAGCAATTAGTCCAGGAATTTTGCTACACAGCTCATTTCCTCACTGAAATAATGTTACTCAGCAGTGACTGACAATGTCACCTCCAGCATCACAGAAACAAAATGCCAACACAGCGAATAGTCCCAAGTTGGATGCAAGTGTTGCATCACTTTATTTACTGCATGGGGACTGTCATATCAAAGCTGAATACTAGACAAGGAGAAGGAGAGAAAAGCTGAGAGAAAAAATACCCTTTGTTGGCAACTGGTCAAAACTGAGTGTTTAAACAAAAAAAAAAAAACAAACAAAAAACCCAACAACAGACACAAGAAAAAAAAAAAACTCCAACCAAACAAAAAAGCCACAACTACAATAACAACAACATCACACACAAAAAACATAAACCTAGAACAACCACAAAACCGCACCAACCACACACACACACACACAACAACACACAAACACACACACCACACACAAACACACAACACACACACAACACCACCACACACACCACAAAATAAACCCACAAGGGTTCCACAGTCTCAATGTCTGAGGATGCAACACTTTTCACTGCACCAGTTCCATCAATCTTGAAAAAGCAAAAGGAACCAATAAAACCAATGTAAAAAAAACAATATATATATTATATATATACTATATATATTATATTATATATTATATAATATATATATATATACTATATATATATATATATATAATTTAAATGTTTTTAAAAGCAACTAGGGAGTGAAAGAAGCAGAAGAAATTACCAGTTTGCCCACCTTCCCCACAAGCGACTTTTTGCTATTTGGGTGGGAAAGGTTTTAAAACATAAAACAAAAACAAAACAAAAACACACACAAAAAACCTACACACAACATACACACCACACACACACCACACACACACACACATCACACCCACCACACACACACACAAAACAAAAAACACACAAAAAAACAAAAACCAACAACAACAAAACCCCAACAACACCAGCAACAAACATTAAGATTAAACACACACAACACACACAACACACAACAACCACACACATACACACACACACACACAACCCTACACACATACATACAAATCTCCACACTCTCACAAAAACCCTTACATAATACATACTTACATACAGACACTTGTACACACGCACACGCCATACACAGCATAGAGAGTTACACCTGCATACACACAACAAATATTACGCACACGCGTGTTCGTTAACTCACCTACCACACACAATTCACACCAACACACCCCCACACACACACAACATGGTAACACACACCACACACACACACCACACACACACCCACACACACGTACTTACATACACACATTACACACACGCACCCTACAAAATACACACTTACCTTACACACTACCCCACAACTCATGCATACACAACATAAGTACAAACACACGCATACACACACTAAAACAAAATCCAAAATCAGCGCGTTTTCGTTAGCTCACACACACACCCCACACACTTCTCATTTTCTCTGGCCTCTCCCTTTCTCCTATAGATAATGGGGTGTTAGGTCAGTGAAGGCTTGCTGGATGGTAAATTCAGCCCAGCAAGACCTCCCGCAGCTTTTTTTTTATCGGGTGTCCTGTGAATAGGTGGTGTGGGGGAGGGGCCCCAGGCAGGTTTGGGCTTGGCTTAGTAAAGGGGAAAGTCCCTCGCCTCGAAGTCCCCTCGAGTGAACTTGTTGCCTCGTCTGGCCAAAGCAGGTGGACTTGCTCCTGTGTAGGGAGAAAGCGCTCTCTCTGTTTTGTTGCCCCCCTCGTGACATTGATGGCAGATTGCACTTCCACTGTTGTGGAGGTGGCTTTGTTGGCGGGGCCCTTTTGCATCTGGCCATAGGTGGGTTGAAGTGCAGGGCGAGTTTTGGCAGCTGGTGCAGTTGTACATCATGCTGCTATGCCACCAACACTGGGTGGAAAAGGTCCATGTCATTTGTAGAGGTCTTTCCTTGGGTGCCCACGTCCTATCTGGAAAGAGTAGGTGTGATCGATGTAAATCAGAGAGAGAGAGAGAGAGGATAGAGAGGGGAGAGAGATCCCACTCTTTGCGTGTGAGTGTGCGTGGGCGTCCCTACATGCATGCGCTCGGTGTGTAATAAATAGTAATAACAAAGGAAATTTGTATTCTTAACATGAACAAAATCAAGAACAGAAAATTAAATAAAAAAATGGAAATTAAAAAATAACTACAATAACTACAATAAATCCTATAGGACTTAACAATAAACCCTTAGCAATATCAAATTTTTTAACTTAACATTGTTCAAAATTTCTTCAATGGGAAATTCTCAGAAAAGGCAGGGAGAAAGAGGTTTTAGTTCTCACATTCAAGTATGATATGAGTATTTGAAATATAATCACCACATAAGCATTTAACATCCTTGCTAATTTTGTTGTAAATGCATTTAATCTTATCCTAAAAAAAT
>CM054154.1:10013582-10040485 GCA_028751875.1 Rapana venosa
CTGCAATGTCTCAACATCATTTGCTGACTGTGACACACTCCCCTGAACAATGTCTGCATCACCACAGTGCTGACTGTGACAACTGACCACTCTCCCTGAACAATGTCTACATCACCACAGTGCTTCTGTGACAAGACCACTCACTGAACAATGTCTGCAACATCACATGCTGACTGTGACACTGACCATCTCTGAAAATGTCTGCATCATCACAGTGCTGACTGTAACCACTGGAACAATTTCTGCATAAACCACAGTGCTGAGTGACAACTGACCCCTCTGAAAAATGCCTGAATCATCACAGTGCTGCTGTGAAACCCCTCTCTAAACAATGTCTGCAACCCCACAGACAGTGCTGCCCTGTGACACTGACCACTCTCTGAACATTCTGCAACACCACAGCCCAGTGCTGACTGTGCCCACTGACCACTCTCGACATGTCTGCATCACCACGTGCTGACTGTGATACTGCCACTCTCTAACATGCCCTCCCTCACCCACAGTGCGACTTGACACCACTCTCTGAACAATGTCTGCATCATCACGTGCTGACTGTCACTGACCACTCTGACAATGTCTGCAACTCCAGTGCTACTGTGACACGGGACCACTCTCTGAACAATGTCTGTATCATCACAGTGCTGCTGTGACACTGACCACTCTCTGAACATTCCCCCCTGCAACACACTTGCTGACTTGACACCACTCTCTGAACAATGTCTGCTCACCACAGTGCTGACTGTGACACTGACCACTCTTTGAACAATGTCTTCAACCCACAGTGCTGACTGTGCCCATCCCACTCTTTCAAGTCTACATCACCACATGCTGACTGTGACACTGACCACTCTCTGACCAAAAGTCTGCATCACCTTTGCGACTGGACACGACCACTCCTGAACCAAGTCTGCATCTTACATGGGGACGGGTGACACTGACCCCCCTCTCTGAACAATGTCTTCTTCATCACAGTGCTCTGTGACACTAAACCACTCTCTGAACAAATGTCTGCAACATCACAGTCTGACTGTGACACTGACCACTCTCTGAACAAGTCTTCATAAACACGTGCTGACTGTGACACTAACCACTCCTGAACAATGTCTACATCACCACAGTGCTGATATGTGACACTGACCACTCTCTGAACAATGTCGCAACACTACAGATAGTGCTGACGTGCCCACTGACCATCTCTGAACAATGTCTGCAACACCACAGACAGTGCTGATTGTGACACTGATCACTCTCTGAACAATGTCTGCATCATCACAGTGCTGACTGTGACACTGACCACTCAAAACCCAGTCTGCATCATCACAGTGCTGACTGTGACACAGACCACTAAACTGAACATGTCTGTGTCATCACAGGCTGACTATAAACACTGTCCACTCTCTAACAATGTCTGTATCATCACGTGCTGACTATGACACTGTCCACTCTCTGAAAAAAGTCTACATCACCACAGTGCTGACTGTGACACTGACCACTCTCTGAACAATGTCTGCAACATCACGTGCGAGGTGACACTGACCACTCTCTGAACAATGTCTTCAACACCAAAAGTGCTGACTGTGAAAACTTACAACTCTCTAAAACAATGTCTTCACACCACAGTGATGACTGTGACACTGACCACTTTTCTGATCAATGTCTGCATCATCACAGTGCTGACTGTGACACTGACCACTCCTGAACAATGTGTGCATCATCACAGTGCTGACTGTGACACTGACCACTCTCTGATCAATGTCTGCAACACCACAGTGCTGACTGTGACACTGATTACTCTCTAAAGGCCCCTCCAAGGTCAAACTGATCCAGTGAAACTCCGCCTCTCAAAAGAGAACTGTCGGTCAAAACTGCACCCCAGCCAGACGACTACACTGGCAAGGACAGTTCCTGCAGCGGCCTTGCAACCCTGACCGCAGACCAGACACAGCAACCCTGCAGGCAGAAGAGCCGGGAACCTTCCCCAGCAACACCCTCCAAAATCCTTGCTCCACCGGGGTAACAGCTTCAACTTCCCTGAGCTAATCAGGCATTGCCCTTTCTGATATGAGTGAAGATGTCATAGTTATTTTAGTTATTTTTTTCTTTTTCATTCTTTCATTTGAGGATGGTGGAATAGGCACACATGTGCTTTATTATACCCAGCCCTGTGTGTATGCTTTTTTTGTAAACTTTGTCATCTGTTCCCACCCGCACACAAGGGGCCTAGTCTTTCCGAAAAGCGGAACAGGTTTTAACGTGTGCACAAGATGTTTTGCGTGCGTTCACACATTCATGAGACCTGGGTTTTATAGACTCATTCAAAGGACTTTTGGTGGGAATGGAGTCTTCGCGGATGTCAACTGCATGCACACGGGGATTTGGATGAAAAAAGCACATGAGTGCTTATTCCATTATCCTCGAAATAAAACAATCGTTTAAAAAAAATAAATAAAAACTCCAGGGGAAAACATCCCCTTGAACGTGATTCGAACCCGGGTCAGCAGATAGTTAATTAACCATTAAGATTAACTAGGTTGGATTTGATGGAGCGGTATTGGTCTTTTCTCTTTCTCTGTGCAGGCCATTCTCCCCTCCCAACTGGTAAACGAAGCAATGCACAGATCTGGTCATATTTTAGACTGGCTGATTACAAATGCTTTTATTTAAAACTTGTCACATCTGTTTCTGTCACCCACGAAACTGTATTTCTGACATTCCGCCATTCTTTTCCATCTCAACATCACAAAACATGTCAGAAGAAGAAATATGTTACCTTCGAAATCTTAAGACTTTAGACATTCATACCTTCTCTTCACAAGCTTTGGAATGCTTTTCCAAACCTCTGACCACACTGACCTCTCTGAATACTGTAACACTATTCTCCGCCAACTGCTTGATGAGCATGCACCCCTACTGACCATCTCCTCCCTTGACAGCCCCTGTGCCCATGGTATACCCAAGACATCTTGATAGCGAAGCCCCAAACGCCAGCAACTAGAAACGGCAGTGGCGGAAGTCAAAAACCGAAATCAACAAACAGCTTTTCCTAAACCAAATAAACAAAGGTCAAACTCTTAATCCATTCAGCAAAGACAAACTGCAAACTCTTCTCAAGTTTTCTCGCTAAAATCCAAAAAATCTCTTTTTTCCCTCACCTCAAATCTTCTTGGATCTGCAAAAGCAACTCCTTTCCCTAACACCCACACCCCTGTCGGGAACTTCCATCCATCTTTTCTGCCTTCTTTTCAGACGAAGACCGCAAACATCCGCTCCAAACGGATCAGATTCCTTTCCAGCCTGTGCCCTCCTGACCCCCAGTTTCACTGGCACTCCTCTCTATTTCCTTCCATCTCACAAGTGAAAAAGAAATCATGACAATTCTGAAGGAAATGACTATACAATCATGCGACCTTGATCCCATACCTGCTCCTGTTTTCTCACAATGCCTTCCACAACTTGTACCTATTATCACTAAAATGATAAACTCATCTTTTCTCTTTTCTGTCAGGAAATTTTCCCATCAGCTCTTAAATTGCAATAGTCACACCTCTTCTGAAAAAGCACGACCCGATCCCCAAAATTCTGAAGAATTTTAGACCTGTCTCAAACTTTTTCCTTTACACTAAAGTACTAGAAAAAGTTGTTCTCAAACAGCTCAACAGTTTACCTTCATTCCAATGATCTCCTTCCCCCTTTTCAAACTGATATCGCCTCAACCACCAGCACCGAAACCACCCTAGTCCACATTTTAGATACACTTCTACATGCTTTTGATGCAGGAAAAATCTCCTTCCTCACTCTTTTTTATTTAAATCTCACCCTTTTCGACACTAAGATCACCAATTCTTTTTCCCTCCCCCCCAAAATACGTTTGGAAAATGCAAAAGCCCCACCTGGTTTACTTCATACTTCACAACCGACCAGAAAGTTTTTGTAAAAAAAAATTCTATCAAAACCTTCAAAGGGAAATTTTGAGCCCAAAAGGGAAAACATCCTGAGCCCTGTTTCTTTTACCCTACACTGCTCCACCTCACATAAACAAACAACCGCCAAATTGATCATCATTTCATGCCGAGATACACTTCGTGCAGTGATATTTTGAAAACTTCCCTTCCCTCCTGACAAATTGTCCTACTGCCTTCAAGCATTAAAACTGGATGCCCTCAAAACAATTAAAATTTAACCCAATAAAACCGAAGCCACGCCATAGGACCAACATTAATTTTCCTTCATCACAACAACTTCAAACAATTCGGCAGTACCAGTTCCTTTGTCCAAACTCTGTGAAGTATTTAGAATATTGTTGACAACACACTTTTTTTGGGGGTTTGGGGTCTAGAATAACGCTCTGCCAGAAAGCGAAAAGCCGGGTCAAAAAGTGTGCGGGGGTTTTTGAATCCCGTTGGGCCCGAAATTTTTCCCCAAACCATTAGACCAAGAGTGGGGTCGGGCTTTGGGCTTTCGGAGAGACAATAAACCAGGTCCCTATATTACCAAAATTGTCAACGCACGTAAAAGGACCCACGGCAAAAATAGAGGTTCCTGGAAAAATTCAAAAAAAAAGCCCTCTGAAGGGAAACGAATACAGTTACAGTAAAAAAAAACAAAGAAAAGGAAAGGGGGCGCTGCCGTGGCGAAGAGCCTCCCCGGGGAACACCCCGAATTTCACACAGAAAAAATCCGTGACTTAAAGGGGTATAAAAAAAATAACTCTCTAAAAAAAAATTCTCATGCAACCTGCCACTTGCTAAATACAAATTTCGCGCATAAGCGCGAAATTTGCAAATATCGTCCACCCTACCAACTTCCCAACTTTTCACATCTCTCATTCTTCACTTTAGACTACCGTAATTCTCTTTGGGTGGCCTACCAGCATCACTATCCACTCTCTTCAACAGGTAAAAAACCTGCACTCGACGGGCCAAGAAAGAAAACATCTGAACCTCACTCCTCACTGAAATCTTTTTACTGGCTGCCTTCTCACAAGATACAGTATAAAACTAATACCCCCTTTTCAAATGTCTCCCCAAAAATCTGCCCCCTTGTCTCTTTAACGCTTCACCGTAACTCCATCCCTTTCCCTTCTTTGGGCCAAAGATACTAGTCTTTCCCAACACCCAAATTTTTTTTTAAAAAAACACTTTTGGGCTATCGCTCTTTCTCTTTTTTCGGGTCCATCCACCGGGAGGACCTCCCTTTTTTTCACTTTGCCAAAACCTTCATTTTAAACCTTCAAATCCAGCCCAAAACACACTTTTTTCCTAACCGAGCTTTTCCCCCCCTCAAAACTGTCCCTATTTTTAAACACATCCTTCATCCCTTTCATCACCACCTAAGTGCTTTCGCGATGTGTTTTGTGGTTTTGGTGTGTTTGTTGGGTGAGTGTGTTTGTGTTTTGGGTGCGTGCTGCAGCATCGCGGGCCATAAATTTGAAATAATAGATTTAGGAAATTGCTGCGCGTAAATGATTTGAGGCAAGCCTTCAATGGTTTTTTTACAAAATTCAGGGGGTATCAAATTCAAATTATTATTATTATTATTATCAATAAACATCATCACACTCATCATCATCACATCATCATCATCATTTTATTATTATTATTATTTTTATTATTACATCATCATCTTATTTATCCTTAAATTTTTAGTGGGTTGGTGGTTCTCTCAAAAACGTGGTGACGGTCCAGGGTTCCCATTATGGTTGCTAGTGCACTGATACAAGAAAGGAAGAATTTGGGTTTTAAACTCTTTTTTATTTTTAATCATAGATTGCAGATTTTTACACTGAATCAAAATTGTTACAGGGGGCCCCAAGTGGTCGAGCGCTGGCTTTCACCCAGCATGGTTAAGCAGCTTTGAGCGGTTACCAGGGGGACCGTTTGCTGCCCTTTGGGTTTTTAATACAGTACCCCCCACCCCCCCACCCCACCCCCTCCCCCCCGTTCACCCACGAAATGGGCCCTGCCCCTTTAGGGGGATGGGAAGGGGGGGGGGGGGGGGAAGCAGCAAGGAAAAAGAGATGGGCCCCCCTCCCAAAATCGGGCCCCTGGAAAAGCTGAGGGCCTCACCGGCTCCTTAGCCTTTACCTTACCGAAACCCCCCCCGACAGGGGGAAAAAAAACCAAACCCCAAAAAAAAATCTAACAAACCAACAACTAAACAAGACAACAGAGAGAGGAAAAGAAGAAGAAAAGAGAGAGAGAGAGAGACAATGCAATGACAATGACAAATTCTTTTTTTTTCGAGGATAAGAATAAACACACGTGCTTTTTTAAAAACCCGTCCCCGCCCTTAGGAATACTTCTTCTTCAAAATGTCCGTCGGTCCTCAGACACCCACCTCATGGCTCTCCATTCTTCCCTTTTTCTCGGTCCCTCTCATGAGCTCATTGTTGGTGCTCCTTATTTCCTTGCGAATTTGTTTAAGCTGTCTGTAAATTTTTTGTCTTCCTCTGCTCTTGTTTCCACAGATTTTGCCACTCCATAACAGTTTCTCTAGTCCGTCACCCTGATTATATGGCCGAAAAATTGAGCTGTCTTTCTCTGATGGTGTTGAGAAGGGATCTCTTGTCCCACAGCCTTTCCATTACTTCTGCATTAGTTTTTCTTTTGTCCAGAGATTTTCATGATTCCTGGATAAACCCACATTCCACTGCTTCTAGTTGCTGTCTGTGTCCTTGGGTAGGGTCCACACTCACATCAGTACAGAAGAATGGACCAAACGTAGGCTCTCAAAACATGGATCTTTCTTGAGGCTTATCTTACTGTTTGGTAAAAAATGCATTTCATGTTGTTTTAAAAATTGCCTTAGATTGACCGATTCTCTTCTTGATTTCTGTGTCACACTTGCCTGTCCCAGGGTGATAGTACAACCAAGTATTTAAAGGTGGGTTTCTTGTCTGAATCTCTCTTTCCCTTTACAGGCTATGTTGCATTGTGGTATAACAGCTTTTTTCGAGATCACCATGCATTTTGTCTTCTTTTGCATTGAGCTGTAATCCTTTTTATTTCGCTTTCGTCTGTTACTGTTGTTAAAATCTTTTGCAGTTTTCTTCAGAGTCGGGATAAGGACTGGTATCACTGCATATCTCAGGTTGTTAATGTTGTGGCCACCTAAAACTAATTCCCTCATGAATTCTCAATATTTCGAGAAAATTTTTTCACTATATACATTAAATAAATCAGGCGAAACACGCAGCCCTGCCCCACACCCCTATGAGATAGGAAAAGCTGAGTCAAGCTCAACCACTTACTGTTTTTTTCCAAAACCAGGCAAAAGTTGCCTGGTTTTGGATAAACAGTAAGCAGTTTACCTTGACTGGCTTTTTTCCCTATCTCTTGTAATAAATAAAAAATGTTACAATCTTGCTTTGAAGGGAAAACTATAAAATTATGGGTAAAACAAAAAAAAAGTGCAAACCATCTCCTCTCCCCAGGCTCCATTAAAGCTAGTGCATTTTTAAATCTGATGCTTTAATAAAGCATGGGCAGAGGAGATGTTTTCCCGGGCATTCACAACCTTGGAATGCGGACACAAGCATTCGCACAACACTTATAAATTAAATAATGGACAGTGACAGCACAATGTTTATAATATAACATTAATAGAACACAGTGTGTGTGTGTGGCAACAGAAACAGCAAATCTTAACCCATTTCATTTTCTACTTTCCCAAACCAAATATAAATAGAAAAAACGGGACACTACTGGGACTCGAACTAGAACCAAACCAACCAAACACCAATTTGTCTTGGCCAAGACGACAAACTGCTAGCAAGTTTTGCCCCCCCGAAAAGGGGAAAGATTTTCTAAAATTTAATATTTAAATATATACTTTCAGCTTATGCGGCTCACCCCAGTGCACACACAGCCACACAGCCAGATGATTCATACAATGTAGTATGCTGCTTCTGTGTTGTAAACAGCCGCACTGTTAAAAAAAAATAAGCTATTGGTTTTACACTACACAGTATTCTAGTCGGCTGATCTGTTTTTTAGTAATTAGTTTACTAATGCTTTGAGCTTCTCAGTTTTAGTTTTATTCTTTCTCTTTCTGTCTGTCTGTAAAACATCATTCTCCCAAAGGCAATTATTAAACCCATCTCTGTCTTTCATGTGAAAAATTACAACGACTTTGATTTTTCCCAAAGGGAATCTTTTACTAGCTATTATATTTTTTGTGTCAGCAACCAAACAGAATCTGTGCATGTCTCCCACTGAAAGCAAGCTTAGACAAACTATTCCTTTTCTTAACAATGTCACGCTCTGCTGAGCAGTCGTCTATTAAGAAAAGGGTCTGCCTATTTTCAAACAGCCTTAAAGTATTCCTAAACACACGCTTAGCCTTTTCAGAGGGATTAACAATAATTATATTTCTCATCTGTCCCAAAAAAATTTTTCTCTCTCGAATGTTTTCTTGTTGTGTAGTGTTGGAAAAAAATATAACAATGAAACTCCGAAATGATTTTGGTACACTGTTGTAATAATCTAAAACAAATACAGTTTTGCCACAGCCATTCTGCCCGCATATTAGAGAGCAGTGTGCTTCTTTTGGTAGAAAACTTAGCTGGTCCATTAGTAAACAACTTCTTTTAGTCTATTTCCTTCTATGTTGAGCTGTGCATCCATCACTACAAATAGATATATTTTTATGGGCTCATCATTTTCTTGCTCTTTCTTTATTTGTATAGTTATTCCTTCTGAGCCTTTTTCAATGTGTCTTCCTGAACCATGCAGCTTATCATCATCTGTTGATCTTAAGTCAACCCACAATGCATATTTAGATGTTAGGTATTCATGAAGTCTAACATCATGCAGATGTAAAGATTTGCTTGTAACACCAGTAGTGGTATCATTGGTATCATTCGAATGATGAAGATTTTACTGTTCATGCTACAGATGTTAAATCAGTATTTAAAGCATTGCATGTGAGGAAGGCTGTGGGTGTGGATGGTATTTGTGCTCGGCTTTTAAAATCTTGTGCAGAGCAGCTGTGTTATGTTTTTAGTGATTTGTTTTCTCTGTCTTTGAAAGCATGCCATGTTCCAAGTCTCTGGAAAAAATCAATAATTTGTCCTGTCCAAAAAAATAATACCCCAAATCTTAAATGACTATAGACCAGTGGCTCTCACTCCAATAGTAATGAAATGTTTTGAACGAATCGTTCTCAAACGGCTTCTTTTCTCTACTTCTTCATATCTAGATCCTCTTTAGTTTGCATACAAAGCCAACAGAAGCACAAATGATGCTACAATTACCTTGCTGCATAATGTTTATTCCCACCTAGAAAAACCCGACTCCTTTGTTCGTATACTTTTCATTGACCTCTTCTGCCTTTAATACCATTCAGCCCCATCTATTAGCTCTCAAACTGCTCTCAATAGATGTCTGTCCTTGGCTAATTCTCTGGATAATGAGCTTTTTGACACACCGGACACAGTTTGTTCGATTTCAAAAAGCCATATCCACTCAAAGATCAACTTCCACTGGTTCTCCCCAAGGCACTGTTCTGTCCCCCATCCTTTTCACCCTTTACACAAATGACTGCACTGGCTCTGATCTTATACCGTTAATCAAATATTCTGATGACTCTGCTCTGGAAAGATCTGTCTAATTCCCATGTCATGTATTTTAAACAAGTTGAGGAGTTCTCCTCCTGGTGCAAACAGAACTGCCTTGACCTTAATGTTAAAAAGACTAAGGAAATGTTTGATTGATTTTCGCAGGACCCCCAGCCCATACCAAATCTTTACATTGATGGTGTAAAGGTAGAGCGTGTACACCAATACAAATATCTAGGTACTATTATTGACGATAAACTAAACTTGATGCTAAATACAGATCTTGTAAATAGAAAAATGCCACTCCACGCATCTTTTCCTTCAAAAACTCCGGAGTCTTAAAGTGAATGTAAAAGTTTTACAAAATTTCTACCGATGCTTTATTGAGTCTGTCCTTTCATTTTCTCTTGGTTTGTTGGTATGGGGGCCTGACTGTTAAAAACAAAAACATAGTAAACAAGATTGTAAACCAGATGTGGCAAAATTGTTGGACTGTGAGCAAATGAAAACTCAATGCGAGACGTAGTATGAATAAAGAGCCGCTGTGAGAGACAGAGCTAGACAGATTAGTTACGTGATGACACACTGTGCCTTGCAAAAATATTGAACTCCTGCCTAATCTCACAAAAGCGCTACAAGTACCCAATCTAGACCTGGCGATTTAAAAAATAGTTTTATCTCCAACCTCAATTTCTCTAATTAAAAAATAGTATGACAATAAATCTGAATTGAACTAAAGCCCAACGACAAAGAAAGAGAGAGAGAGACAGAGAGAGCAGAGAGAAGAGAGAGAGAGAGAGAGAGAGAGAGGGAAACTAAAGCTACCTTTTATTATGTAAACTGTGTTCACAGTTCTAAAGAATAGAGTATTAACTCACTGATATTTGGCTATCATACAAGTTATACAAATGAATTTTTATTTTTATTAATATGTGCCAGAGTTATTATTATTAGACTGAGAGTTCAATATCTTAAAAGAACATAGTATCAATTTATTAATTTTTTGTCCCTTAATACAACATGTTATAACAATTTGACTTAAATTATTAAAAATCGGAGCCGGGTACGAATGTGTTACAATGTGTGGCGCGTGCCGCGAGTGACTTGTGAATGTGCGGACATACGGTTTTATTTTACTGTGGCACAGAGTACAAGTGAATTTTTGTTGGTGGAGGGTTTGTGGCTGCTGAGATATTGCAGATTTGTGGAGGCATTTATATCTCATGATGGGTGCTTGGCTGATTTTGGGACAGGTGTGTGCTTTAATACTATGTTTAAATGTTTATTGTTTTTTATGTCTATGGCGAGTAAGCCCGCCGGAATTTCACTGTCTTTGAGATAAGAAAGCATTTAATTGAGAATTTGACACTTGTGTTACCAGTACCAAGTATTTTCTCTTAACCTCATGCAAGTGTTGATATGGAAAATAGCCTGAGGTGTAAGACTTAATTTGGGCTGTCCCCTTCTCATAGTAACATGATAACTGTTTAATAGCCTTATTAATAAACCTCTCACTTAATCTGGAAAAGGCGGCCAGATCTGATTCCTTCAAAACAGCAGTAATATTCTTTTTAATGATCTTGCCGAGTGTTCAGATTTATGTTCCACGACAGTATCTGCTTTACTCGTCAGTAAGTGTGCGATGGTTAAGCACTCTTTCATAATAGATAGCAACCTTTACTGATATTGCTGTGCAATCAGAGCGTCAAGCTCTGGGTGATTGACAACATCATCTCTAAAGATATACTAGATATTTGCGTACTTTGGCGTCAAAGCGTCACTGTGTAATAAACACCACACTGTCATTAGAAGGTCAGCTCATACGACAGTCTGTCCTGAGGTGCACCTGATAGTAAAGAGCATGTGAGAGCTGAGCAAGTTTCAAAATCAAGAGAGGAATTACAAAACCGCTAACCCATAGGCCTTGCTATTGCTTGCATCTTTTGTCCCTGTTCGCTCTATCACAGAACCAACTCTGTTTTTTAGTCCCTCATCAGCCTGTATGCCCTTGATAAATAAGATCATCTCTTTTTTCTTTTGTCATCTATAAATCAGTAATTGACGTCAAGAATACGGTCTCGTTGTTTGTAAGAGATAGCACTCTCCTCCTGCCCGTCGAGCTTGACACTAATCGCGTTTTTATAATAGCCCTACCTAAGTTTTGCTCACCCACTCAACTGAGCTTTGGATCAGCGCAGACTCTAGCGTTCAATCTGAACAAAGCAAACTAGTTAGTGCCTGGAACAATGACATCATCTTTTCCTAAATTAGGAAACTAACATCCCGAATCTGATTTTCATCAATAGTGGAGGGGGTTGCTTGTAATACGATTGTCTGTCTGTATTCCTTTAATGCCTAAGGGTATCCTTTTCAACGAGCTGAATATGGATAAGGAGGATTTGCTCCAAATCGTTTGTTGCGCCATCTTTTTTCTATAAGTAGCAAAATTAAAAATTCAATAACTAGAATAATGGAAGACTATGATATGATATGGAGGATGTGTTTACTGCAGCCTGAGGATATGGGTGAAGCGCAACATCTGTAGCACCTTGCTATTCAATCCAGAAGAGAATTATTAGAAAGCAGGGTTAAAGATTTCACACAAGTTTGGAACAACCAACACCAGAAGTACTAGACAATACTGACCTAAGATATGGACAACAAAGAACAATCTGTAAGCTGTAACTTACACAGGGTACAAAAGGTTTTAATTAAACAAAGAAAAAGTACCCCTCAGCATGTTTTTAGCACAAAAAAAACACTCAAGCAGAGACTAACGTGTTTGCTACTGCAGAGAAAACTTGGTATTAGTGATGCACTAACTACTACTACTAACAGACTGAGCTACGCAAGCTGTTGCGCAACTACAAAATGCCTGAACAAAACCTACCAACAAGACAATGAAAGTCTACCACTAAGAAAAACCCGAGCAGTACATGGCAAACACACAAACTGAAACTATTCTAGAGTTGGAAACTAGCTTCACACAAGTCAGACAAAGACACAGCACTGATAACTAATAAATGATCAACCCCCTACCCTATGCAGAAATAATGGGGCCCAATCAAGCACACAATAGTATTAGAGGCAACTGATTAAATAATTTAGCAAAGCCTAGGAATTTAGTACTCAGGGATAGAACTAGAAAAGAAGAAGCTAGCAGAAGCAGAATACGATGCACATCTGAACAGAAGTAAAAGAAAGAATCACACAGCGTCTAAAAAAAATCGCAAGATAGAACACCAAGCAAGAATTAGAGGTCATAAACCAATAACAGACAACAACATACAATCTCAGGTTAGCAAATAAAAAGAAACAAATCCAGCTGCATTCTTAATGAAAACACAACACATACAGAAAGAATCCTACCCTGTCTTTCGGGAGCAAAGGCATAACACTTGTCAAATAACAATTACAGCATTGGGTTTTTCGCTATAAGCACACTTGTGTATCGGCGGACAGGAAGGCACACCCACCGACCACCTCCACACCACCACTTCGGCACCCACAAGGAACAGCTGGGTCTAAGAAACAACGCGCCACTTAGCTGACCTAGGTTAAAAAAATTAGCCTACAAAGTTGGCAACGCACCTTTCCTGGTAATAATTGGCTCCAAACTGCAGGGAAAGTTGTGGATTTATTGCTGAACAGTTATGGGCGTTACTGGTTTTAGTTGGGTGTTTTCCGTTCTTTCTCTGAAACATAAAGATGAGCAAGGCCGCTTAAAACAATTTATACTGTTAAAGCAGTTGTTTCATCAATAGTTGACTGCGCTCTTACAAGGGAATAAATATTGTTTTATTCTTATGCTCTGAGGTGGTGTTAGAGATTTTTCGCTTGTTGTTAGCTTCTGTGGGTCTTACTACACTTTTTAGCTTCTGATGCTACTAGATCCACTGCTGATGTTGTGGTGGATGAGGGGGAGGGGAGGCGGGGGAGGGGGTGTGTGTACGGGCATTTTTTCCAAAGCAGCCATCAACTCCAGCTATAAAATTATGTTGTGTAAGTTTGTAATTGTTCCTATTTGTAACTAGCATGTTGGAAGCTAGCTTATATAAACCATGATCCAAGTAGCAAAGTCGCTAACCTTAACCCCCCTGCTAGTGAAGAACATCTTGATAAAGCTGATGCTTCGGATGGTAGGTCAACAGCGAGTTAATACTATCTTCAAGATTGCTAGAAACTGCTTCTGTGCGTCAAACCCATGCCAGCCAATAATTACGTGAATCTTGTCTGTGCCGTGTTGCACCAAGCAAGCACACCACACATAGCGTGAACAGAGTCATTAATACTCTCGAATCCTGGTCCGGTAACCCTTCACTCTTATCAAGAATAAAGGTCGTCCAAGCATACATGTTCATTGCTCTATGAACCAAGAACAACTCGTGCACCCACGTGAGAAAATATGTATGTGGAGCCACCAGTCATAGTTTATACTTCCTGTGCCACACCCCAAAATACAGAGTCCCCATGCCGTGATTTTTTTGTCCTGTGTTTGTCTGAATGCAGTCTAGAATCTATATTAAACCATTGACAGCCTCTTCAAATGCCCTTCATGTTAATCCTACTATTAAAGGGATTGAAGTTACTATCAGTGGGCAGTGGGACCTGCAGCTCAGATAACACACGCCTAAACTGAATAGTACACATGAAACCAGGGGTGTACACAGACTTTACTAACATGGTTTGGATACTTCATGTGGTCTGCATATGACACACACGCCGTAGTTGCACAGTGGATAAGCAAAGTTAAAGTGTTTTTGGTAAACTGTATAGGATTAGACAAACCATAGCTTCGCAGTGGCAGCAATCTTAATATGGTGGTTTAAGTATGATTTCAGTGTGGGAACTTTACTTCGAAGATCAATGTCCTGACACAGCAACATCTAGCTCATTGAAGGTAATAGTCTTTGGGTTATAGTGATAACCCACCTCATATTTTGCATCCTTTTAATAAATATTTTTAACATTAGTATATCTATATAGATACAAATGTTTATAACACTAACAAACATCCTGTCAGGTTCACCTGTTAAACTAGCCAGTCCTATTGACAACCGCTGTCAACAAAAACAGTTGCTTTTGCACAAGGTCTTCTCCAAAGGTATCATGGGACAAACATTGACAGCAGTAACAACTGTGATTTTAAAAAAAAAAAATGAATATGAGAATAATGGCAATAAATTTACTGTAGATGAAGTTATACGACTTCTGCACCCTGGAAAAAGGAGCTCCCTTTCGCCCAGCTGGCATCACATGCAAAACTCAACCAAGAAGCGTCTAAAGAGAACTCTACAGGACTTCTTCAATTATAATATGTCACAACGTCCTTGCAAAAATGCTTGGTTTTGACATAGACCCATTTATAAGAAATTGGTTTAAAAGATGAATGGGAAGTAGCCATTTGGTGACGCTTTTACATGATGATGTTTGGCAAGGACAAAACCAAGTCGGGTGAAAGACCCATTAACATGACAGATAAACTCTTTGCTTTTTTGTACAACCTGTCTCAGGTTAAAAAACACAACACAAAATCCAATTGGAGACGAAGGCATCTCCTCATCAGAATCACTTCAGATCCTACTGAGAATCCGTCCACCCCGCAGACCAATGTACTGTGAAAATGCTGGCACACTAGCTTTACTACCTTCAATTCAAAGAGCTGGAAGAAGCTTCATGAAACACTCTGTATAACAATCAAAAGACGCAGCACAAACAGACAGTTGACTATGTAAAATTTACATATTACATTAGAATAAAATAATATAAATACTAATATACATACATAACCCATGCACGTGGTCCCGTAATAAGAGCACCTGAAACATGCCCAACTATTGAGCTTAAAGATCTTGGTGATGTACAAGAGTTTGAGAAGGATGGGGAGATTGGTGAAGTTTACGCTTTTGAGTACACAAATGATGGATACTACAAGAGCACAACCATAGAAGAAGCTAAGAAACCTCGGTTTCCTAAACTTGAACAGTTGCGTAATGTTGAAGCTGAAGCATTATAATGCTGTTTTTGCCTTGACATTATCCAAGTTTAGCTCATTTAGACTCATTATTAGCAAAGCTCTAACAGATTCCACAATATCAGAAGAGGAGTTCAAAGGTCTTCTGGATGACTATGATGACTACAAGCGTCAAAAGTTCGACCTCCAGAACAAACAACACAAAGCTATGCTTGTGGACATTGACTCAATAAAAAAGGAATATATAAAAAAGGGGTATCTGCTATGGCCAAGACAGTGCTTTAAACGATCAGCTGAGTACTCTATTAAGGAGCTAAGATTACCTGCGGGTAGATTCACTGCTTCATACCGTAGAAAAACAAAAAAACAAGAAGCAATTAATTAATTAATTAATTTTTTTTCCTCTTACTGATATGAGTTTAGAGATCTTAGTTGAGGCTCAGTATGGACAAAGTGTTTCAGCAATAGAGCTAAATGTTACCAAAGCACATAAAAACGTGTACAAAGCATTCAAGATGCAATCGCACAAATACCAGAACACTCTAAACAAGATTCACCAGTAAAGGTGCAGTTTGGTTGCTGAAATTCCTATACAACAGGGCAAATAAAGATGAAGAATTAAACTGTTCATGTGTCCACCACACAACAAGCCACCTGAACTCCTTTGAAGAGCCAACACAACATGCAGATGAGATGATGCGCAACTGTGACATTCTGCAGAAACAGCAAGAATTAGGGATCAGATGACATTGGTAAGTTCTTCCCATAGAACTAAAGAAAAAAAACAAAGTTCATCCCATTTGTTGGCTAAGAAGTTACATTCCCTTACCCCCGATGTGCGTAGCAAAACTGTGCTGAACATTACAGAAAACAAAGATGATAAGTGATTTAATGTGGAGTTGCTGCGAAACTGTTTCATGTGCAAAGAATGCAGAGAGAGTTTCAAAAACTATCATGAAACATCGTGACAAGCCTGACCGTTCACTGGCATTGACGTTCCAGTGGCCTGTTAGTAGCATTGATTTGTTTGAGGAAAATTAAACCCAATCATCAGTGTAAATGTTGTACAACCTGGGAAGATGCGGCCCCCTATGGACCCAGCCGGGTTTAAGACCCTTAGGATCCTCAAAAAGGCGTCTCCCACAATAGGCTAATCCTGATAAAACCATGTAGACCTCTTGCTATGAGTAATGAGAAACCAGTTTATCATGTATACACTCATTAGAAACAATGAGTAGACTTATTGACAGCCAACAAAACATCAGCACAAACAAGAGTTTTGCAACGATGCTTTGGAGGTTTACCACATTCTACAGGCAGCAGACAAACACAGAAAACATTGTAAGAGTGAGACCAGCGCAAGCACTGAACTTGTAACACCAGGCCAGGAAGCGAGGTTGTACTTCAAGAATATAAAAAAGCTACAAAAGAGTCCCTTATGTTATGTATGCTGAACTTTGAGTCTATCATTGTGCATATAGGACCGGCCACCGCGGAACAAATGCCTAAAACCGTCTTACTCAGTAATCATCACGTCTGTTCCTTTGCTTAGTTGTTTTAGAGTCGGATGGTGCAGTCACTCAGAAGCCAGTTTTTGTATAGAGGACCAGACGCAGCTAAGCTTTTCTTGAACACATGAAACGAATCATAACCACTACTCGCAACAAGCTAAACTCAACAAGAGATACATTATGACTGATAAAACCAGAATATTTTGCTTCTGCCACACATTGCTGGATTTGTGGTAAATTTATTAACACCCAGGTGGCAGACAAATCACAACAGTCAGAGATCATGACCACATCAGTTGGTAAGATTTCCATGGAGCAGCACAATGTAAGGTGTAATCTACAGACTAAAAGTAGATCCCAAAACAGGAAGCGCTGCCAGTCTTCCTTCCACAATCTAAGAGGTTACATTCCACACCTAATTAAAATGCATGGCATGACTGATGAGAATAAAGCGGCGTACTGCATTTGCACAGCATCAGAGAAGTACCTACTTATTACAACTAAAATAGCTTATCTTCTTTGATTCTGCACATATACATCTATGGATCTCTAGAGTCCTTGTCTTCATCACGGAGTACTTGCTCAATTACTAGAAAATACTTCGACACAAAGCTTGCAAGAAAAGGCGTCTATCTTAGAGGTACATGGACTCATCATGGGAAAGCTTTGATGAAGAAGAAGTGCCATCAAAAAAGCATTCACTTCAGCAGACTGAGCGGTAAGGAATCAGTGATGATGACTATCAGCATGCTGCAGTGAGGCCTGGCAAAAAGATGCAGTGTCGACGATGGCGATTACCATGATCATATCTACTTGCTGATGCATGTGTGCTTGTAGAGGTCCTTGAGAACTACAAGAACGACCGGAATGAACAATTATGGACTAGACCCACCACCTTATATCCAGCACCAGGAATGTCCTTGGGATGGCTTTCTTGAAGGTTTACTTGGGGTGCAGATTATTTGTTGTCTGACCTGCAATGCTCCAAATGATTTGAGTGATGGTCCTGCCGGGGCATCAGTATGGGCATCGCACAATTACTGTAAGGCAACAACAAATATTTTGAAGACTAATGATCCTAGCAAAGCTTCTAACTACATCATGTACTTGGACGCAAACAATCTTTATGGATGGGCGATGTTGTCCACTCACTGCACTAAGAAACTTTCAGTTGTTTAATGTCCTTTTGCCTCTGTTGATGAGACTCTAAAAGCGTTGCACAATGGGTGCCTGATCAAGCAATGGGCTGGATCTTAGAAGTAATTTAGTCTAATTACCCCAGAACTACATGATGCGCGCACAATTAACTAGCCCAATGGCTGCAGAAAAGCTCAAAACATCCTCCAAAAGAACCACCAAAGCTTGTACCAAAACTTTAAATGACACGAGCAAGTTATGTTTGTCAATACAGACTGCTACAGTTCACCTACTAAGGCCATGATTAATTCTTAACTGCTTTTCATGGTATCAATTGTGTTTGACCAAGAGCAATTCATGAAACCAATCATCATGAAGAACACTGATCTGAGAACGAAGGCAACCGATGCATCAGAAGAAGGATTACTTCAAGCTCATGAACAACATCTGCGTTGGTAAAACAATGGGAGAACCCCCACAAAAGAAAAGATGTTAGATTAGTCACAAAAGAAAATGAATCCATAAAGCTAACATCAAAGCCAAGCTATCAAGACTTCAGGCAATTCCATGACAGTCTGTATGGCATCATGATGAAGAAGTTGCAGGTTAAACTAGACAAACCAGTATTCATTTGGTTTAGTGTGCTGGAGCTGTCAAAGCTGTTGATGCTGGAGTTCTTGTATGATTACTTCAAGCCTAAACATCACTCTTTCATCCTAGACATACCCACAGAAGATATATACAAAGACCTTGTAGAGGACGTAGCACTGGGATCAGAGTCATGGTATGACACCAGTGATTATCCAAAAGACAGTCCCTTGCATTCATCAGTAAACAAAAAGTTATTGGCAAGATGAAGGATGAGATGAACGGCACTATTATCAAAGAATATGTTGGGCTGAGGGCCAAGATGTATAGCGTTGCAAGCCAGACAGGTGTTATAAAAAAGGCAAAAGATTTGGAAAACAGGTGGTCAAAACGAAGCATCCAGTCATGATAACTACAAAGAGACTCTCTTGAAGGTCAGAGTATTTTCCATCATGACAACACCAAAGCTCTGCTCAACCCTGCACCAAATCAACACAACTGAGGTTAGAAAAAACATACATTTGATTGCGCAGATACATAAACCGAGTATATATTCTTCACCAGAGCACTCATACGCACTGGTCATGGGAGAACAAAGTAATTAATTAATTTTTTTTAACATTTAATAGATTTAAAAAGTTTTGATTGAGGCTCACAATGGAATGGATTATTTTATACTCCTTTATCAAAATACGATGGTAGTTAGGTACAATGCCTCGTCTCTGCTTTTACAGTCGCTACATTTCTAGAAGCTCTTTGCCAGCAAGTAAAATAAACCTTGATCATGGTACAAAAGAAGAGGTGCTAAATAATATTCTAGAAAACAAGAGTTGTTAGTATGAGAGAGAGTGTCCAACCCACTTCAGTGTTATCAAAGATGGTCCCATAATTGATAGTAAACAAAAAACAAATAGAAGAAACAGTGTCTGTCACTTACATCTGATGAAATAGTAGAACTACCGTACTAAAGCGGGACAGTACATTAGGTAGGAACCTAGCTGCAGTCTTCCTCCTGCATAACAAAAACCCTCTTGTGCGGTGCAGGTAACGACAAATAATAAATAGAGGATGCCCATCCCACAACTTTTTTTTATTTCTTAAGTGACTAGGCCCAGATGGGATCTGTTTCTTCGTTTGTGACTGACGCAGGCTTCAGCTTCTCCAGGAGATACAGATATCTCAGTTCTTCCCAAAGGTATTATTGGTGCTTTTGTGTGTCTTGGTTCTGTGCTGCTGTTTTGTTTTTGCCTTTGATACGCGTCCTCGAGGTTTAACCCCTTGGCTGTAGTTTAATCACAGAGTTCATTGCTCTCAAAACGCAGGCATCTTCCTTACCCACTCTCGTATTATCGTGTGCCTGGGATACATGATTTCTTGTGGTCCTGAGATGCAACATCTTTCTGCTAACAGCTTGTCTACAACTTCAACCATGCTTGAGATCTGAGGTAGCCTGGGTATACCTCTTTTTATTGCGCTACTCCAGGTTTCAGTAACAACTGATTAAATGCTCCTTAAACTCTTTACCATCCATCGCACTGAATAAGTCTGGGATATTTTAGGGGCCCCCCGGACTATAGATTTCTGCAAAGCAACTGCAGTTTGCGGTGGCACTCTTTTCAGTTAGGGGCTCTGCCATCTTTTATACTAAAAGCTACGTCCACCACAGTAAGAGCATATACTTATCCCTCTTTCTTCTGCTTGTGTCATGGGGTAAGTAATAAAAGGACTATGGTGATATCATTTGCTTCATGTTTGAGACAAGGAGGGTCTATTAATGCGACCTTGGTGCAGGTAACATTAGATCTCCATAATTGCTTCTGTTTAGACCGCCACTCATCTTTTTACTTCGGAACTTACTCCTGCTGGCAATGCTCGTGTAAGTAATAGCCCGTCTGTTCCTTTCCAGTAACCCTTTTGGTGTGTAAGTAGATCTTAGAGAGTTTGCATCCATTGTTTCAATATATTAAAATAAAAAAATTGCCTGTTGTTAACCAACCTCTGTGCTAAGAAATATACTAGTGTCATGCCCACCACATGAAAAGATACTCTCGCGTGTCTTCGGGTTTCAGTGGGTTGATAATAATCACCGAAGCTGTGGCTTAGTAATAGGAGATATTTGTTTGCCTGTCACAATGTTTTATACTACTTTTATTGCCACGTCAACATCAGAAAATGTTTTTGCAGCATGTCCTTGTCACAGTTTTCCTTAATAAATCTAACTGAGCAATTCTTTGTCTTTGTATTCTGCTTTGCTCGGTTCAGCTTGTTCTATGGCTTTATTCATGCCTACTTCCTTTCTTCATCTTATGGAAGTTAAAGAAAAAACAAGTAGTTGCTGCCTGTACAAAGCCAGTGTGTTTAACTACCAGCACCACCAACCATCATCACTAAAGAAGCCATTTTTTATTATGGACTAATAATTTTCTGGAAATGATCCCTGCTTAACCAAAAGTCTTTTGTAGCAATGGATGCTGTTTACAACGGCAACTAGCTTAGCGCTATCTTCAATGTCTAGTTTTCCTAAATCAGCAGGCCTCATTCTTAAGAAGACTCTTTTCCTAACAATAGTATAGCCAACACAAAGACTGCAATAACGCAGTTTGGTAGATCAAATTGACTGCAGAGATCCTTTTCTGTACTCATATTTCTACATAGTGTTATAAAAATTAAATATTTATAACTATCTAATACATCTTGAATGGCTTGTTTGTTAGCTGTTTGCTTTGCCATATGGTTGTGGCTGTGGTTTGTGGTTTTGGTTATGTTCATGTTGTGGTTCATTTTTGTTGGTTTCTTGTTGCTCCATACTCTATAGGCTGTATAACCAATTCCCATAGCTTGTTTATCCAAAATTAAGTAATACGAATGTTTTGTTTTTGGTTGGTGCTGACGTGTCTTTTTGTGTTTTCTGTGTTTCTATAGGCATCTGTTTTTTTTCTAATGTACTCCAATAAGATCTTTTGCTTTGCTTGATTGCTAAGTTTTTTCTGTCGATTTCATTCTGCTAAGCCTCTTTACCACGTCAACTCTCCCAGGTTTCTTGGTGACAGTTTGTCACTTGTGAAAGGGAGGGGTTGCTCTTGGGTTCTATGGCATTCTCCAGTGCCGTCCTGTTTGGGTTACGATACTGGTGTTCGTGTCTTCCATCTTCTCTATATGTATTTAAATTTTATATGTTTTAATGTTATCATACTAGCAGCTACCGGTGCTAACAGAGAGCCAAACGTACTTACATATCACAGCCAAGTGTCCCCTCCACGTTCTAGACAAAATAGGATCTTGTGAGATGTCATCATGCTAAGTATCAGCTACTCTGCAGGTCCCATTAAAGACCCTAACTTGTTGCTTTAGCATATAAACCAATAACAATATGCCCTAGCTTTTTCACCATTTTATTGCTCCCAGAAGAGATCATAAACCTATTAAAATACTTATTAATGTCTTGTGGTAGGATAACTGCTGCACCATGTCAACTGTTAGTTTGTGTTCCTAAAGTAATGCTTTGTTTTACACAAGCAGCAAGAAGTACATATACAAACTTCTCCTTCTTATCCAGTAGACCCTTCTCAGCTGTTATTTCTCATTGACAGAACCAGTAGATTCATCAAACAAAAGTTCGTGCAATTTCACGTCTTGTCTAGCTTATCCAATCTATATTTGTTGTGTAAAAATAATATATGTTTGGTTCTTGACAAGTGTTGATAATTGTTAACAATGTTTGATGATGGGGACTTGTTTTTTCTTGACAGATTTCTTAATATAGTTTCTTGTTTTTAGTTCTTGTATAGTTCTTGGCAGGTCTTGTAAGAGCTGTATTAGTTGTTAATAAGTTCTTGGCAACAGTACTTGATAAGATTGTTGATATGTTGTTAATAAGTTCTTGACGAAGTTCTTTGATAAGTTATATGATAAGTTGTTAATAAGTTCTTGGCAAGATCTTGATAAGTTCTTGATAAGTTTTTAATAAGATTCTGACAAAATTTTTATTAGTTATAAATAAGTTGTTGATACAGTTCTTGACAAGTTTCTTGATAAGATATTGTTTTAAGCATAAATTCCCATAATTTTATAGTTTCATACCCATCAAAAATAAATTAGTAATACTTTCAGTTTTATTAGAGAGATAGGGATAAAGCCGAGTCTCAAGGTAAATCTGCTAGTTTTTATATAAAAACTATGCAAGTTTCTTTGGTCCGAAGAGGCTCAGCCCCGAATCCGACCAAAAGTTGCCTTGGGTTTGGATAACAGTGAATTGTTAAGCTGACTCGGAGCTTTCTCCCTATCTCTCCCCTGCAGATGGTCTATATGATGTTGTCATTTCGACATCTTAATGGCTGCCTCCTGTCCCAATATATGTTCCTGAGGACTGCGAAGGTCCTTTCCGTCATTGTATAGCCCTGCCAAATATCAAACTGTCGAGTGTTATAGTCAATGTAAGCAAGAGGTACAGGTCTTTCTGGACCTTGGATAGATCTTCCATGAGAGTTTTCAATGCGAAGATTGCATTTGCTGGAGCCTTTGTCTGCCATGAATCCAAATTCGTTTTCTGATATTTCTGGGAGTATTTATTTTCTCATTCTCTCATGAGTATTCGTAAAAGAAACTTTGGTGAGGTGAACCATCAGGCTGATTGTAGATTTGGTTCACATTCAGCTGTACACAGTTTTCTTTCTTAGGGATCACAATGTAGATGGACTTCTTCATATCTGTCGAAGTCTCCCCTGTTCATATATATTGTTTACGATAGTTTTGTGACGCCAATAATTCCCCACTTCATCAGGGCTGTTATCAATTCAGCCATGGCTAATCATCAGTCTGGCGCCTTACCACTTGTCATCTTGCTGAGTGCATGTCTACACTGTTTTCGTCCTGCATATTCATGTGGCCATCGTCGTTGCTAATATGAAGAGTGGAACCTCTGGCGTCCGTGGTATAACTCTTTGATGTATTCTGTACCACACGTAAAGATATTCTTCTTTTCATGAGTATACTCCATCTCTTGACTTTATACAAAACCCTGTTTTTGCATGATGATTTCCTTCCCTGTCACATCTTTTTATTTTTTTTCATCATAAGTTTGCTATCAAAATTTGCATTCATTTCAATTCCTTGCACAGCATATGATCCATCTTCCTTGGGCTTCATTACATTTTTTTTTAACCAGTTTGTCGAGAGTTCTTATTACTTCTATTTCATCCTACTCTTTTTGCCTTCTCCTGTTTTCCATTAGGTTTCAAAATCTTCGGAGCTCATCCACTTCTTATGTTTCCTTTCTATTTATGGACTGGTATAGATTCTTTTGAGCTGCCTCGCTGAATGCCTATCCTTCATCATCTGCCATTTTTCCTCTGTAGTGGTGAGTTGATCTAGGCCATTGAATTTGTTTCCAACTTGATCTTGTATTTTTCTTTGATTTCCTTCGTCAGTTTGTAGCATGTTCATTGCAGTTTTGGTGTTCTTTTGCTTTTGACAACTTTTTTAAATTTTAGTCGCATTGTCCCCATAAAATGGGACATGATCACTTCCACAGTCTGCACCTGGCATGGACTTACAAGATGTTATAGAGTTACGGAAGCGTTCCTTGAATCAGGATGTAATCATTTGATTCCTGGTTCTGTCGCCAGGGCTTTTCCATGTCCAGCATCTTCTTGGATGGTTTTCAAACCATGTGTTCATGACAGCCAGCTTTTGTTCCTTGCACCATTCCGTGAGCCGCTCTCCTCTTTCATTTCTCACTCCTATTCCAAATGGGCCAACTGTGGTTTCATCTTTCCCTTTTCCTACCTTTGAATTGAGGTCACCCATTATTATTCTGATATCTTGAGACTTATATAGATATAATATATATATATATTATATAGAGAGAGAGAGAGAGAGAGAGAGAGAGGAGAGAGAGAGAGAGAGAGAGAGGAGAGAGAGAAGAGAGAGAGAGAGAGAGAGAGGGGAGAGAGAGAGAAGAAAAACTCGAACTCGAACTCGAATATTTTAATGAGGGTAAATGGGGTAGCCAGAGGCTTTTTTACACCAGGCCCTCATGGGGAAAAAAGTGAAAAAAAACATGAAAAACCAATTGATCAACAAACAAGATAATGAGAGAGAGAGGAATGATTTTTGAATGAAGAATGATTTTTTTTTTCCTGGGGTTACAAGAAATTTTATATATTTTTTTTTTTCATGGGCCCTTTCCCCTGATTAAGGACTATTAAACAACAAAACACACATACACGCACGCCGAACAGCTACCGCACGACATGCAGGGCACATGCACTAACACCACACACACACAAAACACACACACACACCCCCACACACACACAAAACCAAAACCCCAGGACAGCAAAAAAAAAAGTTCAATCTATCATATAAAGAAAGAAATAAATGGAATCAACAAACACATAATCCCCAATAACATTGACCAAAACCCAATGTCCAAAAAATTCTTTGATCAAAATTATTCGGATATTTTATAATAAAAATATATATAATAGAGAAGAGAGAAGAGAGAGGAGAGAGAGGAGAGGGAGGGGGGGAAAGGAGAGAGGGGGAGGAGAGAGAGAGAGGATAAATAGGTAATGATGATAGGTAATCGATAGTTAAAGATAGAAGATAGATAGAAGATATAGATAGATAGATAGTAGATAGTAATAATAGAAAGATAGTAGATAGATAGATAGATAGATAATGTAGATATATGAAAAATAATCGAAAGATAATAAAAAGATAGATAGAAATAAGATAAACGGGGGGCAGGGGCTGTACTGCCAGTGTGCCACCATAAGGTGATGATTATCAGGGGAGGAGGAGGAGGTGCTGGAGGCGGGCTGGCTGTTGCGTGAACAGGTTCGCGCGTCAACCCGGTCAGAGGGCAGTGACACCACATCACCCTCAGTCCCCGCCCTCCACACCCAGACAGAAGACAGCAAAACAAAAAAGAAGCAATATAGCAAGATAGCAAGACAGAAAGAAACAAGACAACAAAAGCAAACAGCAAGACAGAAGACAACAAGACGCAAAAACAGCAAGACGGGAAAAGAAAAAACAAGCAGAAAGAAAGAAAAAGACAGCAAACGAAAGACAACAAGGCAAAAGCAAGACAAAGACAGCAAGAAAAAAAAAGGGAAAACAACAAACAAGAAACAAACAAACAGCAAAACAAAAGACAAAAGCACACCACCACCGCCCTTCACCCAGGTAATTAATAGTTGTGTCCGGCCACACCGTACGGGTACTTACTGCAAGGTTTTTTGCCTGTCTGTCGTCTGTTGTCTGTCTGCTTGTCTTTCGGGGTTGCCTGCCTGTCTTGTCGTCTGTCTGTCTGTCTCGGGCTGGGCTGATTACAGTCTCACTTTTCTGTCTTCGCCGTCTTCATTGTCTGTCACTACCTTTGTCATATTCTGTCACTACCATTGTCAGTAGTCTTATTAAAAAACCTTTGTCAGTAGTCGGTCTTACCTATTGTCAGTATGTCTTCACAAAACCTATTTGTCAGTATGTCTATCACACCCTATTTCAAAATGTCTGCAAAAACCTTTTGTCAGTATGTCTGTCTTTTACAAAATTTCAGTAGTTGTCTACCTATTGGGGTCATTTATTCGTCACTACCATTGTCAGATTCTGTCACTACTATTTCAGTATGCTGCACACCATTGTCAGTATGTCTGCAATACCTATTGTCAGAAAATGTCTGTCATTACTTTATTTTCATTATGTCTGTCATTATTTTATTGTCAGTTTGTCTGCTTTTTACCTCTTTCAGTATGCCCTGTCTTTACCTCTTGTCGATGTCGTCTTACTTATTTTCAGATGCTTCATTACTTATTGCTATTTTCTGTCAGTACCTATTGTCAGTAATTGCTTTTCCTATTGTCAGTAGTCTGTCATTACCTATTGTCATATGTCTGTTTTTTCCCTATTTTTTGTATTCTGTAAAATAACCTATTGTCATATGTCTGTCTTTAACCATTGTCAGTATGTCTGCGTTACCATTGTCATATTCTCTCTTAACAATTGGGGAAATGTAGTAGAAAATAGTGGTGGTGGGGGGGGGTGTGGGGGGGGGGGCAGCAGCAGCTCCCCATCATTATATAATTATTACTGTTTTTGCTATTAGCATCACATAATTATCCATTATTTTAGC
>CM054154.1:10040985-10055985 GCA_028751875.1 Rapana venosa
CCCCAAAATAAAGAAAACCATTCATTAAAAACTCAGATGGGCACACTGCAATCAAAAATAAAACTGTTGACAAGCAAAGCCCCAGTTGAGACAATATCTACCCAGTGTGACATGCTGGGATCCAAGGTAGATGAGCAGGCCTTTGAGGCTGCCAGTGCCCCAGATCTTTCTTCATGTTCAGAACTCAAGGTCGACAATACATATCAAACTGCCAATAGTGCTGATAGCGGTGCTAAAACAGAAACACAACAACAGTTTCCCGAAACACAAGTTACGGGTCAAATCCCTGAAATTGACCCCCTCATAACATTATCTGTGTCAACACAAAATCCTTTTGATCCTTTAATGACTCAGGAGTCAAACACATCAATGCATGAGATTAGTGGATGCAATGTGGGTGTAACGAACTCTCAGTTAAATAATGCTTCAGACCAAATTTTGCTTACTCAGAAAATTACCGAGAAGAAAACCCCCGAGGAGATTCTTGAACATATAAAAATACCAGGCAGTTCCAGTTCTGTCCTAATAGGAGATTCTACCATAAGACAAATTGATGCTAGGCAGCTGGGAACCCGACAGAACCGTGTTTTTAAACTGTGTATTCCTGGCATGACTCTTCACCATATGACCCAATGGCTTACCTCACTGCAAGCAAAGTACACTCATGTGCAATCAGTGATTGTTCACATTGGAATCAATGACTGCCCTGCAGGACCAGTGTCCACTAAAAAATGGACTGAGCTGATAGCTCTTTGTAAAAATTATTTCCCTGCAGCAAAAATCAACGTCAGTTCACTCATTCCAGCCAGGGGATGGCATCCTCTGAACAACGCCAGTATACACATCAACAAACATTGACAGACAGCTTGTGCCACAGCTGAGGTCAGCTTCATCGACAACCAGGACACTTTCCTGACACAGAACGGTGCCCCAAGACAGGTGCTGTATAAAGACTCCATACACCCCAGCATGAGGGGAGTGGCCAAGCTGGCAGTTCATTTCAAGCACTTCCTCCCTTGGCCAAATCACTCAACTCAATATTCTGAAGAAGTTGGTCCTCCAGGTGATTTTCGCACACCTCAGCAACCAGCAGAACCCCACTTCAATGCAACCTACCTACAAGGACAAGGCAGGAGGATGTCAGGAAACGGACCTCGCCCCTCTCTTCGTGGCTATGGTGCTCCGGGACCTGGTGTACCTTCCATCGCCTCCATGACGCACTACCCTCCGCTTCATTCCCAGAGGAGGGGTCAGCAGCTCAATGGACAACAGTCTCAGCCTGGTGGTCCTCCCCCTGCTCACCATGTTCCCTTGGAACCCCTGCTTGACTCCAGAAGTGGAACTTTCCAGTCTTCTTCCACTACACGGTTTCGTAACAGTGAAAATGCAACTATTAGTGAATCTTCTGATGTTCCATTCCCATTCCTTCCAGGCCATGCCCCTTCCCTTTCCACAGCCCATGGAACCTTGCTGCCTCCCTTCCCTATCCCCCTTATCTGTATCCCATTCCTCCCCAGCCTCTCCAGACTGTAACTGCACCAGTGCCTCCACCTAGCAGCCAGTGTCCTGACCCCTGTCTGGTGTCCCAACCAGGACAATACGCCTGTCAGCTCCTGAACACGGCATCACAACTTCTCTCTCAATATAGATCCTCATGAAGACCTGTCTCGCCCTCATGGGTGATCACACTAAAGTCAGTGTTGCTCCTCTGCATTGGACTATAGCAGATTACACTCAAAGCGTTATTGCAATGCATGATGTGCAAGTCAACAGTATCAAAGTGTGTGACTGACTGATTCAGCAGATCTAAAATCTTCCAACACCAACGACTGGGTCACTGTGTACAAGTCTGGAACTTGTGTGTGTGTGTGTGTGTGTGTGTGTGTGTGTGTGTGTGTGTGTGTGTGTGTGTTGAGTTTGTGGATGTGTGTGTGTGTATGTATGTGTGTAAGTGTTAGTGTATGTATGTGTGAGTGTGTGTATGTGAGTGTGTGTTTGTGTGTGTGTGTGTGAGTGAGTGTGGGGTGTTGGTGAGTGTGTGTGTTTATGTGTGTGAGTGTGCATGTGTGTGTGATGAGTGTATGTGTGTGCGCGTGTGTGTGTATGAGAAGAGTGTTTTGAGTGCGTGGGCCTGTGTGTGTGTGATGAGTGTGAGTGTGTGTATGTGTGTAGGTGTGCGTATGTGTGTGAGTGTGTACGTGTATGCGTGCGTGCGTGTGGGTGTGTGCAAAACCTTGAATGCAGTTATGTAAGTCTGCCTATTGTGCCTCTTTGGTTGTGTGTGTTTGCCATGCTTGGTGAAAGATACATGCATGCTTTGCTTCCTGATGGGTGGAGGCATGTTGTTCATGGTGGATAACACGTGTATGTTTTTCTTGCTGAAAATGTCATGGTCTAATTCACGGGGAGGCAGGAGGCCATGCTTGCTGAGAAATGTAGACACGTTTCCTTAAAGGCCTATGCATACTGTGCTTCTTGTGGGAATATGCATATTGTGCTTCCTGAGTTTTGCTGCATGCTGTGCATCCCGGGAGGTGCGTGCATGTTATGTGAGCTGACAGGGTGCATGTGTGGTGCTGAACCAGAGGGAGGCATGCATGTTATGCTTCTTACAAGTGAGTGAGAGCACGTGTAATTGCATTTGAATGAATGCATATCTGCTGGATGCGTGCGTGCGTGCGTGTGTGTGTGTATGTGTGTGTGTGTGTGTGCGTGCGTGGGTGTGCACATGTACTGGTGAGCAGGCATTGGCTATGTGGGATGTTGTCAAGTATTGACTACTTGGTGGCTTTGGATTCACAGACAGAGAACGTTGGCTCTTATTCAATCATTGATTAACATTTTCTGGTTGCTGAAAAGTTTCTGCCTCCGTAAAATTGTGGATTTTTGGGTGTAATTTTCTGATTTCGAGAGTTTCTTCTCTTAGTGTGTTTTTCTGTGTGGGTTTTTTTCTCTCCCCTTTTTCCAAATAAGCTCTAGAGTTGTTGATATTGTGCTGAATAATACCATCATTGTTGTTTTGTGTGTATCAACTGAAGTTTGGATTTTTGGGGGGATCACTTGTTTATATTTGAAGTTTTTCTTTACTTGCAAATTTTGATATTTTTATGTGTCAGTGAGATAACTTAGATTTCCAAATTAGTATGTTGGTGACTAGTTTCTACTCAGTCTCCATATGTCATTAACCTTAGACACCTGGCCTATAAAACATGGCCTCCATGTGGGTTATCTAAATATAAACAATGCCAGAAACAGATAAGATGATATTGCTACTTTTCTATATAATTACGGAAGTCCATTTCATTTATTCTGCTTTGCCAAATATCGCCTCTCTTCTGAAATTACTGATTCAGATATAAATATACCAGGATATCAGATCTTCCGCCTAGATCCACGTAAACCTAAAACTACTGGTTTACTTCTATATTTTGCGTCTTCTTTAAACTGTAAAAGACTTTCCGATTTTGAAAATTACAATGTTGAAACAGTTTGAATTGAAATCAAATTACAGAGTACTAGTCCGTTGTTAATAGGTTTTGTATACCAAAATCCATCAGAGTCCACAGCCTGGCTAAATAAATTCAATTCCATAATGGATGAAATGATATTTTCAAATCATGAAACTGTAACTCTTGGAGACTTTAACATAGATTTACTAAAACCTTAAACAAAATGGCATCATAATTATACAATGCACGGACTAGAACAGTTAATAGATAAACCAACACGACACATAGTTGAAGTATGTGCTCCATCATGTGGGAGTAGTGACCACAATCCTGTATGTTTAACCTGGCTAAAAAATTGTATAAAAATCCCTAAGGTAGGACATAAAACTATTTATTACAGAAAGTTCAAAAACTTCAACAAAGATACTTTCCTTTCAAATCTGCTAAATTCATCATTAAACAACATATATATCAAATAAGAAAACCCAATGAAGCTGCCGAATTTTGGATAGATACTTTTATATCAGTATACAACAAACATGCCCCGTTCATATAAAAGAGAGTTAGGGAAGAAATTAAACCACTTTGGATTACAAAATATATAGAATTCTAAATACATTTGAGAAACTATCTTAAAACACATGGAACAAAAGAATACAATATAAAGGCAAAGGAATAAATCAACTCAATAAAACGTAGATCTAAGCGGGACTACTTTAAAAAAATTATTAGTTACAACAAACGATTCTCGACAGATATAGAAAGCTATCAATATACTAACCAAAAACAATTATCTAAAACTCAACAAGTGATCAAAGACATATCCGCAGATCAACTAAATAACCATTTTTCAAATATTGCTGCTAAAGTCATATCATATGACAGACCAAGAGAAAATGATCTTTACCATTTAAAACAATATAAGGAATCAAAACCAATAAATGTTCCCTTTTATTTACCTCCAATGACAACTTTAGATGTACTTGAGAGCCTGGATCTTTAAAAACAAGTCAAGAACACGTGACCTAGATGATTTAGATGGAAAAATATTAAAACTTTTGAGCCCAGTGATTTTTGACACACTTACCTACTTATATAATTTGTGTATCGAAAAAAAAATGCTTTCCTTTCAAGTTTAAGCAAGCAAAAGTTGTACTGGTTTTTAAATCAGGTAATTCATCTTGTCCATCAAATTACAGACCAATTTTCATTTTGTCTGTCTTATAAAAACCAATAGAAAAACACGTACAGAAATCCCTATATTCTTAATTTATTAACAACAAACTGATGAATGAGAGTCAATCAGGTTTCCGTAAAAACTATTCTTGTCATACAGCTCTTACACAAATCACCGACAGTCTTTTGAATTATGTAAATAAGAATAAATTCACTGGTGTTCTTTTTGTTGACTTTTAAAAGGCCTTTGATGTCATTAATCATACTTTGTTGCTGCGCAAATTACACCTGTACAAGCTTACACCAGAGATTATTAACTTCCTAGCAAGTTTTTTGTCAGGTAGGAAGCAATTAGTGACAATAAATGATCAAACATCAAATTCAGTGGTTGTTAGATATGGCATTCCACAAAGGTCAGTCTTAGAACCACTTTTGTTTTCAATCTATGTGAATGACTTACCCTGTTTTATGAATTGTAACTGTGAAATGTTCGCTGATGATACATCCTTGTTATGCAGTGATTCAGATCCAAATAGGTTAACATTTAATTTACAAGATAATATGGATAGATTAATCAGTTGGACTCAGTTGAATTATGTGTCTTTGAATGCAGAAAAAAACAAATGCATACATGTTTCACCAAGACAAAAAAAGCAGAAAATGAAATCTTATTTCAAACCTTTGTTTATTGAGAATAAAGCAGTTGAAGTTGAAGTGTCAGTATTGACAACAACTTGAATTTGACAGATCACATTATGTCGCTGAGAAAACGTTTATCCAACAGGCTTCTTCAGTTATCTAAAATTTAAAAAAATCTTGATAACAATTCTCGGAAACTCTTCTTTTGTGGCCATATGTTGCCTATTATTGACTATGCATCCACACTATGGGACAATTGCAGTGACACAAATTTGAAATTTCTATCTATCTATCTATCTATCTATCTATCTATCTATCTATCTATCTATCTATCTATCTATCTATCTATCTATCTGTCCCGTAGTCTGACAACCTGGGGGCACCCTCAAAGACTCAACAACCAGTTCCCTCCATTCCTCTCTCTGTGTTCTGCCTTTCTCAGGGTTTTGTTGAGTTCTAGGCCTGTCCATTCGCTGATGTTATCCTCCCAGCTCTTCCTTAGTCTGCCTCTTCTTCTTCCTCCTTGGACAGTGCCTTGTAAAATTGTCTTTGCAAGTCCTTTGGATCTTGTGACATGCCCATATCATTTAAGTTTACGCTTTTTTAGGGTCGTTAGAAGGTTCTCATAGGGTCCAATGGTTTGCTTGATTATGTTATGCACGTTTTTGTTGCTTATGTGGTCTTTGTAGGAGATGCAAAGGAGTCTCCGAAAGCATCTCATCTCCACCGCCTGTACTCCTCTCCAAATCAACAGTCAAGGTCCATGATTCACAGGCAAACAGAAATATGGATATGACAAGGGAGCGCATTAGTCTGATCTTGGAGATAAGTGAGATATTTTTATATCTCCAGATGGTGTTTAGTTTTGACAGTGCTGTTATTGTCTGTGCAGTCCTGCATACTACTTCTGGTTTGGATCCTTGATCTGATACAATGGCTTCCAGGTACTTGAAGCTTTGAACTGTTTCCAGCTTCTGGTCATTAACCCTGATATCAGTGCTAATGCCGTTAGCGTAATTAGTCGTCAGTTTGGTCTTCTCTGCACTGATTTCCATGCAGTATGTTTTGGAGACCTTATTCAGGTGTTCTGTTAGGCTGGCGAGCTCTTTTTCTGATCCTGCTATACCATCAATGTCATCTGCGAAGTGGAGGTTTGTGATCGTTCTGCCACCAATGTTGACTGATCCTTCATGATGTTCCAGTGCATCAGCCATGATTCTCTCAAGGAAGATGTTAAAAAGAGTGCGTGAGAGTAGACAGCCCTGCCTTACTCTAACTGTTGTTCGAAACCATTCTCCAATGTTGTTGTTGTAGTGCACTGCACTGGTTGCCTTGCTTTACAGCTGTTTGATGACTCTGATCGGGTTTGCATTGATGCTGTACAAAGTCATGGTTGCCCACAAAGCTGCATGCCACACCCTGTCAAATGCCTTCTTAAAATCGATAAATACATGGTAAAGGTCTTGTTGATGTTGAAGGTATCGCTCACATAGTATTCTGAGGTCGAAGATCTGTTCTGTTGTGCTGTGCCCTGCTTTGAAACCTGCTTGTTCCTCAGCAATGAAGGTCTCTGCTTGTGGCTTCAGTCTATTCAATATTATCTGCAGCATGACCTTGCTTGGGTGTCATATGAGGCTGATTGTGCGGTAATTATGGCATAGTTGTAGATTTCCTTTCTTGGGGAGGGTGATGATGAGTGACTGTGTCCATGGAGTTGGCTATTTTCCTGTCTGCCAGATCTAATTGCAGATTCTTAGTAGAGCGCTGATCATGGCTTCCCCTCCAGCTTGAACCAACTCAGCTGGAATGTTGTCAGCCCCTGCTGACTTCCTCTTTTTCAGCGATCTGACTGCTGTTTCCACTTCTTCTCAGAGGATAGGGTGACTGTGTGTGTCTTTGCTTGCGGGTACATTAAGGACTTATGGATCTCCTGCAGTTCTATAGTTATACAGGTTGGAGCAGTATTCTGTTCATCTGTTCAGAATATCCTGGTCGTCAGTGAGACATTTCACATTTTTGTCTTGGATTGTTAAACCTTTTCCCCGTTTTGTGCTAGTCAGGTCTTGAAATTTATCCACCGTTTATATAAAAGAGCTGTAAAGTTGGTACTATTAAAGTCAAGTAACTTAACTGTTACTGACTACAAGCAAAACAATATACTCACATTCCGAAATAGACTTTTCTTCAACAAAGCTATATGCATGCATAATGTTATAATATGGAAATTCTCCAAAGATAACCAATACCTTCAAAAAAAATGAACATGGGCACAATCATGCGCTATTGTTTCCAAGGCCCAGAAACAGTCTCTACAAGACACGTTTTTTGTATTCAGGTAGTCAGTTATGGAATAACCTCCCAAGAGAGTTAAAAAATATTACCACAAAAAGCCATTTTAAAAAACATTTGAAAAACTATCTAATAAGTAACTGTACAGAAAACGATTTGTAATTCCTCCCTCCTTACCTAATGTGTATTTTTCATCATTCTTAGATCGTTTCATTTTTTTCTCTTCTTTTCTTCTTTTTTAAAAAAAATATTCTTATCTGAAAGATTTTTTAAATTGTATCTTGTAGTGTGTGTGTGTGTGTGTGTGTGTGTGTGTGTGTGTGTGTGTGTGAGTGTGTATGAATGTATGCGGGGATGAATGCCTACGTGCATGCCTGCTTGCACGCCAGCACGGGCTTGTGGGTGTGGGAGTGGGCTTGTGTATGTGTGTGTGTTTGTTTAAAATTGTGGTTAGCAAATAATAGCGTAAGTGGTGAGCCTATGGTTATATGTGTATGTGTGTATTTATGTTGGGATTGTGTTGGATATTGAAACATGATCTGCTGTAATGTTTTTGATTAGTAGTTTCATCGTATAATCATAGCCTTCATTCTGGCAGTAGTAATTGTCATTGTTTATGATATCGTCATCATCATCATTGTCATCTTTATCTTTATAATTTCCTATTCAATAAGATTTGGTATATTTGTTTATTTTTTTTTTTTTGGGGGGGGAGATTGTTGTTGTTGTGTTGTTGTTTTTTCTTTCCCTTTCTTAGATGGCTTGACAAAAAAAGCAAGTTTTTGCTTATTTAATGTACCATCTGGAAATAAAAGTTTGACTTTGCCTTTGACTTTGACACAGGCCTTGACCCGTCATTTAGGGGTAGTGTGAATATAATCAACGTTTTAAAACATTTTGCATAGGAAACACTTGTAGCCAAAAGAATGATACATCACTTTCACACAATCACAGTCAAGCAGTGGTAATAAAAAAATGAAAATTCTTATTATGAGAAGATTCCAGAAGGGGTCCCACTAGGGTTTTGTATTATGCCCATTAGTAGTTTTGTTTATATGAATGGTACAGTAGACAATATAGCATCAACTATTTAACTATTTTTTTATAATTTATGATACTGGCATGTCTTTAGCTCTTGAAATCCCAATAGCTTGTTCTGAAATAATAAATTAAGATCTTGAAAAAAAAACATAAGGCCAAATGCTGGAAAGTTACATTCAATAAATAAGAAACAGAGCTTTTAAACTTCATAAGAGACAACAATACAAGTGTACCCATTACATTTGAAAAAACAAAACAACCAGTTGCAAAGCACAGACAAGCACGAACAGCTAGGCCTAACACTCCAATCTAAGTGCGGGTGGGAAGAGCACATTTCAAAGAAATTAACATTAGTACAAGGCTGCTTGCATATTTTAAAAACTACAATAAAATGTTAATAGAATGATCCTTGAGACTATGTATAAGACAGTTATACTACTCCACTTTCGACTATGTTGACCTGGTGTGTGATAGCTATACTGACACACTATCAGACGCTTTAGAAAAGGTACACCTTGAAGCAATAAGGACCATTGTTGGAGCAGTTCATGGAACAAGTCACTAGCTTCTGTACAATGAGTCTGGATTTAGTACTTTGAAAGAAAGGAAAAAGATACGAACTCATTTTCCACTTAAAACTCCTGAATACTATTTATCTAGCCTATTTATCAGAGCGTGTTCTTAGCGTAGTTGCTGAAAATAATCCTAATCATATACTTAGACCTTGAGAGACTCTATTACTATCTGCTGCCTTTACCGTCCACCTCCCAGCCGTAAAAACAACCTAACATCTTCTCTTTTTCACCAAGAATTCCAGTCACTCCTCGACCACTACAGCCTCTCTCCCACTAAACTTATAATTCTTGGTGACTTCAACTTCCATTTCAACAACCAGTCTTCTCCAGATGTCAAACGTCTTTCTCTTTCTCTGTCCAACCATTCCCTCTCTCAACTGGTAAACGAAGCAACGCACAGATCTGGTCATATTTTAAACTGGCTGATTACTAATGCTTCATTCAATCTTGTCACATCTGTTTCTGTCACCGACGAACTGCATTCTGATCATTCCGCCATTCTTTTCCATCTCAACATCACAAAACCTGTCAGAAAGAAGAAATATGTTACTAGTCGCAATCTTAAGGCCTTAGACATTCATACCTTCTCTTCCCAAGCTTCCGAACGTTTTTCACAAACCTCTGACCACACTGACCTCTCTGATCACTATAACGCTATTCTCCGCCAACTGCTTGATGAGCATGCACCTCCTACTGACCATCTCCTCCCTGACAGACCCTGTGTGCCATGGTTTACCAAAGACATCTTGATAGTGAAGCGCAAACGCCGGCAACTAGAACGGCAGTGGCGGAAGTCATAAACCGAAATCAACCAACAGCTTTTCCGAAAACAGATAAACAAAGTCAAACTCTTAATCCATTCAGCAAAGACAGACTACTATTCTTCCCAAATTCTCTGTGCTACATCCATAAAATCTCTTTTTTCCCTCACCTCAAATCTCCTTGGAGTTGCAAAAACAACTCCTCTGCCAAACAACCACAGCCTGTCTAAACTTCCATCCATATTTTCTGCCTTATTTTCAGACAAAGCTCGAAATATACGCTCCAGACTTGATCAAACTCAATTCCAGCCTGCGCCTCCTGACCCCCAGTTCACTGGCACTCCTCTCTTTTCCTTCCATCCCACAAGTGAAAAAGAAATCATGACAATTCTGAAGGAAATGACTATAAAATCATGCGACCTTGATCCCATACCTGCTCCTGTTTTCTCACAGTGCCTTCCACAACTGGTACCTATTATCACTAAAATAGTAAACTCATCTCTTCAGTCAGGAAATTTTCCATCAGCTCTTAAAACAGCAATAGTCACACCTCTACTGAAAAAGCACGACCTCGATCCCAACATTCTGAAGAATTATAGGCCTGTCTCAAACTTACCCTTTGTCTCTAAAGTACTAGAAAAAGTTGTTCTCAAACAGCTCAACAGTCACCTTCATTCCAATGATCTTCTTCCACTTTTCAGTCTGCCTATCGCCCTACCACAGCACCAAAACAACCCTTGTCCATACTTTAGATACACTTCTACTTGCTTCTGATGCAGGAAAAAATCTCCCTCCTCACTCTTCTTGACTTATCTGCAGCCTTTGATACCATAGATCACTCAATTCTTCTTTCTCGCCTCCAAAATACGTTTGGTATTAATGGCACAGCCCTCACCTGGTTCACTTCATACCTCACAGACCGGTTCCAGAAAGTTATTGTAAACAAAATTCAATCAAAACCTGTCAAAATGGAATGTGGAGTCCCGCAGGGATCAGTCCTGGGCCCTGTTCTCTTTACTCTCTACACTGCTCCACTCTCACATACAATAAACAACCACCCTATTGTTCATCATTTCTATGCCAATGATACTCAACTTCAGTGCAGTGATACTGTTGAAAACTTGCCTTCCCTCCTGACAAATATGTCCTACTGCCTTCAAGACATTCAAAACTGGATGACTCAGAACAAGTTACAACTTAATGCCGATAAAACCGAAGCCATGCTCATAGGGACCCAACATAAACTTTCCTCTATCACAAAAAACTTCAATAGAATTCGGCAATACGTCAGTTCCTTTGTCCAACTCTGTGAAGTATTTAGGAGTAGTTCTTGACAACACACTCTTTATGAAAAAATTCATTACCTAGACCTGCCAGTCTTGCTAGTATCAATTACGGCGCATAAGCGCGATTCGCAAGTATCTGTCCACTGATGCAACTTCCAAGCTTGTCACATCTCTCATTCTTTCACGTTTAGACTACTGTAATTCTCTTTTGGCTGGCCTACCAGCATCATCTATCCACTCTCTTCAACGCATACAAAACTCTGCAGCTCGACTGGTCCTAAGAAAGAAAAAATCTGAACACATCACTCCTCTTCTGCGATCTCTTTGCTGGTTGCCTGTCTCACAAAGACTGGAGTATAAGATCAATACCCTCTGTTTCAAATGTCTCCACAAATCAGCACCCTCTTATCTCTGTAACTGTCTTCACCTGTACACTCCATCCCGTTCCCTTCATTCAGCCGCAGATACTTTGTGCTTTCAAACACCCAGATTCAAACCAACCACTGTTGGCCGTCGCTCCTTCTCTGTTTCTGGTCCATCCACCTGGAATGACCTCCCTCTTTCACTTCGTCAAAAGCCTTCACTTGATTCCTTCAAAACCAGCCTCAAAACACACTTATTTCCTACCTGAGACTTTTCCCCCACATATCTGTCCCTAATTTTCAACAGCATCTTTCACCTTCTAAGTGTTGTTCCGTGTGTGTGTGTGTGTGTGTGTGTGCGTGCGTGTGCGTGCGTAGTGCGCGCGCATGGATTTGAGATCTGTTGCTCATTATGTTTAAGGAGAGTTGCATGCCTGTAAATGATTGAGTGCAAGCGCTTCGATTTGTTTGTTTTTTACAAGATTCAGCGCTATATAAATTCCATATATTATTATTATTACTAATTCTTTAAGTGCTATTTAATGTTATCTGTCATCAGATGATTTTGGAATGCCTCCATATTTTTATTATGGAGATAGAAGTGAACAGACTATTCATACCTGACTGGTCTTGGACTCCAAGACCTAAACAACGATTAATTATTGAATCACCATCTTGTTGATGACTCATGCTGCGCATGTGGTAGCGAGAGGGAGACAGCAGAACACTATACGTTATCATGCCTTTTGTCCAATGCCTCATGTGCTTATACTATTTTGCAGCTGCCCCAAACTTGCATAAAAACCCATATTCTTTTGAATAGAAGCAAGCAGTTCCTGAAACAATGTATTGTACTGACATTTCAATAAGTTCAGAAACCTATAATCAAGATCACACCTGTCTTAACAGCTATTGCAATAATGCTCATGCTGTTGTTTCTTGTGTTGTCTTATGCTTTGTGATGACTTGAATGTAGATTGTATAAGTATTGGACATTGATAACTAAGTATAAGTGGTAATTAACTAATTTGTTTGTGAACCACTGCCTCCTGTCAACTTGCAACCCATTTGGTGCTTTGAAAAAGAGATGGAATTTAGATGGTGTTTTCTCCCTTCGTCTTTCTGTTGTTTTGTTCTGATCTCATTTGTTGTTGTGATCATGTATTCCCTTGTGTGTTATTGTTCTTAGATACTGCTTACTTTTCTTTTCATGTATTTTGATGCAATTATTTTTCTACATTTTGTTTTTACCTTTCCATCACAAAGTGTATGTGAAGTGACTTTTAAAGGGATGATATAACCTAATATATGTTAATATGTGGATTGTGGTCTAGAGGTAACCTGCCTGCCTAGAAAGCAAAAGTCCGGGTCCTAAGTGTGGGGTGATTGTATCCCTTTGGGCGAAAACATTTCCCCCCATCCATTAGACCATGATTGGTATCTGAGTGCTAGTCTTTGGGATGAGAGGATAAACGAGGTCCCTTGTGTTACACAAAATTATTTAGTACACGTAAAAGATCCCACGCCCTAAGATATTTTTTGTTTTGTTTTCTTTTAAAAATACTTTTGATTGGCACACATATACAGTTCAAAACAAACAAATTAACTTTTCATCCAGACAACATTAGATCTTTCCATTTTACAGGCGTACACGACTATTAGCTACACAAAGTACAAAAAGAATCAATCATCATTTTTGTTGTCAAGACAAGATTTATAGATTACATATATCAGATTACTAATATTTTGAAATGGTACTCACCTTTCGACTAAGTTTATGTACTGGAACCATTTTTATTCTGAAAATTAATAAACTGCATTTGTTTGCTATGCTCCAGCTTTTCCATTTCATATTCATATTTTAGTTCATTCAGAAAATTACCAACATTGGGTTTTGTTTTACCAATCCGACATTTATAAACATAGAACTTTCCTAACAGTATTATTATAAAGTCGAACACTTCATCAGTTGTTGTAATTGCATCCTTGCAAAAAAGCACTATTTCCACATTAAGGTCAAGTCTCTTGCAATGAGAACAATTGTGTTTTATAGTCACTTTATGTTCTTTCCAGAAAATCTGTACATACTGACACTCCCATAAACAATGGTTTATCTGTCCTTGTTCTTGCCACAAAAATTGCAGTTGCCATTATCTGTAACTTTCATTTCCTTTAATATTTTGTCCCTAACTAATATTTCATAACAAATCTTTATTTGAAACCATTTCAATTTAATTTCTTTAATTTTATTTGTCAGTTTTAATACTCCTCGCCAGTCTATGGGAATGTCAAGCTGTCTTCCCTAATTCACGAAAGATTTAATTCAAGCATTTCCATTTTTCTAATCATTTCATCATAATTAATACCGGACCCTTTACCAGCTTTTGATATAATCTCTAGAGCATTGGTCCTTCCCTTACTAAAGTTGTCATTCAGTTTTATATCTTTTCATTCTCGCATATAATAACACAGCTAATATAATGCAAAAAGTTAATGTTAGTACCTGATTTCTTTGATAAATTCTCATGAGTTATAAAATCACCATTATCTTGAGGCAAGTATTTAACCAAAAGTAATTTGTTTTGTGCCCACTTTTATGATATATGCATCTGTCTCCCACTTTGAATGTTCATTCTGAAAAATTGGTTCTGCTAATAACTGTTGCTTATCTTTTGGATCCATTTGTCTGCAAAATGTTTCATATGAAAGAAACACATCTTTCCAAAATGCATTGGTTTTAAATTTTGAAAACAGTTTTAGGCCCATCCAATCTAAATCATCTATATCAGGGCACAGTGACTGGAATACTAATCTCCACTTTTGTTTCTGTGTATAAACTTTGTTTAAACCATGCAAGTTTCAGTGCTTGTATATACACTCTGATCTGTGGTATACCTATACCGCCTTTTTTTGCTTTGCACCGAATATGCCTTTTTTATCTTATACGTTTTATTGTCCCACACAAATTCATAACATTGTTTTTTGCAACTGGGCAACTTGAGCTTCCAGGAGATTTGCCAATAAAACCCATAAGTATACTCACCTTGCGAGTACTAGTGATTTAAGCACTGCTACTCTCCCCAAAGGTGTTATTAATCTTTTTGACTGTACCTTAAATAGTTTTTTGAACTTCATATAGTTTATCAATTATATTTATTTCTGTCATGCTAGGGGAACTGTTCGTGAACCAGATTCCAAGGATTTTATATTCTTTTGGATTCCACGCCATTTTTTCGGTGTGGTAAGTAGGTTATTAGCAGAATTTGTTTTGCTGCCTAGCCAAACATTTTTGGTTTTATCATAGTTTAACTTTAACCCTGACATATCCTCAAAGGTTTCAAGGCTTTGAAAAAGCACTTCATATGATTGATGGTATCCCTCTAGAGTGAATGATATATCATCAGCAAACTGACATATCTTTA
>CM054154.1:10060985-10150985 GCA_028751875.1 Rapana venosa
AGAACAACTACAACTTGCTTGACTAGAGAGTTGTACTTGGAAAAATTATGTAGAAAAAAGTCACTCTGATAGGGAAACAAACTACAGTTGCAGACAAGAAAACGAAAAAAAATGGGCATGTACTGCTCTCCTGGCGATGCGCTCTCCCCGGGAGAGCAGCCCTAACTTCACCAGATAGATCTGCCATGATTTAAAGTGATAGAACAAATAAAATAAATAAGTAAAAATAAGGTCATTTAAAAAATCACTTTTACAGCTTGAACAAATTGCCGCCTACTAGCTGCCATATGTAAGACTTAATTTCTCATTGTTTTTGAGCTTTCACCTTGTTATTGCTCTATTATAACGATATTTATAAGTATATTTCGAAATGGGCAGTGACTACAACCTGATGCTCCTGAACTTCAGAATCTACTTGACAAAGATCAGCAAACCAAAAAACATAAGGCTAAAATTTAACATAGAAAGATGGAAGGACCCTACCATGCAGAATTCTTCAAAGCAAAAACAGGTGAACAATTTGATGCACTGCTTGTACTCGATGAGAATGCAGAGACAGTAAGCAACAGCTTCAATGCAGTAATGACGAAACAGAAAATGAACTATTTGTCAAGCACCACCAGAGAAAAAACAAACTACAACACTGTGTATCACAGATAAAAGCCTGGATATGTGTGATAAACGAAGCAAACTGGAGAATGTCAAGTATACAACAGGAGACAGGGTATACAGATATATAAACAAAAAGATCAATAAAGGCATAATAAAGGCCAAAAAAGAATGGATTGAGAAACAGTGCTCAGATATCGAGGAAATTTTGTCTAAGAACAACAGCAGAAGAGCCCACCAAATTGTAAAAGAGCTCACATAGCAGAAGCAGGCAAGAGTCAACACCACCAAAGACAAGGACGGGAACTGGCTCACAGAGGAAAAAGATATCATTAACAGATGGACAGAAAACTGTTCAGTGCTCTACAACCATCAGACACATGGTCACCCCAGCGTACTTACAACTCAGGACTGGTATTAGGATGATGACTTCCCTATCCTTCATGAAGAAGTTAAGGCAGCAATCAAATTGCTGAAAAATGGGAAACCTGCAGGCATTTACAACATCCCAGCAGAGTTGATCAAACAGGGTGTGTGTGGGGGGGTGGGTAGGGGGGAGACAACAGTGATAGATATCCTAACAAAAATTTGCAACAAGATCTGGCAGATTGGAGAGTGGCCAGCACCTTGGACCCAATTACTCATCATTTTGCTCCCCAGGAAAGGTAATCTGCAGCTATGCCAGAAATATTTAACAATCAGCCTAATAAATCATGCCAGTAATGTTATAAGTCATCTTGAACAGACTAATACCATGGTAGAAGAGATCATTGCCAAAGAAAAGGCAGGATTTTGCCTAAACAGAAGTGCCAAAGAACATATTCAACATGTGATTTATGTGTGAGAAATACAGCGAGCACCAACAAAACTGTACCATGTCTTCATAAACTTCAAAAAGGTGTTTGACCATGTATGGCATGGCGCATTATGGGCCCCAATGAAGAAGTACAACATGGGACAAAAGATCATCCAGACAATGAAAGAGCTATAGGCAAAAGCCAACTACAAAGAGCTTGTCCAAGACACGGTTAGAGAATGGCCCTATACCTCGGTGGGAGTCTGTCAAGGATGTCTCCTATAGCGGATTGTGTTCAATGTCCTTGAATGTATAATGACTGATGCCTTGGAAGATCACACTGGCACAGTCAGTATTGGAGGACGGACAATCACCAGCCTCAGGTTTGGGTATGACATCCACGGACAGGCCGAAAATAAACAGGAACTAGTCAACCTAGTGTACCACCTGGATGGAACATTATCAAGCTACGGCGTGGAGATTAGTGCCGAGAAGACAAAACTCATGAAAACCAGTGCCCAGCCAATCACTACCAAGATCAAAGTCAGTGGGGAAAAAAATAAGGTTGTAGATCACTTTACATACCTTAGAGCTATCATTAGTGAAGAAGGTTTAAGGACTGAAATCCTTGCAAGAGCTGCACAAACAACAGCAGCAATAACAACGCTCAAGAGCATGTGGACAGACCAAAACATCTCTCTCAAAAATAAGTTCAAGATACTGCATGCACTGGTCAATTCCATATACTTGTATGCATGCAAATCCTGGACACTGAATGCAGATCTACAAAGGAGGGTCCAGGCTTTGGAGATGAGATGCCTCAGAAGACTCCTTGGCATTTTATACATGGACCACATTACCAACGAATAAGTCTGACAAACTATCACCCAACAAGTAAAACACTACGAATACCTGCTGACAACAGTTAAGGAAAGGAAGCTCATATGGTATGGACATGTGACAAGATCAGATGGGCTGTTCAAGACCATACTGCAAGGAACAGAGCAGGGGAAGAGAAGGCGAGGAAGGCCAAGGAAGAAATGGGCAGACAACATCACTGCATGGACCAGGAGGAGCTTCTCCACAAACCAGGCACTGGTCCATAACTACCGCAAATGGAGCCAATTGGTACAACGTTTGTCACTGCCGTGCCCTTATGACCCTAGAGGGGGCTACAGGAGCAGATTATGAGATATATCTTTCACGCTGTTGATAGGGAAAACAAAGCCAGGTGGTGCGTGTCCCTCTTCTGACTGTTTCTTTTTTTGGTCAGGGTCGGTTCTCCCCCACATGGAATGGGTAGTACTGGTTTAGATGGCTACCAGTAGCAAGGGAAACCCCATGATCTGATATACACTGGCCCACAATCCCCGCAAATTGAGCCAACTGGTGCAAAGTTCATCACTGCAGTGTCCCTACGACCCTCCAGAGGGGGTTTCTGGAGCAGAGGAGATGAGATGATATCTCTCTCTCTCTCTCTCTCTCTCTCTCTCTCTCTCTCTCTCTCTCTCTCTCTCTCTCTATATATATATATATATATATATTATATATATATATATATATATATATATATATATATATATATATATATATATAGTACCTCTGATGTGGGGGGGGGGGGGGGTTGGGCAGTCGCACCCCGGGTGGCTCTCACACTTTGGTTCCCACCAGGCACGCAACTCACTTGTGGCTTCCTGTAGCTGTTAGCATGTGACAACAGCCATACCACGGGCAACTGCTTCAACTGGCAGGCTAGACCTTGTCAGGGTAGCTGATGGGTTCTAGACGCTTGGTGATTTTTCTTAAGGGTTTGCCTACCCTAGCATGTGAAGACTGGTTTCCCGACAAATGAAGCTGATGAGATTAACAGAAGATCCAACGGTGTTAAAGGCGGTACCAGCAAGTGCTGTGGAGCGCCTAAGGGCATGGACAAGGCACTAAAGAAGTTCTGTCCATCCACTTCAGCCTCGCAGTCTCCAGACCTAACGGTTTCCGTGCCACTGGGTAAAGGCTTCCTAGGCCGAGAGAGTGGGACTGCCACCGTGCAACGACAGCTCCACTTTAAACAAAGTCACGCACAGGTTCATTCTACAGCTCATCATCATCTTCATCAACCACACTATCACCAAAGCCCTGCGGCGATAAGTTAGTGGCAAAAGTAACAGGGGCAGGTGAGCCCTGGCAGTTAGAGTCACAAACCTGCCCGCAGGCGGCCATTGGGCAAGTGGTTGTCGGACTCCTGACCTTGGCAGCAGGATCTCTGGCAGCACTCAGTGGTCACTGGGCAGCCTCTCAAGGACTGCACTGCCACCCTCAACGAGGGAGGGGTCTAGAAAAGGTGACCCATACAAATGCCTGCCTTTCAAAGTCTGGTCAGTTTACCGCGCCTGACAGACTCACCCATTTTGCGGTGAAAAAAATAAAATAAGAAAAAGAAAGATAATCCTTGGATCCTGGAATGTCCGATCTCTCCTTGATAGAGATAAGACCGACACACCTGAAGGAAGAACCGCCCCTGTGGCAAGAGAACTCCAACACTACAACATTGACGTCGCTGCACTTAGTGAGACACGTTTTGCAGATGAGGGCTCACTCAAGGAAAGAGGTGGCTTACAACTAGTTTTGGAAAGGAAAACCACAGACAGATGACGGAATTCATGGAGTTGGCTTTGCCATCAGCTCAGCTCTCCTGAAGAGCCTTCCTGCTCTACCAGTCGGAATCAACGAGCGATTAACGCATTGGAGTCGCAGTGAAATGGATCCCGCCATTTTGTGGTGATGCATGATTTTGGCTATATTTGAAAAATTCAGCAGACTTACCCAACATAATAATGACATACACATTATACATCATTGAAAAGTTTATAGTGTCTTCCTTTGAGATTGTTTCACAGTTTTTTAATAGATGACTGTAATTATTTTTTACAAATTTTCAAAATATGTCACTGAATGCTGAAAAATAAAAAGTTTTGAAAATAAGGGCTGGTATCTTAAATGGCTTAAACTATTCATCAGCTAGTCCCCTTGAAGCAATGTGATGATTTTTCACCAAAGTAAAGTTCCTTAAAGTTGGCTGAATCCATCTGATGTCACTTTTTGTACAACAGATTTTTTTTTTAAAGAATCATAACACTGGAGTGCCTGAAATCCCAAAGATATCACTTGTTGACATGTTAAACAAAATTGGCCAACAGACAAAAACTAGGCAAGCTTATGGTTAAGGAAAGCAACTGTGTTTAGAAAAAAATTATTGCCCTATAGGCCAGAGTACTTTCCCTTGAACTAACCATCACTTAAAGTGTTTTTTTTTAAATTCGTAAGTCTGCCGATTCTTAAGCTTCGGCACGTCACAGTAAAGGAAAAGAGTGCTGAAGCTTAAGCTTCGGCACAACCTCAATGAGTTATTGAAGCTCTGCGTCCCCTCAGCAAATCTAGACATGCCACAATCATCAGCGCTTACGCCCCCACACTCACTAGCCCGATGATGCAAAGGAACAATTTTACTAACAGCTAACTGAGATCATTCAATCCACTCCAAAGAACGACAAGATTGTTCTACTAGGTGACTTCAATGCCTGTGTAGGAAAAGATAACAGCAGCTGGGAGAATGTTCTTGGGCCTCATGGAGTAGGCAAAGTCAACGACAATGGTCTCCTCCTCAGCATGTGTGCTGAACATGGTCTGTGCATCACAAACATCCTTTTCAGAGTGGCTGACAAGTCCAAGACTACTTGGATGCATCCCAGGTCGAAACATTGGCACATGATCAATCACGTCATTGTATGCCAGAGAGACAGAAAGGATGTCTACCTGACTAGAGCCATGAGAGGGGCCAAATGCTGGACAGATCATCGATTAGTGAGGCTCAGTGTGGCTTTAGGCCAGGGAGAAGCACTGTGACATGATTTTTGCTATGAGACAAATTCAAGAAAAGTTCATAGAACAGAATAGGCCTCTTTATTCAGTCTTTATTGACCTTACCAAGGCTTTCGACACAGTCAACAGAGAAGCCCTGTGGACTTTCCTATAACAGATTGGCTGCCATCCCAAATTCCTAAAGCTCATCAAGCTCTTCCACAAGGCATGAATGGGCAAGTTCTTGCAAGTTGCAACATGATGCTGAATTCGAAATTACAAATGGCATCAAACAAGGCTGTGTCCTGGCACCAATCCTCTTCAATATCTTCTTCACTGCCATGCTTTTCCACGCCTGCAAGGATCTTACCAAGGGATTATATCTAAAGTACAACCTGGGTGGCTCCCTTTTTTGATCTACCTCGCCTGCAAGCCAAGACAAAAACCAGCACAGAACTCCAGGAGGTGCTCTTTGCTGATGGCGGCTCCTTGAATGCTTACTCTGAAGCAGACTTGCAAACAATGCTTAATCGCTTCGCAGAAGCTTCAAAGCATTTTGGACTTACAATAAGCATAAGGAAAACTGAAGTTCTTCACCGGCCTGTCCCACAAACTAACCCACTATCTCCAAACATCACCATTGATGGCAACAGCCTGAAGAACACCAATAACTTTAAATACCTTGGAAGTATAATCTCCCCAGATGGGTCTATCGATCAGGAAATATATTCACGAATCAGCAAAGCCAGCCAAGCTCTCAGTAGACTGAAAAACAAGGTACTAAACCAGCACAATGTCCGGCTGTCAACAAAAATCAAAGTGTACAATGCTGTTGTGCTCTCCACCCTCCTCTATGGTTCGATGACTCGAACACTCTACAGGAAGCACATCAACAAATTAGAGCAGTTCCACCAAAGGGCTCTCTGCAGCATACTTGGCATCCGGGGCAAGACCGCATCACCAACATTGAGATCCTCAACTAATCAAGCTCACAAAGCATAGAAAGCCTGCTTGTCAAAGTCCAACTAAGAAGGGTCGGCCATGTCATCTACATGGAAGACCACAGAATGCCCAAACAACTGCTATATGGCGAACTCGCAAATGGCAAAGAAATCTCGGTAGGCCCCAAAAGTGTTTCAAGGACACAATAAAGGCAAACCTCCAGTTTGCACAGGTTAGCCCCAAAGAACTTGAAAAAACTGCCACCGAGAGGAACGCCTGGTGCAGGGCCATCCATCTTGCCAGCAGAAACAGCGATGTCAACTACAGGGAGAGGCTGACTATCAGAAGAGAGAGGAGACATAATCCAACCACCCCAACACCCTAACCATGACATTCCAGTGTCCCAACTGCAACAGACATTGTATATCCAAGATCAGCTTGCACAGCCACATGTGCGTCCACAGATGAGCTGCAGGTTTTCATCATCATTTTCGACAACGAAGAACTACCATATATATATATATATATATATATATATATATATATATATATGTGTGTGTGTGTGTGTGTGTGTGTGTGTGTGTGACCATGCTGAGAGGCAAGGATAGAAGCAGGGTAGGGAAAGAGTGGAACACAGCAACCAGGCAAAAGAAGACTCAGTGGAAGATAGCAGCTTAGGTTGTCACCTCTTTATTCAGCTATCCAGTACATCTACTGCTGTGTGGGTGAATGGTCTCTCTCTCTCTCTCTCTCTCTCTCTCTCTCTCTCTGTCCTTTGGCCTGTCCCTTCCTCTGCCCTGTAGCCTCTAGGGCCCTAGCCATCTTCTCTTGTAGCTTGTAGCTTAACCTGTCACCTTCCTGCCTAGCCTCCTGAACCACCCCTTTATATAGGCCTATACCCGCCATGCGAACTGCAAAGACAGCACCACCACACTGTGAGCGTTTCCGCCAATTTGGCCCAAGGTGAAGGAGATTTTGTGTTTTCTCATGCAGCTTCAGTGGTGATTATCTTGCTGTCCGCGCAACGAAACTAGACATATTATATATCAAAAAAAAAAAAAAAATACGCATTAAGGTGCATTATTGCATTGTGCACAAAAATCATTTGGCTGCAAACTATTAGCGATTAAAGCCACCAACTAGATACACTTTTAACAGCTGCACACTATAACTTACAGTAATAAAACATTAAGACTTCAACAAAACTAAATACTTTATGACTAGAAAAAGAAGCATATGCACCACAGTTTGTATACATATACATATTATAAACCACAGATGTCAGTGAGAGGAGATATTCCTAATTAACCAGTGGTGCGAAAACACAGTTTCTGGTCTGCTTGCACCCAAGCAAGCTTCTTAAAGCTGTTTGTATGATCGAAAATATAACGATCTCTAATACTACAAGTTATCCATACTAACATCTTCCAATCTTATATTTATTCATAACAAAACCCAAAACATACCATACATTTATATTTTTATGTCTGCATTTGGTAGAATTTAGTTCTACAATTCAAACTTGTTTACAACAAAGAACAGCAGTTAGCTAACTTTTAGGAGGGGTCGGCCCACTAATGCACGGGCCTGATATTGTGGGGGCCCGCTATTGCGCGACAGTGTAGACGCAGCCTGGGGAATACTGTACTGACAATAATATGCGATGCAGCCTAAGGTATAGGGCCGCCTAAGGTGTAGTAAACGTTGCAGCCTACGAACGATGCAGTAAGGCTGCAACGTATATTATACCTTAGGCGACAATGTCGTTTTATACTTTAGGCTGCTAATCTTCATGGCAAAGACAATGCATATTTTTAAACAAAAAAGGGAAATAAAGAGGTGTCACAGTTTTTTTTTTATTCCACAAAATCACTTTTGCAATCCCAACATTCAAAGCATCGAGCTCAAAACCACTACCTTATAAACAAATCTCAGGTGGTCATAATAATTTATGATACCAACAAATAAACTGGCAAAGAAAATGTTGATATTGCATTCATTCGAATCTTGAAAATAAATTCAAAACATAACACAGCATCCTAAAATCATCTTTCGTCTTCTCAACTTCTCAATAAAAAAAATAACTAAAGTAACTTGGAAGAACAAAATTAATACATGAGGAAATGCCAGTCATTTTTCGCATTTTCCGAAAACCTGGACAAAATGAACTTTTCGGCTTCTTCCTTCCGGCAATAGCGGGCCCCTGCAATAGCGTGCAATAGCGTCCTGCCCCCTTTTAGGACTGGCACATTGTGTACACCTTATGCCTTACAATCTACTACTACTTAATATGAGCTGTTTTATTGATCTAAATAGAGTTTATTACACATGTTCTTCATCACACAATAATTATGATGTATTAAAGATTCCTCAAATAAAAATTAGAACTGCTTTTCTAGCAGTTAATATTTGGATACATACAGTACCTATACCTACATGATGCAAAAGACCAAAAATATTGATTTACAAAAAAATAGAGAACTCTCATTGTGGTTGAAATGAATTGAGTCAAGATCAATAGTTCAACAATCATATCTATAAATATGAGGAAAACAATATGACTTAATAAAGTTATTATTATTGATTTTCTTTCCTAGATAAGACCAACCCTCACATTTAAGGGAGGTAACTCGGGCCGTATTATTGAATGACTGAAAGAATTATTTAGACAACATTAAAAATAATACAGAAAAACCAAGTAGACAATATAAAAACTAATTTAATAATTAGTTACATCAAAATATTGGAAAATAAACTTATTTAGTTAATATACTAAATATAAAAATATAAATATATCCTAAGCATAATAATGACAGTTTACATAGAGTTGAGAAAACTGAATATATATTGACCACAAGGCTAGTATAGGTTTGGCTGTTTCAACCTAAGGTAAGTGTAGCCCAAGGCATATCCCCCCACAAACTCTGTCAGTGTCCTCGCTGATACACAAATAACTATCCATAAATAGGCCTAAGTTCTAATAGGCCTAAAACATACTCAAAAGAGTAGTTACTGTGCCAATCATATCAAGACTGGTCCTGACATTAACTCTTCACAACAAGAAAAATACAGTGCACACACATTTTATGCTGTGTTTTATGTTATTTTAACAATATAATCACAAAACACAGATTGTGGTACTACATCAAACACTTAAAAACAGAATATCAAAGAAAACACATTTTGCACCTTTATGATTTATGGTATTTTAACACTAAAATCATAAAAACAGTTTGTGATTTCCTTATTCCTTGGGATAATTCTCTATGTGTACTGATGCTGTCTAAAGGGGATCTGTTATATAAACAACATTCTTCCTAGACTGCTACACATCTTTTGCTCTGATAATAAAGGCTATGACAGACTACAGAAAGAAATTGTATTTTAACAAACTTCATTCTTAGTCAGGACAGGGTTAAAAACTATAACAGACTACAGATGGATCTCTGCTATTTGAGCACACACAAAATCATCTGAGTAATCTCTTTACTATCACCTACTAAAAGCATTCTAACTGATTCATTCAATAAAAAAACCCATAATTGCAATGGTTAGACTACAGAGGGGCTGCCATTTGAGCAAGGCACCTCAGAATCAAGCATGATACACATACTTCAGTTGCTGCTAACACGAATAAATGAATACCTATTCTATTTCCTTCTGTTCTACTATTTCTATTCCAGCTGATTTTTGTCTTTGAATTAACTTCGGTGGTTGTGAGGACTTGTTATTTGAACATTTCTCCACCACTATCCCTTGTTAACTTTGCGACAATTTCTTCAATTCAGTTTTGCCTCATCATTTTATGAACTATAAACTAGCTGCATAATAGTTGTTCCCAGATCTTACATTATTCCAAATAAACCAAATGATTAAATTCAAATACACAAAACCTACACAATCATAAACATACCAAAACCCAAATAAAAAATACACAACTAGTTCAGAGTGATAACCATCAATGTTATATGACCAAACATGTCAAACTCAACACCAAAAAAAGCCATAAACATACCAAATAACCAAAATTATGAAATTCAGATTTTCCCACACAAAAACAAAAATGAATTGACTAAAATGTCACTTCTGAGCAAATTTTAAGCCTCTTTCTTTCTTTCCTTATTTTGAACTTTGAAAAATGGCAATATGAGGACTTGTTATTTAAACATATTTCCTCAAAACCACTAGTTATCCCTCAGGGACATATTAAGAATTTCATTCAATATTTCTACCTGGTATTGGATAACCACAATCAAGAATAAAATAAAAGAAAATGTACTAGATGACCAATCATGTAGTGTTTTTAACACCTACATCACAGCAGTGTTATACATTTGACTAGAAGCAACACAACACAACATCAGTTAAACAAAAAAATGTCTCCTGATTTTTTTCATCAAGACGGTGACGGTGGTTTCCAGTCTCCTGGAGTCCTCCCTGGCAGCTCTCCTACTGCCCATCTGTTGGTGGTGGTGGGCACGTCACTGGTATGATTGCTTGGCCCAGCAGTCTGCCTCACGGTGGCCCTGGCGTTAACACCACCAGCAGGTCAGGTCACGATGACCTGGGCCATGATGTTTCTGCCTTCTCCGCTGTTGACCGGTCTGGCGTGGCGGGGTTGGGCTGGTCTGGCGTGGTGGCATAGCAGGCGATGAGGTGGCTGAATCCTGCCGCTCTCGTAACATTTGCTTTGTGACAGCATTCTCTGTCACCAGCGTGGAGATCTGGGTCTCCAGGCGGTGCAAGACGCCTGGGTCTGTCGCAGCTGTCTGCTGCGTCGTCGTGACCTGGTTTTCTTCCCTTAGCCAGTGTTGCGCCTCCCTGGTCACCTCCTGGAATGTAGACCCTGGTCGGTCCCTCAGGAAGCGTTTCAGGTCCCTCTGCATGGAAGGGGGATGTAGCCCGTTGATGAAGGCACTACACAGCATGGCTGGAGACAAGGTGTTGGCCTGGGCAGCATTGGTCTTTGCCCAGAGGATCCTCAGGGCAGCGGCATACTCGCTGGCAGACTCAGCAAGTCCCTGCTGCCTCTTGAAGAAGGCTGCAGCTAGAGTGGGTGCATCTTGTTGCCCCCAGTCCTGTTCCAGGATGCTGAAGATCTTCTGAGGACTGTCCAGCTCTTCTGCTTCCATGGAGAGGATCTGCTGCTTCGCTCGTCCCTGCAGTGCGCCTAAGAGCCATACAACAGCTGCTCCGTCTGGCATCAGGTACAACTTCAACAACAGCTTGGCCTCCCGGATGAAGTTGTTGACATCTTCATCCCCAGAAAACTTGGGTAGCTCAGGAGCCTGGAGTGTCGGGACATTCTGTCGAGTATGTGGGCTGACCTCATCAGTAGATGTGTGGGCCATGGCTGCAGTACTCATCTCACCAGAGTCGTCTCTTCTGTTTCTCCTCCTCCTGTGTTGGCCTTCCTCCTCAGCTGGACTGAGTCTCCAGTTACCAGGTTACTGACAGTTCCATTCTCCCTATCCTGCTTGCAGCGCCACTTGTGACCCTGCCGAGAGGCAAGGATAGAAGCAGGGTAGGGAAAGAGTGGAACACAGCAACCAGGCAAAAGAAGACTCAGTGGAAGATAGCAGTTTAGGTTGTCACCTCTTTATTCAGCTATCCAGTACATCTACTGCTGTGTGGGTGAATGGTCCCCCCCTCTCTCTCTCTCTTTCTCCCTATCTGCCCTTTGGCCTGTCCCTTCCTTTGCCCTGTAGCCTGTCACCTGTAGCCTCTAGGGCCCTAGCCATCTTCTCTTGTAGCGTGTAGCCTAGCCTGTCGCCTTCCCGCCTAGCCTCCTGAACCACCCCTTTATATAGGCCTATACCCGCCATGCAAACTGCAAAGACAGCACCACCACACTGCAAGCATTTCGGCCAATTTGGCCCAAGGTGAAGGAGATTTTGTGTTTTCTCATGCAGCTTCAGTGGTGATTATCTTGCTGTCCGCGCAACGAAACTAGACATATTACATATCAAAATAAACTAGAAAGTATAAGCATTAAGATGCATTATTGCATTTTGCACAAAAATCATTTGGCTGCAAACTATTAGCGATTAAAGCCTCCGACTAGATACACTTTTAACAGCTGCACACTATAACTTACAGTAATAAAACATTAAAACTTCAACAAAACTAAATACTTTATGACTAGAAAAAGAAAGATGTGCACCACAGTTTGTATACATATACATATTATAAACCACATATGTCGGTGAGAGGAGATATTCCTAATTAACCAGTGGTGCGAAAACACAGTTTCTGGTCTGCTTGCACCCAAGCAAGCTTCTTAAAGCAGTTTGTATGATCGAAAATATAATGATCTCTAATACTACAAATTATCCATACTAACATCTTCCAATCTTATATTTATTCATAACAAAACCCAAAACATACCATACATTTATATGTTTATGTCTGCATTTGGTAGAATTTAGTTCAACAATTCAAACTTATTTACAACAAAGAACAGCAGTTAGCTAACTTTTAGGACTGGCACATTGTGTACAACTTACGCCTTACAATCTACTACTACTTAATATGAGCTGTTTTATTGATCTAAATAGAGTTTATTACACATGTTCTTCAATCGCACAATAATTATGATTTATTAAAGATTCCTTAAATGAAAATTAGAACTGCTTTTCTAGCAGTTAATATTTGGATACATACAGTACCTATACCTACATGATGCAATAGACAAAAAATATTGATTTACAACAAAATAGTGAACTCTCATTGTGGTTGAAATGAATGAGTCAAGATCAATATTTCAACAATCATATCCATGAATATGAGCAAATAATATGACTTAATAAAGTTATTATTATTGATTTTCTTTCCTAGATAAGACCAACCCTCACATTTAAGGGAGGTAACTCGGGCGTATTATTAAATGACTGAAAGAATTATTTAGACAACATTAAAAATAACACAGAAAAACCAAGTAGACAATATAAAAACTAATTTAATAATTAGTTACATCAAAATATTGGAAAATAAACTTATTTAGATAATATACTAGCAATAAAAATATAAATATATCCTAAGCATAATAATGACAGTTTACATAGAGAGTTGAGAAAACTGAATATAACCTATTTTCAACCTACGTTAAGTGTAGCCTAAGGTCCACTAGGATATATATATATATATATATATATATAGGCCTATATGATCTTCTTGAAATAAAATGTTTTAACAAAATACAAACAATAATTCTTACTTCAAAAGACCAAGCCTATACAAAAAAAAATACCAGTAGGGCCCCCCTAGTTGGTTTTGTTAGCAGAGAACAATAGTATAAACAGTAGTATAAAGTTCTTTGGATGATACTATAAACCAAGGCCCCATGTGCGAATGCATGGAGAACATCTTGCCCACACGTTAAATCCTGTTCCGCTGTTCGAAAGAGTAGGCCATATTGTGCCGGTGGGAACAGATGACAAAATTAGAAAAAAACACATACACACGCATTTAAAAAACAATCTGAGCGCTTTGATTTGTTGCTTTACAAGATTTAGCGCTATATAAATTCCATACATTATTATTATTATTAAACAGTATAAACATGGAAGGACATTTCATTATTGTTTGTAGTGTCAACTGGGTTCTAAGGTCTTTTAACATAAGACATTATAATACAAAAAAGAATATCTTTGACAGACTCATTACATAACGGACAAGAATTTGTATTGTAGTGTTTGCAGGAAAAATTGTGTGCAAGCAATTCAGACACCCCAATTCTAAATTTTGCTATGATTTGTTTAAGATAATATTATCTGTCCGTGTTCAGCGATGAGTATACAGGAATTTTACTTAATCAATTAAACTGCCTGTAAAGACTAAAACTATGACCCTCTTGAGGATGAATGGACCACTCCTGCCACCTAAAGTGTATCAATCTAGTACCCAGTTCTTGTATGAATCTGTTTATATCCTTTAAACCCTGATTCAACCATACAGGTAAACCCTAACTCACATAATCTTAACCTCATTTTGATGGCCAATCTATTTTCCTATTTTCGTCTAAAATATGATATAATAATAATAATAATAATAATATTATTATTATTATTAAGGTATGTAATTATAACATAACATATAATATGATTTCGTTGATAACCTATGATCTTTCATTCCTCATATTTTCATCCACTAAGAAACACATCCCACAATAGAATTCACAATGATTAGATAAACATCAGTTTTGCATAGACTAGATTGTCAGGTGTTTTCATAGTAACCCTAACAATTTTTTTAATGCTAATAAATGAATATTTCACAGCAATATGCAGATTCATAAATGTTTCATACATCAGCTCTACTCTGAGTATGGGCTGAGCCTGATCATCCAATAGTTTATGAACAATTCAAAAGATTGATTTTCTAAGGCAAACAATTTTTGTGTAATGCACATTAACACACGTCTGGCTCTACCTGCTAGGTCTTGTGAGTGTACCAGTAAAACTAAGTTTTGTTGAAAAGTATACTTCTATACAGTATGCACATTTACAGCTGGAATAAGTTTTCCAGTATATGTCCATACTTTTCTATCACCCAAGCATTCTCCTTTTCCAAATACAATTATTTTGCTTTTTGACATGTTTACTTTTAACTGTAGAGCTACAGAAGCATAACATAGACTATTCAATTGGACTTGCAAACCAATAATCCTTTCATACATTAATGCACAATCACTAGCCATAAAAAGAATATATATGTCAATCATATCATCAATAAATTGTACTTCTTGTTTTTTTTCTATTATTGAAAACTTCTGCTGGCATTGCAATGATGAAAGAGGAAACAAAATATTGCTGCATACATCACCTTTCTTTACACCTAGAGTACATGAATTTATTCAGTCAACTAACTTCCACAGTTAACTGCAGCTTTGACAGAACTGTTTATGTTCATAATCATCTCAATGATTTTCATTGGACATCATTTTTAACAGAATAGGTCAAAGTATTGCACTGTTGACAGTTGTCACAACTCAAAAAGAAGGAGTTTATCCGAACCTTTCCTCCAAAGGACAGATCTAGATTGGTGTGACTAGCTTGTTCTTCTTAATTCATCTGGAAGATGGCAGCTGCAGCAATCTTACAAAACACAATTCAAAGACAATTCGTGCACTCAAAACACTTTTTTTGCCTTCATGAACATTAAAAAAATGTATATCTAAGCTAACATGCCCAACACTCCCTCCTCCCTTCCTAACACCTCTTACCCCTACTAAAAATATAAGGAAAAGAAATCAACAAAAACAATAATAATGCACTCTCACACACTCACAATATTCCCATAGAACATACACCATGGGAAAAGTCAGCTAGGACAGGTGGAAACAGGGGGCATTGCTTAACTGAGATGCTGCTGTGCCAATGATGGGGTGGCCAAAATCACAAACACTCCTGGCAATTCCTAAAGTGATTCCAGAAATGGATTCAGAGGTGGCTTCATAAGTAGTTCCAGAGGTGGCCATAAAATCAGCTTTGTTAATGTGTTATCCCTCTTTCCTCGTCACAGTAGGCAACTCCAGAAATGACTTCAGAAGCTGCTCCAGAAGCAGCTCCAGAGGCAAGGTTGCTGAAGATCAAGTCAGCGTCCTCTTCCCTTGTCGGAGTAGTTCTGCTGGGACATCCAACACAACAAGCTCAGGCAGCTTGTGTGGGGTTGGAGCCTACATCTTCGCAGTACAGATTGTAATACCCAACTTCCTGCATGGGTTAGGAGTTCCTTCTTGTTTTCATCTCCTTTGGCTGCCAAGCACAAAGTGTCACCATAGTACACAGACCATGCAGAACTGCACTCACCTGAACACAGAAATGTCACCACCGTTTACAGAAAAACTCTGCCTTGCACGTGCTCCCAATGCCATGCGGCAAGCAGAGGCACCTTTGGGATGCCGTCAGAGAGGTTATTAATGTTCCCTATGTGCACTGCAGCCTGTGCTTAGGTATGCCCATGAAACTAAAAGAAGAGGGGGGGGGGGAAGAGAAAACTGGCGTGAAGGTAAATAACCTCTTGTCAGTCCCTTTAAAACCACACCCATCCCTCCTTGTCCAGGGTGCTAGTCCTTCGCCCTGGTGGTCAGATGTGTGAAGGGGGTGGATGGTGAAGGGTGTGAGGAATCGAAACTGGGATTGAGTCGTGACAACAGTGTCGGGGGCTCTTTTAAAATTTGTTAAAAGCAATATACAGCTTTTGATTGCGAGGACACATTTTCTACATACAAGCCATCACAGTAAAGTAGAATCTGTCATTGAGTAGATACCTTTAAGCCAGTTTGATATTAAGCAGTACTATAGTTTTCTTCATTCATTCTTGAAGTCTGTAATTAATAACAAAACTATACATTTTGTTGCTAGCCTTGAACAAGATAATCTTCTGTAGTTGTTTGGATCATTCTCATTTCCTATTTTGTAAAGAAGCAGAATGATGGACTCAGTCCAGTTGTCAGGATAAAGTCATATATCAAACAATTTGAGAAAAAAAAAACTAGCATGAAAGGTAAAAACGACTCTGTTCTGGATATATATTTCAGTAACTCACCAGTTATAACATCTGTATTTGTCGCTTTGTTATTTTCTATTTTCCCAAAGGCAAACAAAAGTTCTTCTAAGATAAGACAATTGTAAATATGCTCTTTTTCTTCGTAGTTCTCTTGCAGTGCGTTAATAGAACACTCAGCTCCTCAGTAGTAGCTGTGATTTAAGCGCTTCGATTTGTTTGTTTTCTACAAGATTCAGCGCTATATAAATTCCATATATTATTATTATTATCTTTGCTATCTGATGAACGCTGACATTTTCTGAGCAGATTTGGAGTGTTTCTTTTAGACATTAGACATTCTACATTAGTTCAATCATGGGGTTTGTAGTTAAAAGAGACAAAAATGCGCTTTTCCATGCATTCTGCTGCACCTTTTATATATGACTTGAATATTGTGAACAGGAAATTGTTGATATTTGAGTCAATTAAAATTAAATGAAAGATTGATTCTTTCCTGGTATTCGTGTTGACATAACTGACCACTGTACTCATTTGCTAAACTGTCATTTCAAGCATACTTTTCTATTACACAGGCATGGTTATTCTACTGATTTTTTATAACATCATTCAAAGAATGAATACAAATTTCTATTTGCATGTGATCAGAATAGATTCTTTCAGGCCCCTGTAAACTACAAAAATCACTCAATAAATTTTACTCATCACAAGACAACAACAAATATTCATCCACAATGCATCCTCTCTCTGTAATGTATGTATAAGAACCTTCATAATCGCCATAACATACACCATTAAGGATAACGAAATCAAAAGCACTGCACATGTTTAGTAGAGATGTTCATATCATAAATGATTATTATATCTTAAAAATCGATTATAACTAACCATCTGACTTACCTGTTGAAACTCAAACATGCTATTGCTACCTTGGCACTAATCCTATAGCTCCTATCACCACACACTATTATGTGCTAATCTTCCTTAACTATTGAACAATTACAAAGTTTTCTAGTAGCAAAGCTTAGTTCTCACAATCAAAGAAAGCATGGCAGAGTGAACCTTCATGAGGCATATAGCAACACATACAGCACATCCATTACAGTCCCCAAACATTTTTTATCAATCAAAAATGCTCCAAAACTCAGTTAATGAACAGACAACTTTTCTACATACGGCATAAGGTTACCTTTAATGGGACACAAAACTCCTGCTCCCTCCCTTTAGTAGAAAACTTTATTACAGGAATACAAAATGTCTAAATCCAGAAGAACAAAAAAACTAAACAATAGATGTAATCTCATCAAGAATTGTTTTGACTAGACATGTAAAATCAAACAAACAAACTTTTGTTTTTGTTTTTAATTCAGGGTCTTATCTATTTGGTAAGAGCCCATTACCTTCCAGTGTAGAAAAGACAAAAATAATGTGTGTCAAAGAAACTATTTTCACAATCTACATTGTACAAGTTGATTTGTTTACTAACATCCCCTTCGTGTCGCAGTTCACGGTGTGTCCATATTTCAGACAGAACACAGAACAAACAACAAACAAACAAGCTTTCATACACAACTGTTTCCATAACTAAAAATATGAGTGAATTCTGATCACAAGTACCGGTTGAAACCAGTGTCTATTTTCTTGTACCCACACCAAAATATATCAGAGATAGGCTAAATGGACATCCAGGCTCATTCTTTGTGTTTTTGTACAAATTGCCGCTACTTTGGCCCTCCGTTGCTATTGCCACTGGGGCCAAAGCTATGTAGATTTGTACAAAACAACGTGATTTACCCTCAATGCCCATTTAGCCATCTCTCTAATAAAAAAATATATAAAATGGAAACAATCTTCTTTGTTATAAAATTAACATATAAAAAGAACCCTTTACTTTTGAACAAAACTCTGCAACTTTTAAGCTCCTTTATTCTTTCTCTTTATCAGAATAAAAAACAAAGAACAAAATCCATCTCCTCTGTTAGTATAAACAAAAGTGCAAAACCCTCTCCATTACCCAGGCTCCATTACAGGAGAGCTATTTTGGAGGGCGCTGCAATGGAACTTTGGGCAGTGGAGAAGATTTCCGGCATGCACAAAGGTTGGAATATCAACACACGCATTCACACGCACGTGTAATCAACACACATAACCAAACAACATAATACACACAAAACATAAACATGCAGAACAATTGTTGGGAACAGGATTCGAACCTGCAACCGACTGCTACTGTCAGCACTGCCCATTTCATTCCGACTTCCACAAAGTCTGTCCCGAAGGGCGATAGGAGAGTGAAAATTAATAAATAGAAACCTTACATCCACAATGGTGCAACACCATATATAGACCACGCCCACTTTGCGTGTGTGTGTTCTCCAGGTTTTGAGAGGAAGCAGTATATGTGTATAAAAAAGGGATTGCTATTGCCATGGGGCCTATACAACACAGTTGACATGCTTTGAACAACAGCCTGCAGTACAGCGGCTTCTAGCTGTGTGTGTGTGTGTGTGTGTGTGTGTGTTGTGTGTTAGTGGTGTCTGTCTTTTTGTTTATGTGTGTGTGTGTGTGTTTAAAAACATAAAGGGATTGCTATTGCATTTTACACAACACAGTACCTAGTGGGTTGATCCGTTTTCAGTATAAGTTTGATGTGCTTTGAATTTGTTAGTTTAAGTGTTATCCTTTCTCTTTCTTGTCGGTTTGTAATAATATCATTCTCCCTAAGCAAATTATTAACCCATCTCTGTCTTTCATGTGGAAGAGAACTACTACCTTTAACTGTTCACAAAATATTTTAACACAGCATTGTAATTTTGTGTTAGTATCCAGACACTTATCTGTGCATGTCTCCCACTGAAAGCAAGCTTATTTATTTATACCACTTCAAGTCACGAGATTTCTCTGCGTGAAATTCGGGCTGCTCTCCCCGGGGAGAGCACGTCGCCACAAGAGCAGCGCCACCCCTTTTTTTTTTTTTTTTTTTTTTTTTGGTCTGCAACTGTATTTCTTTCCCTATCAGAGTGGCTTTTTTCTAAGATTTTTGCCAGGGACAACTCTCTTGTTGCCGTGGGTTCTTTTTCGTGCGCTGCATAATTTTCTGTAACACACGGGACCTCGGTTTATCGTCTCATCCGAAAGACTAGCGCCCAGACCACCACTCATGGTCTAATGGATGGGGGAAAAGTTTCGGGCCCAGACGGGATACGAACCCGGACTTTTCGCTTTCTAGACAGGCGCGTTACCTCTAGACCACCGATCCACTTAGCCACATTATTCCTTTTCTTAACAATGTCACCTTTGGCAGAGCAGTCATCTATAAAGAATAACGTTACTGTATTTTCAAACAATGTGTAATAGTATTCTAAACACTCACTTAGCCTGTCAGGGGGTTGACTAAACTTATATTCTCATCTGTCCAAATAAAGTTTCTCTCTCTGTATGTTCTATTGTTGTGCAGTGTTGGACACACTATAACAATGAAATCGAAATGATTTGTGTACACTGTTTGTAATAAATCTAATACAAATACAGTCTTTCCACAACCAGTCTGCCCGCATATTAAAGAACAATGGGGCTCTTTTGGAAGAAAACTGAACTGACCCATTAGTACACAACTTCTTTTAACCTGTTGCCTTCTATATTGAGTTGTGCATCTGTCACTACAAATATATAAATTTCATGGGTTTATCATCTTCTTGCTCTTTATCTATCTGGATAGTTATTCTTTCTGACCCATTTTCGATGGGTCTTCCTGAGCCATGCAGACTATTATCATCTGTCGACCTTAATTCAACCTACAGAGCATATTTAGATGTCAGGTATTCATGAAGCCTAAAATTATGTAGATGCAAAGATTTGCACGCAAGACCTGTAGTGGGATCATTGTGTTGACCAGCACCAAAGTATTTTCTTACCTCATCAAAGTGCTGGTATGGTAAATAACCTGAGGCATAGAGTTGATTTGGTTGGCCCTCTATAGTACATGACAAGTGCTTGATACTGGAATTAATAATCCTCTCACTTGATCTGGCAAAGGGGTCACCTGGTTCTTCAAACATCATCAATATGCCTTTAAGTGACCTTGCAGGAGTGTTCAGAATAATATTCCACACAGTATCTGCTTTACTCTTCACTACTGTGCTATGGTTGAGCACTCTCTCATAATAGATAGAAAGCTTTGATTGATATTGCTGTGCAATCAAGCGGGCAAGCTCTGGGTGATTGACAACATCATACTCTAAAGATATACCAGATATTTTGTACTTCGCTTCACTGTCAGTGAATATAATAGCACGACACTGTCATTAAACGTTAGCTCATATTAAATTCTGTCTTTGAGTGCACCCTGATAGTAAGGCATATGAGAGCTGAGCAATTCAAAGTCAAGAGAAATACAAAACCTGTTACCATACGTGTTTGCTGTTGCAGCATCTTTTTTCTTGTTTCCCATATCAGCAGAATTTACTCTATGTTTTAGTCCACTATCATCCTGTATGCCTTGATAAACAAGGTCAAGATGACCAGTACACAATGATGTATTGCCTTGTTGCGAGGGAACAAAGAGCTACTTTCTTGTTCATGGATGGAATTAATATTAACTGGAAGAACCTGGAAGTTGAAACCCTCAGATTTGCTTTTGTTATTTAGAACAGCAGTTGCAACAACATCAAGGTGGGCACTTCCAGTAATAAAGTCAACTTGCTCATAAACCCACCACAAGCTGACAGCTTTAACGTCCCTCAATCTACACCACATTGACCTCATTGCTGTCTATTACACTGATGCTGTACTACCTGCCAATCAACTACAAGGCTTAATGGCAGAATACAAATAAATTGCTTTTAAAAGAAAACAGTATAAGAAGAAGATGATGACTGTTAAATATCTTTAAGTTCACAGCGCACCTGATGCTGAAATCACGGTCAATGATAATGTCAATGACAGTGCTAAGGCTAATGCCTTTTGTTTGACAAACATTACATAAATGCAACATGACATTGAGCAAGAACTAGCAAAGCATACAGAATGTAGGCACATGTACATATAATAATAATAATAATAATAATAATAATAATAATAATAATAATAATAATAATAATAATAATAATAATAATAATAATAATAATAAATGGAACTTATATAGTGCAATATCTTGCAAAGACAAATCAAAGCGCATGCATTCAACCTAATCTTACACAGTCATGCAATCAATGATAAATAATCAAAAGTTTAAACAAACAGATATTTATGCGATGCAGACAAAATCTATGAAATAAAATTTCGATAGTCAAATGTTTTTCAAAAGCACACATACACTGCCACAGGCCGTATACTTTAGCAGGGTGATAGAACATAGGTTAGATATGAAACAGGAGGGGGGAAGTCTTAGGTTTGAAATAAATATGTCTTGAGGCTGGATTTAAAAGTGTCATAACTAGGTTTCTGGCGAAGAGAGAGAGGAAGGTTGTTCCAGATGGATGGAGCAGAAATAGAGAATGAGCGGCGGCCAATAGTGGATTGGATGAATCTAGGTATTCCTAGGCACAAGGTATCTGCAGTAGAGCGGAGAGAACGTGAAGGAGTGTACAGGTTAAGACATTCACATAGGTAGGAGGGTGCAGTTTTGTGGAGACATTTGTACCAGAGGGTACTGATCTTATAATCTACTCTCTGTGGCACAGGCAGCCAGTGGAGAGATCGCAAGAGAGGGGTAATGTGCTCAGATTTTTTCTTTCTGAGAACTAGTCGAGCTGCGAAGTTTTGTATACCTTGAAGGGAGTGGATAGATGTTGCTGGCAGACCAGCTAAAAGAGAATTGCAATAGTCCAGACGTGAGAGAATGAGAGAAGTGACAAGTTTGGCTGTTGCATCAGTGGACAGGTACTTTCGAATTGCACTAATACGCCGTAATTGATAGTAGCACGACTGACAGGTCTGGGTGATGAATTTTTTCATAGAGAGTGTGTTGTCGATAACAACACTTAGATACTTCACGGAAGTGGATAGAGGGACTGATGTATTGCCGAGTTCTATTGAAGTTGTTGTAATGGAAGAGAGTTTGTGTTTGGTCCCTACAAGCATGGCTTTGGTTTTATCTGCGTTTAACTGTAACTTGTTTTGTATCATCCAGTTTTGGATATCTTGAAAGCAGTAGGCCATCTTTGTCAAGAGAGAAGGCAGATTTTCAGGTGTAACACTACTTTGAATCTGAGAGTCATCTGCATAAAAGTGATGGTTGATATGATGACGGTTTATTATATGTGATAGTGGAGCAGTATAGAGAGTGAAAAGAACAAGGCCGAGAACTGATCCCTGCGGGACACCACATTCCAGTTTGGCAGGTATTGACTGTATCTTGTTTACTGCGACTGTCTGGAATCGGTCAGTGAGGTATGAACTGAACCAGGAGAGGGCTGTGCCAGTAACACCGAATGTTTTTTGAAGACGGGAGAGAAGAATTGAATGGTCAATAGTGTCGAAGGCTGCAGATAAGTCGAGTAGAGTGAGAAGGGAGATTTTCTCTGAGTCAGAAGCAAGTAGAAGTGTATTTAGGGTATGGACTAGGGTAGTTTCAGTGCTATTGTTGACGCGATAAGCAGACTGAAACTCAGGAAGAAGACTGTTGGAGAGAAGGTGGTTATTGAGCTGTTTTAGAACTACTTTTTCAATGACTTTAGAGATGAAAGGTAGGTTGGAAACAGGTCTATAATTCTTCAGAATGTTAGGGTCAAGGTCGTGCTTTTTGAGTAGATGTGTAAGTATTGCAGTTTTGAGAGATGATGGAACATTTCCTGGAACAAGAGATGAGTTCACTATTTTCGTGATAGCGGGTATAAGTTGTGGTAGGCACTGTACAAAAAGAGAAGCAGGTATGGGATCGAGGTCGCATGATTTTATAGTCATTTCTTTCAGAATTGTCGTAATTTCTTTCTCACTTGTTGGATGAAAGAAAAGGAGAGGAGTACCAGAGAATTGGGGATCAGGAACTGCAGGCTGGAAAGGAGTCTGATCCAATATGGAACGGATGTTACGGATTTTGTCAGAAAAGAATGCAGAAAATATAGAAGTTCAGAGTGGTTGTGAATGGAAGGCAGAGGGCTTGCCTTCACAGATCCAAGAAGAGTAGATGTGAGGAAAAGAGAGATTTCATAGACGTGGCATTAAGAACTTGAGAAGAGTAGTACTTTGTTTTTACTGAAAGAATAAAAGATTTGACTTTGTTGATTTGTTTTCGGAATAGCTGTTTGTTGATTTCCGTTTTTTTTTTGGCCACTGCCGCTCTAGCTGCCTGCGTTTGCGCTTTGCAACCAGGATGTCGTGGGTGTACCATGGTGCACAGGGCCTGTCGGGCAGGAGACGGTAGTGGGAGGTGCATGCTCATCAAGCAGTTGGCCGAGAACAGTATTGTAGTGTTTCGAGGGGTCAGTGTTGTCAGAGGTTAGTAATAGGCACTCAGCAGCTTGTGCAGAGAAAGTTTCAATGTCTATAGCCTTGAGATTGCGACGGGTGACACATTTCTTCTTTCTGATAGGTTTTGCAATGTTGAGGGAGAAAAGAACAGCAGAATGATCAGAGAGTAGTTCATCAGTGATAGATACAGATGAAACCAAATCTTGTGATACATCTGTAATGAGCCTGTCTAAGATATGTCCTGATCTGTGTGTTGCTTTAGTTACCAGCTGTGAAAGAGAGTGGTTGGACAAAGAAAGAGAAGGACGTTTGACATCAGGAGAAGACGGGTTGTCGAAGCATATATCAGCATTTAGTGTGCTGAGCTCTGTTACTACAGGTACAGCAACACTGTCTACAGCCACAGCAGGAACAGGCACTGCTCTCTTGGCTACAGGAATTAGAGCACCTGCATCAATTGCATTGGGCTCTTTCTCAGTAGCAGCAGGAGCTTGCTCATTTGCCACAGCTGTCTTTTCGATTAGGTTATACGCAAACTGGAAAAAAAAACCCATGACGCTATTGTTGCCTTGACACTAGCCAAGCTAAGCTCTTTCAGACCCATTATTAGCTAAGCTCTAACAGATGCCACAATATCAGAAGAGTTCAAACGTCTTCAGGCTGACTATGATGACTACAAGCATACAAAATTTGACCTTCAGAACAAGGCACGCAAAGCTATGCCTGTGGACATTGACTCAATGAAAAGGAATTCTTAAAAAGGGGTATCTGCTTGGCAAGGATAGCGCTTTAAATGATCAGCTGAGCACTCTTTTAAGGAGCTAAGACTGACCTGTGGTAGATTCACTGCTTCATACCATATCAAGAACAAGCAAACAACAACAACAAACAATTAATTTTCTTTCTTACTATATGAGTTAGATATTTTAGTTGAGGCTCATTATGGACAAAGTGATTCAGACAATAGAGCTAAACATTACACAACCACAAAACGTGGTGCAACGCATTCAAGATAAAATTGCCAAATACCAAACAACTTAAACATAGATCCACCTGTAAAGGTGCAGTTAGTTGTTGCAATTCTATACAACACATAAAAAAAGACGAACAGGTAACAGTTCATGTGTCAACAACACAGCAAGCACTGAACTCCTTTGAGGAGCTCAACAAAGCATGGGCAGATAAGTTGATGGGAACTTTGAACATGCTGCAGAAATAGCAAGGATGAGGGGATCAGGATGGACGGTTGGTGAAGTTCTTAACATAGAACTAAAGCAAACAAAGTATATCCTGTAGCAAAGAATGCAGAGAGAGTTTCAAACTATCATGAACATTGTGGCAAGCTTGACTTTACAGACATTGATTTTCCTGTGGCTGTTAGTAGCATTGACAGGTTTAAGGAATTAAACCTTAACACCAGTGTGAACGTGTACACCTGGAAAGATGCAGCCCTATGTCCACTACGCATCTCAAGAAAATCTCCCACTGCAGGTGATCCTGATCAGAACCATGTAGACCTCTTACTAGTAAATGATCATCATACACTTATTAGAACAATGAGTAGACTTATTGCACAGGCAACAAAACGACACCACACACAAGAGTTTTACTGGCAATGCTTAGTTTGTTTGTCTTTACTGGCAGCTGACAAACACAGAAAACTCTGCAAGAGTGAGACTGAAACAATCACTGAACTTGTAACACCAAAGCCATAAAGCAAGGTGTACTTCAAGAATATAAGGAAGCTACAAAAGAGTCCCTATGTAGTGTATGCTGACTTTGAGTCTATCATTGTGCCATACCAAGGGCCTGCACCAGAACAAATGCCCAAGACAGTCATGCTTAGTAATCATCAAGTCTGTTCATTTGCTAATGTTATTGTTAGATCAGATGGTACACACTCAGAGCCATTCTTGTATCGAGGACCAGACCCTGCAAAGCATTTTCTTGAACACATAAAAGCAAATCATAACCACTACTCTCAACAGCTAAACCTACAAGAGATCATTATGCCTGATGAAGACCAGGAACAGTATGCTTTTGCCACACATTGCTGGATCTGTAGAAAAACCCATAACACCACAGGTAGCAGACAATCCCAGTCAGAGATCATGGCCACATCAGTGGTAAAATTCGCCATGCTGCACATAGTAAGTGTAATCTGCAACTAAAAGTAGATCCCAAAACATGGAAGGTGCCAGTCCTTTTCCCACGATTTAAGAGGTTATGACTCACATCTGATCATGCAGGCAGTGACTAATGAGTATAAAGCCTACTGCATTGCACAGTCATCAGAGAAGTACCTGACTTTTACACTGAACAGCTTGTCCTTCCTTGATTCTGCACAACATCTGATAAGTCCTTCGGATGAGACTTTAAACCGAGTCCCCGTGTGCGAACGCACGCAGAACATCTTGCGCACATGTTAAAGTCCTGTTCCGCTTTTCGAAAGAGTAGGCCATTGTGTGCCGGTTGGAACAGATGACAGAATTTACAAAACCGCATACACACGGGGACTTGATGTAAAAAAGCACATAAGTGCTTATTCCATTATCCTCGAGATAAAAGAATAAATAAATAAATAAAAATAAAAAATAGGATTTCTAGAGTCCTTGTCTTCATCACTGAGTATTTGCCCTATCAGAGAAAAATACTTCCACACAAATCTTGCACGAAGGGGCGTCTATCCTTACAAGTACATGGATTCATGGGAAAGGTTTGATGAAGAAGAGCTTCCACCAAAAAAGCTTCCTTCAGCAGACTGACGGGTAAAGGAATCAGTGATGATGATTATCAACATGTTCAGTGGTCATGGCAAAAGATGCAGTGTCAGATGATGGGTGATTTCTATGATCAGTATCTTCTGGCTGATGCGTGTTTGCTTGCTGGTGTTTTTGAGAACTACAGAAAGACTGGCGTGAAGCACTATAGTCTAGATCTATCACATAATGTTACAGCACCACACATGTCTTAGGATGCATTCTTGAAGTTTACCAGGGTGCAGATTGATTTGTTGTCTGAACTACCTACGCTGCAAATGATTGAAGATGGTCTGCATGGCGGCATCAAACCTAAACAACAAGAGCAAGTATGTATGTCACTACAGACTGCTGCAGTTCTACCTAAGGCATGGGTTAATTCTTAATGCTGTTCATCTCATCATTGTGTTTGATTAACAGCAATTCATTAAACCATACATTATAAAGAACACTGATCTTAGAACAAAGGCAACTGATGCATCAGAAAAGGATTACTTCAAGCTCATGAACAGCAGCTGCTTTGGCAAAACAATGGAGAACCTGCAAAACAAAAAAATGTCCGATTAGTCACAAAGAAAAATGAGGCCATAAAGCTAACATCAAAGCCAAGCTACCAAGATTTCAGGCCATTTCATGACAGTCTGTATGGTATCATGATGAAGAAGTTGCGAGTTAAACTAGACAAACCAGTATTCATTGGGTTTAGCGTGCTAGAGCTGTCAAAGCTGTTGATGCTGGAGTTCTTGTATGGTTAATTTAAACTTAAACATCCTGTTCAGGTCAGGTCAAGGGCTTAGCCCTTGCTACTGGTGCCATGTAACCCAGTACTACCTGCCGCATGTGAAGTCCAAACGGCGGATCAGGCGGAGGAGGAAACCTTTCCCAACGGCTGTGAAGGCGGAAGAAGATGACCAAAGGGCAGGGGGAGCTCTTATTCTTGGCTGGAAGTCCTTCTAGGAGTTGGAACTCCGAAGAAAAAACCTGCACTTACTGAGGCCGTTCTACACGTGGCAGTACCTGCACCTGTGGGACTCTGAGCGTCGGTAGGCGAGAGAGTGGAGAAGGGACTGCACAACTCCTCTTCACTTAGAAAAGTCACCTGTGCTGGTCAGGCAACCAGGCTAATGCCGGAACAATGAGGTTAGCTCATCAACACCCAGCTTTCCCAAGCCCTGCGGCGATGGAGAAGTGGTAACGGGTACAGGCAGAGGATGCTGTTGGCAGTTCCTAGTCACCACTCTGCACGCAGGCGCTGTAGGGTGATGGTCGTCCGCCGTAGGCTGGGGCAGATGCGGCGCCCAAACCCTCCTACAGTGCCCAAGCAGCCCTTTTTTAAAGGGGAAAGCACTGCCTCCCCACAGGGGGGAAAAGGGTGAAAAAAAAACCCCAAAAAACAAAGCCTACCTCTTCTTAGTCCCCTAGTAGGAAACCGCACCTACTTGGACACCCAAACACTAGCGACAAAAAACCAACGGGAAAAAGAAACAGGAGTAATGCCCTGACTCGGGGTTGGGCCTTGAATTTTTCGCCCCCCTTTTGGACAGTGAGGGAAAAACCCCAGAGAGGGCGTACAGCGCCCCTTGCCGAAGGGGGTTTTTAAATTCACTACCAAAATTGGGAAAATAGGGGCCCGAGCGAAACAAGGTTTGCGGGTGAAACCCAACTGGGGGAAAATTTGGGGGGGGTTACAACTTCTATTTTGCTTTGGGGAAGCCAGTGGAAAACCCTAAAAACCCTTCAGGTGGGGCTTTGCAACAAAACCAAATTTGACGAAAGCTTAAACACCCTTTCCACGTGGGAAAAAACGAAAAGGCTGTGCCCTACGTCTGAAGCGCCCAAAGGGACCCGTTTTTCCACAGTCATCAGCTCCCTATCCCCCAACGTGACCAAACCGATGACATCAAAGTGGGTTTTCCTATGAAGAGTTTAAGACCGCAAAATCTCAGCGGTGGGACAGAAAGGACGGCGATTATCCTCAGGATTTAAATGCTCGCGTTGGCGTGGGACTTCCCCTCCTGGCCAAAAGTCCTGGGGACGGAGGGCCCACTGGCAATTGCAACCCAACGGATTTGATTTTTCCCTCTCCCCCGCACCCCAGCTTTGAATGCCCATCACAAACCCCCCTCTTTCAACAACAGAAAAAAAAAAAGAACACATGGATGGCCCCCCCGCTCAAAACATTGGCCCCCTTCTGGACTAGGGTAATCGTCCCGGCAAGGGCCCAGAGGTGTTTTTTCCCCCATTACACGCGGCATGAGAGGACCCAAGTCTTTTTGGTCGGGCCCAAATCACTTGGTACCAAAAAGAAAAACATCGTTTTCACGAAAGCCCCAACCAGCCAGGCAAAAAAACCCCCCAAAGGAAGAAAAACCCACCCACCCCCTCCCTCCCCAAAAGGACGCACTAAGCAAAAAATCCAACACTCCCCCAAGAAACCCCTGCATCAAACTGTTTGTAGAAGAGATTTTGGGGCTCTTTAGAAAACCGTATGAAACAGCAAGTTTACACCCTCACTTTGTACAGGGAGCCCAAAAAAGACTGGTTTAAACCAAGAATGACTCGAGATCTCCAAGCTCCTGAAACACGCACAAACGGCATCAGGATCACATTTTGATAAAGATTTCCCCAGGGGAAAGAAAAAAACAAAGAAAACTTGCAACCAAGCAATTTGTACAGAAGAGGCTGCGTGAATGAAGAAAAAACTGGGGGAAAAAAATTTCCCAAAGACCCCTTCCCAGTCACTGCTGACGCTCAGACTTAAAGACCTTTTTCATGGGGGGTCTCTAAAGAAAAATAGGGGGCCAAGAGCCACAGGATCCCCCCTGCCCAAAACCTTGGACCAGACCACCCTCCTGCCCGACAAGAAAAAAATCCTTACCGCTGGGCCCAGAGCACTTCAACACCCCCCCCAAACCAGGGAAACTTCTGTATCGGGCTTAGGCAATTGCGGGGCCCCTCCCACAGCTCCCCGTAAATTACTCATAGCTCCCCCTCCCAAAAACCCGAGCCCGGAAACCCCCTGAAGCCTGACAACTCTGGAAAGAAACCGGGGGTCGGATGGAACCCCGGCCCGACATCTACAAGGGGGAGGCAAGTGCTGACAGAAAAAGCTAAAGGGCCCTTTTTCCAATTTTTTTGGGGAAGAAAGGGGAGATCCCCCACGATTTAAAGGGAAAGCTTCAATTGTCCACATTTACAAACGGAAGGGGGAGACAAAACATCCCGCAAACAACCACCGGGGGATTCTGTTTTTTTAGATCCCCGGCAAAATCTTTGCCCGCATTATATAAACAGATGATTGACCATGCCTCCACCCAAAAGTAATCCCAAAACACAATGCGGTTTTGCCCCAGGCCGGGGAACCCTTGACAAGGTGTTTTTCAGTACGCCATATACAAGAAAAGTGGGGCGGGGAGCAAAACCTGGACTCCCCATGGTCTTTGAGACCTAAAACCCAAAGGCCCCGACCGGTGAAAACCCACGTGGGGTGTGGAAGACCTCCTTAAGTTTGGGGTTTCCCAAAGAGCCCAAAACAGCTGATTGCGTCACTCCCCGATGGCCCTGCAGGTAAGAGTTTCAGGGAAAAATATGACAAGGGGTCAATTTTTCCCGTGGGAAATGGAGTGAAAAAGGGTGCCCCCTGGGACCCACACTGTTCTCTTTCTCTTCTTGCCAGGTGATTGATGCCTTTCCCAAAACTGTGACAGCGGCATCTACATTCAGTTTGCACTAATGGCAAACTTTCAAGTGGTGACCCCCCATGCTAGATCCAGGGTTTTCCCGGGCCTGTTGAGAGAGTTCCTCTTCGTGGGTGATTGGGGCGCTGGCCGCGCACAAACCCCTGAGGAAAAATAAGTTCTTATGGGCCATTCCTACTTCCTGCAGGCACTTTAGACTTTACCCCTTTAAACCTCAGCAAGGGCCGAGTCCATTACCCCCAGTATTTCACAGAACCCCCCAATGCCTTCCCCCCCACCCGAAAATTTAAAATCGGGTGACACAGAGATCAAATCCCGTCGACAAGTGTAAATTTCCAAACCCGGGCCCTCCCTTCTGCAGAAAGGAAACCCCTTTATGCAAAAAAAGTTAAGTGCGCATTGGGCCCAAGGGCCCCCGTTCTGGGCCTTTTGGGACACTCAACAACAGGCTGGGAACCCCAAAGGGGATCAGGCCCAGCAAACCAAAAAAAAAAACTTACAGAGCTGCCCTGCTTTTAAAACCTTGGGTTTTTGGGTGGGAAAGATGGACGACGTACTGCCGCAATTCAAAAAGCTTGAGAAAATTTCACTAGAAAGCCTACGAAAGAAACCTTTTGGGGAAAAAAGTATTTTGACATGGTAACCAACCCCATTAGAGGAGCCGCCTCCCCCCCTCGAAATCCCAAAAGATCAAGTACCCCTTTTCGCTGGGGCAGGGCAAAGTTGTCCCCAATGACATACCGAGGAAACCCAAGGATGGCTTTTTGTAAGGCCAGCTGAAGGGAAAGGGCCCCGAAAACTTGGAAAAAACCCAAAAAGCGGGTTCAAGGACCCTTGAAGGGCAAAACCTTTAAAATGTGACCTAGACATCGCTAACCTGGGGAAAAAATTTTGCCTTGAAACGTTCTCGCTGGAGGGTGCTGTTCCCGTGGGATAAAGGGAAATTTGAAAAACAAGAGAAAAGCTGGCCCCCTTTAAAGGGGCAGCGTGAACGAAAAGGGAAACAGGGGCTCAACTTTGGAGACCCTTTTCCCCCCTTTTTAAAAAATCGTGGGAAGTGCGTTGCAAACCCAAAACGGCCTCTTCCCCCCATAAGAGGATACATTCTACAGGAAAGGGTGCCTGGGCCAAATTATCCCCGATCCCACGGGAGAGTCCATCATCAAACATCCTGCAGTAAGGGTCTTGTACACAGACACAGACTCTTTTATCCTAGACATACCCATAGAAGATATATACAAAGACCTTGCTGAAGACGTTGCGCTGGGATCAGAGACATGGTATGACACCTGTGATTATCCAGAAGACAACCCACTGCACTCAACAGTAAACAAAAACGTTCTTGGCAAGATGAAGGATGAGCGGCACTATTATCAAAAAATATGTTGGGCTGAGGGCCAAGATGTACAGTGTTGCAAGCCAGACAGGTGCCATAATAAAGGAAAAAAGCGTTGGAAAACAGGTGGTCAAAACATACATCAGTCATGATAACTATAAAGATAACCCAAAGCTCTGCTGAACCCTGCACTAGATCAACACGACTGTGGTTAGAAAAAAAACTCTGATTGCACTGGAAACAAAACGAGTATATTCTTCACCAAAACACTCATACGCACTTGGTCACTAGAGAACAAAGTAATTCATTAATCATCTAATTAATCAGTTTTAGAAAATCCTATTAATATAGAAGTTAAAAATTCTGATTGAGGCTCACAATGGATTGTTTACTCTTTTTCAAGTCCTATGGCAATGGTACAAGACCTCGTCTCTGCTTTTACAGCCATGACATAATAGAAGACTATGGCAATCAAGTAGAAATAAAACTTGATGAAGGAAGAAAAAGAGATGTTTTAAATAATATTCTAGTAATTGTCACTATGATGAGAGAGTGTCCATAAAGCTTCACTGTTAGCACAAGCGTGCCAAGGCGTCATAATAAAAAACAGATGAGACCATGCAGTCACTTACTTCTGATGAAATAGTGGCCTAACTTACTGAAGCGGAACAGTATTAGGTGTCACTAGATGCAGTTCCTCTATAACAAAAGCTCGCTGTGGTGCAGGCCGTGAAAAATAATAAATAGGAGGAGCCATCTCCACAACTTTTTTTATTTCATAAGTATCTATGCTCCAAATGAGATAATGTTGCTTGCTAGCGACTGTTGCTGGCTTCCGCTTCTCCAGGAGCATACACATATCTAAGTTGGTTATTTTCCTCAAAGGGTATTACTGGGTGCTTAGAGGGTGTTGTTTGGTTGTGCTACTGTATTGTTTTGCGTTTGATAGCGTCCACAAGTTTTTACCCTGTGGCTTTAGTTACTTCAGAGTTCATTGCTCTCAAAACTGCAGACAGTCTTCTTACCCACACTGCGTTTCGTGTGCCTGGGGTCATGATTTCTTGGTGGTACTGATATGCAAACAGTCTTTCTGCAAACAGTTTGTTAAAGCTTTTAACCAGTGCTTGACATCTGTGGTTGCCTGGTATGCCTCTTTTTATTGCTACTCTATGCTTCAGTAACAGCTGATTAAATGTTCCTTTAAACTCTTTTCCATCATCACATTGGATAAGTCTGGGATACTTTAATGGACCGCGTCCATAGATCTCCTGCAAAGCAACCGTGGTTGCAGTAGCACTCTTTTCAGTAAGGGGCTCTGCATCTTTATATCTAGAAGCTACGTCCACCACAGTCAGTGCATACTTATACCTCTTTCTTCTGTTCGTGTCCTGAGGTAAATATAAAAGGTATATTTGATGAGTACCATTTGACTTTATGTCGATGAAGGAGGGTTTGTTAATGTGCCTTGGAGCAGGTAAATAGATCTGTCATATTGCTTGTTTAGACAGCCACTTTTTTGCTAGTTCAGAACTTACTCCTGCTGCAATGCTCAGTTTGGTAATAGCTGCCTGTCCTTTCCAGTACCCTATTGGCATGTAGTATATCTTAGAGAGTATGATTAAAAAAATTGCATGCTGGTTAACCAACCTTCTGTGCTAAGAAATATACAATTGTCATGCCCATCACAATAAATGCAATCTCACCCTTCTTCTGGGTTTCGGTGGGCTGATAATAATCCTGAAGCTGTGGTTTAGTTATAGGAAGTAGTTGTCTGCCTGTCACAATGTAGTACCCCTTAATTGCCGCATCACCATCAGAAAAGGTTTTTGTGGCATGTCCTTTTTCACGAAGTTTTTCGTTAATAAAGTCTAACTGAGCAATTCTTTATCTTTCGTATTCTTCCTGTGCTCTGTTCAGTTGTTCTATTGCTTTATTGTGTCTCTTCCCTTCTTCGTCTGTATGAAGTTTAGAAAACAAGTAGTTGCTACCTGTAAAAGCAAGTGCGTTAACTACAGCACCACCAACCATCATCACTAAGGAAGCCATTGTGGTTCTACTTATGGGCTTTTACTTTCTGGAATGATTCCCTGCTTAACCAAGCAGTCTTTTGGAGCAATGGATGCTGTTACAACTGCAACTAGCTTGGTGCTGTCCTCAAAGTCTATTTTTCCTAGATCAGCAGGCTTCATTTTCAAAAGTTTCTCTCCTAACATAGTATAGACAACGCTGAGACCACCAATAACAGCGGCGTGGTAGACCAAATTAACTGCTGTCTTTTCTGTACTCATATTTCTACTATACGTATACATTAAATATTTATAGAACTATATGAATACATTTTGAATGGTTTGCTGTCACGCTGTTTGCTTTGCAATGGCTGTTGCTGTTGTTGTGGTTTTGGCTTTTGTTCTTGCTGCAGTTCTTGCTTTGTTGGTCACTTGTTGCTCCATACTCTATAAGCTGTATAACTAATGCCAATAACAGTTATGCCGTATAACAAGTAAGACTGAATATTTGTTTTTGGTGGTGTGTCTTTTTTTTGTGTTTCTATAGACATCTCTTTTCTTTCGCTCTGCTTGATTACTAAGTTGTTTCTGTCCATTTCATTCCGCCAACCTCTTGCCAGCTTCAACTCTCCCAGTGCTTCTACCACTCTTGGTGACATGTGACTTGTGGAAGGGTCTGCTGTGATTCCTGTTGCGCTTGGTTCGTCACATTCTCCTGTGCTTCCTGTTGGTTCATCACTGTGTTCTGCGCTTCCATCTTTCTCTATGTGGTTAAATTTTATATGATTTAAAGTTATCATACCAGCAACTACTGGTGCTAACAGGGTGTCAAAACGATAATACTTCTCGCAGGCAAGTGTCTCCGGCGTCTTAGACAAAACAGGATCCTGTAACAGGTCATATGCTAAGTCAGCTTCTGAGTCCTACCTTTTGCATTAGCATATAGACCAATAACTGTATGCTCTAGGCTTCTCACCATTTTTGCTCCAAGAAGGGATTCATACCTAGTATAATACTTAATAATGTCTGCTGTACCTGTTCAACTGTTAGTTGTGTTCCTAAGTAATGCTTTGTTTTACCACAAGCAGCAAGAGAGTTTAACTTCTCCTTATCCAGCAGGCTTTTCTCGTCAGTTATTTCTTCTTGACTAGATAGAAGCAGTAGATGTCATCTGCAAAAACTCGTAGCAATTCATGTTGTCTATCTGTATCAATATTGTTTATATTAAACAATTATTAAATAAGTTCTTATCAGATTCTTTTTTATGTTCCTGTTAGATTCTTGCCAGGTTCTTGTTTTTGTTCTTCTTAGGTTGTTTTAGTTCTTGTTAGGTTCTTTTTTTAGTTCTTGTTAGTTTTTTTGTTTTAGTTCTTGGTAGGTTCTTGTTAGGTTCTTAAATAAGTATTTGTTAAGTTCTTAAATAAGTATTTGTTAAGTTCTTGCCAGGTTCTTCAATATTTCATTCAAATAACACTTGTTTAGTATAAATTTCCAACATTTTTAATGTTTTACCCACTACAAATAAGATGGTATCACTTTTTTTAGTAGAGATAGGCTAAATGTGCATTGAGAGTAAATCACGTTGTTTTGTACAAATCTCCGCAGCTCGGAGGTCAGGCGGTGAGCTCTTTCCAGTTCCAGGTCCTCTGTCAGGTCCAGCTTGTCGGTGACCAGGTCCCGCAGCATGCCCTCACAGTCGGCAGGGGTCTCGTTCTCCCTCCTGGGAAGACGTAAAACAGCAAGTTGTTCCGCTTGGAACATCCCTCCAGGTCGTTGATTCTTCTTTCACAGTCTTCCAACCTCCCCATCAGCGTGTCATTGGTCTTCTGCAATTCTTCGTTTTCTTCTTTAAGTTCCGTCATGTCCTCTTTCAGTCCTTTCACTTCGTTTTTCAGTGCCTGATAGCCTGTATTCAACCTTTTAATAACAGCTGATTACATTGTTGGTGTTGTTGCTTGCGTTGTGCACAAATAAAAGTTGTCCATTCAAAATCAAAATGCCACGAAAACATACTATCTTTTTAGACACTTCAAGCAAAGTTCATGGGAAAATTTTATGAAAGGCAGTCAAATACAAAAACCTGATACATATATATATATATATATATATATATATATATATATATATATATATATATATATATATATATATATATATATATATATATATACACAGAAAAAGAGATAGAAAGATTGAGAGATAGATAGATAGATAGAGAGAGAGAGATAGATAGATAGATAGATAGATAGATAGATATACGTTGCAATAACATCATATTAAAAAAAACTATGTAGTGTGTGCGCATGTGTGTATGTTTGTGCATGCGTGTGTGTGTGTGTGTGTGTGTGTGTGTGTGTGTGTGTGTGTGCGCCCGCGTTTGAGAAAGAGACACTGACACAGACACATTTCACAAGGGGGATAACAATGTCCGATTTCTGTAGCATGATACCGTCTTCAAATTGTCCTCTCACTTTGCACTCACCTGCACAACTGAACAAATCGTTTTGCCACGCACATCTCTCTCTCTCTCTCTTTTTCTCTCTCTTCTCTCTTTTCTCTCTCTCTCTCTGTCTCTCTCGCTCTCGCTCTCGCTCTCTCTTTCTTTCTCTTTCTTACACAAACACACATACAAATACACAGACAACATGCGCGCGGGGTCCACACCACACACACAACACCCCACACACACACACACACACACCTGACTTTCCTCTTTTTAACTGGTTTAATTTAATGGTAAAAGATGCAATAATGTAGTATGTCAGTATAATCATTAAGAAATTTGTTCTTAGATAGATGACTTGATGAAAAAAGCAATTGCATTGCTTATTCAATGTAAGGAGGGAGGTAAAGGAGTCCCATAACCTATAAGGTCGTAGGGGAGCGAGGCGTCAGAGACCTCACTTCTCTAGGGCCAGCATATTGAGGGCGGCACCCATCTCCTCTCCCTCGCTGCTTTACCTTCCCTGACCCTTTTACAGCTGGGTGAACTGGGGGAATTGTACTGAAGCCAAGGCGCGCAAACGGTCACCCAACCAACTGGTAACCATGCTCGACGCTGCTTAACTTGGCTGGGGAAAAGCCAGTGCTCCGACCACTGAGCTATCCCGTCCCCTTATTCAATGTACCATCTGGAAATAAAAGTTTGACTTGACTTGATTTGACACACACACACACATCTATGATGGAACATCTGGGAACTAATTATTCTGTTCTGTTATCTTTTTGTAATATCATTGCTCTCCCATAAATTTAGCAAGGCTTTTTATTTTCTGTTTGCTGTTGTCGGAAAGTATAGTTATAACAGAATTCATATCAGCGTGGCTGTAAAACCACTCAATGTCTCACAGTGTCTGCGTTTTTTGAGAGTACGCCACACAGTCGAACAGAAAGTGAACTTCATCGTCTGTGGCATTTTGGCACTAAGGGCACATGTCATCATTAGAATTGTATTCACTTGAAAACCAGTACTTGCAATTTTTAAAGCCATGAGTTCTTAATTGAAATCTTATGAGGCTGATCTTGTACCATTTTTTGTTGCTAGAAAAGAAAAATACCTTTCTGTTTGGAATACGCTTTTGAACAAACTGTACCATCTGTATTCGTCATTATTCTCTATGTCCAGAGGCCAATTCTGTTTGTAGCATGAAATGAGTCATTTTTTAGCATGGCAAAAGTCCAAATTCATTTATAAAACTATATTCACATCCTACACCTTGACCTAGCCACACAATACCAGATCCATGCTCACATAAGGTGGATCGGTGGTCTAGAGGTAACGCGCCTGTCTAGAAAGCGAAAAGTCCGGGTCTGAAGTGTGCGGCGGTTCGTACCCCGTTTGGACCGGAAATTTTTCCCCCATCCATTAGACCATGAGTGGTGGTCTGGGCGCTAGTCTTTCGGATGAGACGATAAACCGAGGTCCCGTGTGTTACACGTAATTATTTAGCGCACGTAAAAAAAACCCACGGCAACAAGAGAGTTGTCCTGGCAAAATTCTTAGAAAAAACCCACTCTGATAGGGAATATAAATACAGCTGCAGAAAAAAAAAAAAGGGTGAAAGGGTGGCGCAGCGCTAAGTGGCGACGCGTTCTCCCGCTCTCCCCGGGGAGAGCAGCCCGAATTTCACGGAGAGAAATCTGCCATGACTTAAAGTGGTATGAAATAAAATCTGAGCGCTTTGATTTGTTGCTTTACAAGATTCAGCGCTATATAAATACCATACATTATTATTATTATTATTATTATAAGGATTTCTAGAAGTGCACTGGACACTCAATTGTGCCGACCAGTTTCATGTTGTTGAACTAGCATTTTATAAGCTTGTCTGTATATTCTTGAGGCTGGCAGATTAACCAATTCTAAACAGTAGTTAATGCTTTTTTATATAATTCTTCTCTTTTCTCTCTCTTTTCTCTCTCTCTTTTCCCCTCTCTCTCCTCTCTCTCTCTCTCTCTCTCTCCTCTCTCTCTCTCTCTCTCTCTCTCTCTCTATATATATATATATATATAAAATATATATATATGTGATTTTTTCCCCCTCTCTCCATTGACAAAAAACCTTTGTTGCATACAAGGGCACAAATTGAAGTCTCTTTGGAAGAGAAGGAGAGGGGGAGAGGAGAGAGAGAGGAGAGAGAGGAGAGAGAGAGAGGAGAGAGAGAGAGAGAGAGAGTTAGAGAGGAGAGGAGAGAGAGAGAGAGAAGAGAGGAGAGAGAGGAGGTAGCTTTCATGCATTCCTGTTAATGCGTTTTGGTTTGCAACTGATTTCTTTTTTTGCATTTAGACTTTGTTTTATGTAAAAGGTTTACATAGAAATTGATTTTAAAGTTTAAAATGTGTGTTGGTCTGTTTTCAAATTGCAAAGTGAGATCTATTGGAGATCAGACTTGTAGGCATCAATGGATGTTTATAGTAAATTATGTATTCCATATTATCATCTGAAGAAGCCATGATACCTGTGACAAGCTGACACTTTGCGTCTCTCACATTTGCCTTTTGTCCATTCTTGTTCTTCCTTGTCTTACTTTATCTTCTTTTCCTTCTGACTTACACAATTAATGATGCTATATCAATATGCAAACATAGTTTTAATGTTGTCACAAGTTTCAAGACAGAAAGGTTAAAAATGATGTTTTTTGATTACTATTGTCTCAAAAAACTTATATAGACATTTGTTCAACTGCCATAAAACAAAGTTCATGTTCTTTGGTGAAGGAGTACACTCTAAGCTATTGACTTGTTGCTGCTCTAAATGGATTTGTGTACGTGTTTATTTTCTGAATAAAAAGTTCAATCAGAGGTGATTAAACAATAGGCAAAACATATAATATGCTCTCCTCCCTTCACACACACACGCAACTTTCACATAGCATTGAAAAAGAGGTTACCACCTGACTAGCTAACAACAACTTGACATAAAGCTATGCTATAGGTTTGGCAAGCTGAAAAAGCAAAGTACCTTACTGTTGGCTTTGCAGACAGTGCAGTTAGCTCCCCTTCACCACACGCCATGAGCACAACTGAAGTTTACCCCCACACTTTTGGAAGAGCGAACTTGGTTTTCCTGGTTAATAGTTTTATGGCGTATCACTGATAGTCAAAAGACACAAACTCTGTCTGTCTGTCTGTCTTTTTCAGTCTGTCTCCTCTCTCTCTCTCTCTCTCTCTCTCTCTCTCCCTCTCTCTCCTCTCTCCTCTCTCTCTCTCTCTCTCTCTCACACTTTTACGTTTTGCTTATAGTTATGGTTTTATCCTGATGAAGGATTTATATTTTATATTTTCAATACTTATTGGACTTGTCCTTTGTACTTAATTTCTTAACGAGTGCCCTATTTAAATATCTTATTGTTATGTGTAAAAAGTATTTTTGTACCATTTGACAATGTTAGATGTTTATCTTTATGAGTTATTAAGATTGGTTGTTATTCTTCTTGGTTTTGTTGTTGTTGTTGTTGTTGTTTCTTTTTCTCTTTTTCTTCCTTTGTTGGTTTGGTTTTCTTTCTCTTTTGTTTGTTTGTTTGTTTTTTTGGGGGGGTGTATTTTTTTGGGGGGTGCGGTAGGTGGGGGGTGGTGGGGGGGTTTTTAGGATTTTCTTTTATTAATTTGATTTTGGGGGGGGGGGGGGGGGGGGGGGGGGGGGGGGGGGGGGGGGGGGGGGGGGGGGGGGGGTTTTTGGGGGGGGGGGGGGGGGGGGGGGGGGGCTGTTTTGAAAAGGGTTATTTCCCCATGTTTCACTGTGAGACTGTATAAGTGTTAGGTTATTTTTAAGATGTACCCCTACGGGCGGGGACTGGATGTGAAAAGCACATGATGCTAATTCATATCCTCGAAACAAAAGAATTTGCCATTGTCATTGTCATTGTCATTGTCTCTCTCTCTCTCTCTCTCCTCTCTCTCTCTCTCTTCTCTCTCTCTCTCTCTCTCTCTCTCTATCTCTCTCTCTCTCTCATGAATGGCGAGGGTATGCTCAGGCGCCCCCCCTGCATATGTGTGTATGTGTGTGTGATTGGGCATGGCAGGTGTTGGGTGGATGTGCCTGTGTATGCATATGGGAGCACAGTACGCGAGTACGTATGAGTGAGTGTGAGTGCATGCATTTGTATGTGATGACTGGTTGTGTATAAAGTTCCATGTACAGCCTTTGGACTAAAGTTGTTTGCTTGCAAAATCTTATCTAGAGGGTAATATTGAATATATAGTGCAGGCAATGAGTAATATTCGATTCTAATCCCATTTGTCCATCTCATGACATCAGTGTGACATCAGGGGGTTTGGGGGGGGGGGGGGGTGTAGCCTAGTTGTTAGAACATTGCGCTGGCAATCTGACAACCCAGGGTTCATTCCCGTTCAAGGGGATATTTTCCCCTGGAGTTCACATCAGTGCAGACTCAACTCTCACCAAAAGCCCTTTGGATGAGACTATAAACCGAGGCCCCGTGTGCGCAAACGCACACATAACATTATCCGCACACGTTAAATCCTCTTCGGGTTTTCGTAAAAGTAGGCCAGTGTGTGCCGGCGGAACAGATGACAAAATTTACAAAACCGCATACACAAGGGGACAAGATGTAAAAAAAAAGCAATGAGTGGTTATTCTATTATCCTCAATATACAATAATGAAAATAAATAAATAAATGAATATATTAAAAAAATAAATAAAGAGTTCTAAAAGGTAAAGATGTCCCATAACCTATGTGGTCGTAGGGGGAGTGAGGCATCAGAGACCTCAACTTCTCCAGGGGCCAGCATATTGAGGGCGGAGCCCATCTCCTCTCCCTTGCTGCTTTACCCTCCCTGACCCTAAAGAGGCAGGTACCCATTTACAGCTGGGTGAACCAGGGGACTGTACTAAAGCCAAGGCGCACAAACGGTCACTCATCCAAGTGGTAACCACGCTCAGCGCTGCTTAATATTAGCTGGGGAATGTGAGTTCTGACCACTGAGCTATCCCATTCCCAACAGTGTTATATACCGTAATAAAACATACAATCACAAACCTTTTTTGTCTTCTATATAACACAAATTTGACTGCATTGTATTTACCTGAGGATGAGAAATTTGTATTCAGTAAGAGATTATCTGGTATATAAGTTTGTTAAAATTAAACACTTTTGTGAATAGGATGGTTTCCACCATGTTGTTGTATGTTGTGCTTGACGTTCATCTTAAACATCGAATAATAAATGCGTGTTGTTTTTCATTCAGGTGGAAATGGACTCATGTAGCCTTTTAAGAAGCAGCCTAAGGGATTTAAGATATTCGACCTGTGCTTTGTTCGAAAGTTTTGTTTCAAGTCAACGCTTTATTAGTGTGTATGAACTATGCATGTTTGTGTACACACTGTTGTGTTGCCAGATATGATCAAAACTTATGAGAAATTATATTTCATTTTCTTTGTCTTTCCACTCTAGTTTCTTGAACTGCATTGCGACCAAAGTCCGATGTGCACTAAACCGTTTCAGAGTTCACATTTCCCTTACGAAGCACATGAATACGGTTTGTGAGGCAGTTATGAGGGTGCCTTGTGTATCGTTGCATTTGTATGCAAGCGATTTCCCCTGTGTGTTGTTCCTCATGAGAATATAGGAAGCGTTTTGTATGATGATGGTATTCCCACCTTCTGGAAACTTTTACAAACGTAAAATTTTCTCTGTTCATCTTATTTGTGCATTTTAGGTCTTCTGTCCCTTTCAATTTCATTATTGGTCTAAAGTTACAGAGAGTTGATCCTTACGTACTTTCAAGCTGATCTACAGTCATTCTTGTTACTGATTTCCTTTTTATTTCTTTTTCCACTGTTGATTGCTCGTTACACCTCTTGTTTCCATATCGTGACTGAAAAGTGACATTCCAACAACAACAAAAATAAAAAGAAATAAAGGGAAACGAACGGGATCTTGTTTCTATAGGCATCCTTAACTGTTAATTTCAAATGTACTCATGTTTCTCTCTAGGCAAGTGGGTGATAACTGAACGAACATAGCAGACATTCTCAGCACAGCCTTCACGCTGTTTTCCATGAAGGGTGTCATGAAATTACCTCAAAATTACTATAACTATCATGCGTCTAGAATTTTTCGATATTCCTATTTTAAATACAATGAATTTAACATCATCCATTTTCGTAAATGTAGTCATCTTTTGGTACATTGCACAAAGCAATGGTTGGTGGTCTGAGGCTGTGCTACATACCCCTCCTTGTTGATGATACCTAAGTATGGTCAGACAGTTTGGTTTGTACAGTAATTCTGATATTTGTTTTGATATCATCCCATAACAATAGAAAGGGTTTGTGATAGATTGCATTGCATTGCACTGGACACCACTTAAAGTCACTGCAGAGTTCTCCATGTTAAATGCAGACTGCACTCTTGGTGAAGAGTGCTTCGCCACAAGAGTAATGCCACCCATTACATTCTTGTAGGGACCAAACACAAACTCTTCCATCACAAAAGCTTCAATAGAATTCGAAAACACGTCTGTCCCCCTATCCACTGCATTGAAATATCTGGGAGTCGTTATAGGCAACATACTCTCCATGCAAAAATTCATCACCCAAATCTGCCAGCCGTGCAGTTCAAAAGTACCTGTCCACTGATGCAACATCCAATCTAGTCACGTCTCTCATTCTCTCACGTCTGGACTACTGCAACTCTCTTCTGGCTGGTCTGCCAGCTTCATCTATTCACTCCCTTCAACGTTTACAAAACTCTGCAGCTCGCCTAGTCATCAGAAAGAAAAAAAATCTTAGCACATTACTCCTCTCTTGCATTCTCTCCTCTGGTTGCCTGTGCCACCACGAGTAAACTATAAGGTCAGTACACTAGTCCCTCATCATCCTGTATGCCTTGATAAATTAGCCTACAAAGTTGGCAACGCACTTCCTGGTATAATTGGCTCAGTGATTAGCTGGCTACTATCAACTGCAGGAAAAGTTGTAGGGTTTATGGCAGATCATTTGTGGGCGTAACTCGTCTTAGTTGTTGGTGTTTTACTTTCTAAAATAAAGATAAGCAAGGCCACTTAAAACAAGTATACTTGTTAAAGCAGTTATTTCATCATAGTGACTGTCTCTTACAAGGGGAATAATTATTTTTGTTGTTGTTGGTGTTTTACTTTCTAAAATAAAGATAAGCAAGGCCACTTAAAACAAGTCTACTTGTTAAAGCGGTTATTTCATCATAGTGACTGTCTCTTACAAGGGGAATAATTTTTTTTTTTGTTTGCTCTGAGGTGGTGGTAGTAGTTATTTCCCTTGTTGTTGCTTCTGTTGTTGTTGTTACTACACTTTTTGCTGCTGATGCTACTGATACTATTGCTGCTGCTGGTGTATTGTTTACACTTACATTTTTTCCAAGCTGCACATCATCTCCAGCTATAATAATATTGTTGTAGTTTGTAATTGTTCCTATTTGTAACTGCATGTTGGAAGGTAGCATATATAAATCATGTCCTATAGCAAAGTCTACCTTAGACCGTGCATAGTGAAGAACATCTTGATAATGCTTGATGCTTTATGGTAGGTAAACAGCTGAGTTAATAGTGTCTTCAAGATTTGCTAGAAACTGCTTCTGTGCATAAAAACCCATTTGCCACCAAAAATACTTGATCTTGTCTGTGGCCTGTGCACCAAAGCAAGCACCACCATGGGTCCCAACAGAGTCATTAATCCTCTCTAATCCTGGTTTTGTTAACCCTTCACTCTTATCAAGAAAAAAAGTCGTCCATGCATACATGTACATTTGCTTATTGAACCAAGAACAAACTCTTTCCCCCCCTGAGAAAGATGTATATGGAGGCCACCAGTCATAGTTATAAACCCTTTTGTGCACACCCCACAAATACAGGTCCCATGCCGTGATTTTTTTTCCGTGTTTGTCTGAATGCAGTCTTAGAATCAATATTGAACTCAGTGCACAGCCTCTCATACGCCTTCATGTTAACCCTACTATTAAAGGGATTGAAGTTGCTATCAGTGGGCAGTGGGACCTGCAGCTCAGATAACACACGCCTAAACTGATAGTACACATGAAACCTGTATACAGACTTTACTAACTGGTTTGGATGGTTCATGTGGTCAGCATATGACACACCACAGCCTGTAGTTGCACAGTGAATAACAAAGTTTAAGTGGTTTTGATAGAACTGTATAGGATTAGACAACCATGCTTTTGCAGTGGCATCAACCTTAATTGGTGGGTTTAAGTATGATTTCAGTGGGTTGGGAACTTATACTTCGAAGACCAATGTCTCTGACACAGCAACATCTAGCTTATTAAAGGTAATAGTCTTTGAGTTATAATGAGATCCAGCCTCGTATTTTGCATCTTTATTATATTTATACATTATTATTCTATATTAGATAAAATGTTTATAACACTAACAAACATCCAGTCAGGTGTACCTGTTAAACTAGTCATTCCTATTGACAACCGCTGTCAACATAAAACAGTTGCTTTGCACGAGGTCTTCTACACAGTATCATGGACAAACATTGACAGCAGCAACAACTGGATTAAGCGACCAGATCATAGAACTGGAACGACGAATACATTTACTGTGCAAGAAGGTTATTACGACTTCTGCACACCGGAAAAAGAGCTCTTTCGCCCAGCTGGTATCACAGCAAAACTCAACCAAGCTAGTCTAAGAGTAACTCTACAGCCACCTTCATATATAAGTATGTCACAACGTCTTGCAGAAATGCTTGGGTTTGACATAGACCCACTTAGAAGAATGGGTTTAAAAGATAATTGGGAAGTAACCTTTGGTGGTGGTATTGATGGTGATGGCAAGGAAATAATCTATGTCGGTGAAAGACCCATTAACATGACAGTAAACTCTTTGCTTTTTGTACACCTGTCTCAGTTAAACACAAAACAAAACCAAGTGGTGACAAAGGCTTTTTCATCATCAGTCCCTTCTGATCTACTAAAAATCCTTCCACCCAGCAGAGCAATGTTATGTGAAACACAGCACAATAGCTTTACTACACTTCATTTCAAAGAGCTAGAAGAAGGCTTCCATGAAACACTCTGTATAACAATCAAAGAAGCAGCACACAGAACAGTTGACTGTAAAAATGTTTCATAATTACATTAGAAATTAAAATAATTACAAAAACTAATATACATTATTTAAACCTTGTATGCGGTCCCGTAATAAAAGCAACCTGAAACATGCCCAACTATTTTAGCTTAAAGATCTTGGTGATGTACAAGAGTTTGAGAAGAAAGGGGAGATTGGTGAGTTTTAAAGCTTTTGAGTACACAAATGATGGATTCTACAAACGCACGCAATAAAAAGAGCTAAGAAACCTCGGTTTCCTAAACTTGAACAGTTTGCGTAATGTCGAAGCTGAAGCTTAGCAGATGATTTTACTTACAAAGTAACATATAAAGCTAATAAATGGCACTTCAAACCAAGCATCGACTGGCAGATCAAGTTTGAGTTTATTAGTCCATACACTCTCTATGCACCCGACAGAACTTTCCCTAAAGCCATAAATGCTGGACCAGTAAACATAGCACTAGCATATCAATCAGCCAGCAGAAATGAATTAGAGATAATAGCATTACAGAATAAGACATGTTACTTGCTTCATAGAAAAGACTCAGTGACTAAACCATCAACCACATTGCTATGATTCCTTCCATACTTTCCTCTGGATGATCAGTACACATTGGTGTTTGTTCTGGTTGCAAGAGAAAACAGAGCTACTTTCTTGTTCATGGATGGGATTACTATTAACTGGAAAGACCTCGACGTTGATGCCCTCAGATTTGCTATTGCTATTTGGAACAGGGCGGTGACAAAAGACATTGAAGGGAACATTTTCCCTTTAATAAAGTCAACTTGCTCCTAGACCCACCACAGCTGACACAATTTGCATCCCTCAATCTACACCACATTGACCTTGTTGCAGTCTATTGCACAGATGTTGTACTGTCCGACAATCATTTACAAGACTTAATGAATGAATACCAATAAAAATTACACACGTTTTTATTTAAAAAGTATAAGAAGAAGATGACGACTGCTAAATATCCTAAAGTTCCCAGTGCACCAGATCCTGAAACTCTTAATGTTAATGCTAATACCTTTCGTTTGACAAATATTACACAGATGCAGCATGACATTGAGCAACAACTAGCAAAGTATACAAAAAGCAGGCGTAGGTACAGATCACATTTACTGTGTTGACCTCTATTACTACAGGTACAGCAACACTGTCTACAGCCGCAGCAGGAACAGGCATTGCTCTCTTGGCTACTGGAATTGGAGCTCCTGCATCAATTGCATTGGGCTCTGTTTGAATAACAGCAGGAGCCTGTTCATTTGTCACATCAGTCTTTTTGAAGAAGGTTGTGCGTAAACTAGAAAAACATGATGCTTTTGTTGCCTTGACATTAGCCAAGCTAAGCTCATTAAACTCATTATTAGCAAAGCTCTAACAGATTCAACAATATCAGAAGAGGAGTTAAAAGATCCTCAGGCTGACTATGATGACTACAAGCGTCAAAAGTTCGACCTCCAGAACAAACAACACAAAGCTATGCCTGTGGACATTGACTCAATAAAAAAGGAATATATAAAAAAGGGGTATCTGCTTGGCCAAGACAGTGCTTTAAACGATCAGCTGAGTACTCTATTAAGGAGCTAAGAATTACCTGCGGTAGATTCACTGCTTCATACCGTAGCAAAACAAAAAAAAACAAGAAGCAATTAATTAATTTTTTTTCTTACTATATGAGTTAGAGATTTTAGTTGAGGCTCAGTATGGACAAAGTGTTTCAGACAATAGAGCTAAATGTTACACATGCACAAAACGTGGTGCAAAGCATTCAAGATGCAATCGCACAAATACCAGACAACCTAAACGTAGATCCACTAGTAAAGGTGCAGTTGGTTGCTGAAATTCTATACAACACGGCAAATAAAGATGAAGAATTAACTGTTCATGTGTCAACAACACAACAAGCACTGAACTCATTTGAAGAGCTCAACACAGCATGGGCAGATGAGATGATGTGCAACTTCGAACATTCTGCAGAAACAGCATGAATGAGGGGATCAGGATGGACAGTTGGTAAGGTTCTTCGCATAGAACTAAAGCAAACAAAGTTTCATTCCATTGTTGGTAGAAGTTACATTCCCTTGCCCCCTGATGTTGTAGCAAAACGTGCTGTGCTGAACATTCAGAACAAAGATGATAAGTGTTTTATATGGTGTGTGCTGGCTAAACTGTTTCATGTGGCAAAGAATGCAGAGAGAGTTTCAAACTATCATGAACATCGTGACAAGCTTGACCTTACCGGCATTGACTTTCCTGTGGCTGTTAGGAGTATTGACAAGTTTGAGGAACTAAACCCACCCATCAGTGTGAATGTGTACACCTGGGAAGATGCAGCCCCTATGGACCCAGCGGGTTAAGACCACTTAGGATCTCAAAAAGGTCTCCCACAATAGGTAATCCTGATAAGAACCATGTAGACCTCTTGCTAGTGAGTAATGAAACCAGTTATCATTATACACTCATTAGAACAATGAGTAGACTTATTGCACAGACAACAAAACATCAGCACAAACAAGAGTTTTGCAGACGATGCTTGGTTCGTTTACCATCTTTTCAGGCAGCAGACAAACACAGAAAGCACTGCAAGAGTGAGACCGAAGCAATCACTGAACTTGTAACACCAAGGCCAGGAAGCAAGGTTTAATTCAAGAATATAAAAAAGCTACAAAATAGTCCCTATGTAGTGTATGCTGACTTTGAGTCTATCATTGTGCCATATGAAGGACCGGCACTGGAACATATTCCTAAAACTGTCTTACTCAGTAATCATTAAGTCTGTTCCTTTGCTTATGTTGTTGTTAGATCAGATGGTGCACACTCAGAGCCAGTTTTATATAGAGGAACAGACGCCGCTAAGCTTTTTTTTTTTGAACACATGAAAGCGAATCATAACCACTACTCTCAACAGCTAAACCTACAAGAGATCATTATATCTGATGAAGACCAGGAACAGTATGCTTCTGCCTCACATTGCTGGATTTGTGGTAATTTATTATCACCGCAGGTGGCAGACAATCACACAGTCAGAGATCATGACCACATCAGTGGTCAGTTTCGTGGAGCAGCATATAGTAAGTGTAATCCACAACTAAAAGTAGATCCCAAAACATGGAAGCTTCCAGTCTTTTTCCACAATCTAAGAGGTTATGACTCACACCTAATCATGCAGGCAGTGACTGATGAGTATAAGGCTTACTGCATTGCTCAGTCATCAGAGAAGTACCTGACTTTTACACTAAATAGCTTATCCTTCTTTGATTCTGCACAACATCTGATGGGATCTCTAGAGTCCTTGTCTTCATCACTGAGTACTTGCTCAATTACAGAAAAATACTTCGACACAAAGCTTGCAAGAAAAGGCGTCTATCTTTATGAGTACATGGACTCATGGGAAAGGTTTGATGAAGAAGAGCTGCCACCAAAAGAAGCATTCTTCAGCAGATTGACGGGTAAAGGAATCAGTGATTATGACAATCAGTGTGCTCAGTGGGCATGGCAAAAGATGCAGTGTCGGACGATGGGCGATTACCATGATCAGTATCTACTTGCTGATGCATGTTTGCTTGCTGATGTCTTTGAGAACTACAGAAAGACCGGAATGAAACATTATGGACTAGACCATCACACTATATTCAGCACCGGAATGTCTGGGATTTCTTTCTTGAAGTCTTTCTGGGGTGCAGATTGATTTGTTGTCTGACCTGCCAATGCTCCAAATAATTGAGGGTGGTCTGCGTTGGGGGCATCAGTATGGCATCGCACAATTACTGTAAGGCCAACACCAAATATTTAGAAGACTTTCGATCCTAGCAAACCTTCAAACTAAAATCATGTACTTGGACGCAAACAATCTGTATGGATGGGCGAGTGTCAGTCACTACCACTAAGAAACTTTCAGTTGTTTAATGGTCCTTTTGCTGTTGATGAAACTCAAACTGCTTCACAAATGTCTCCTGACAAGCAATGGGCTGAATTTTTAGAAGTAGATTTAGTCTATCCCCCATGAACTACATGAAAGTGCACAATGACTACCCCAAAGGCTGCAGAAAGGCTCAGAACATTTTCCAAAAGAACCACCAAAGCTTGTACCAAACTTACATGACAAGAGCAAGTATGTTTGTCACTACAGACTGCTCAGTTTCTACCTAAGGCATGGATTAATTCTTACTGCTGTTCATCGTATCATTGTGTTTGACCAAGAGCAATTCAGGAAACCATACATCATGAAGAACACTGATCTGAGAACGAAGGCAACTGATGCTCAGAAAAGGGTTACTTCAAGTCATGAACAACAGCTGCTTTGGTAAAATAATGGAGAACCCACACAAAAGAAAAGATGTCAGACTACTCACAAAAGAAAACGAAGCCATAAAGCGACATCAAAGCCAAGCTATCAAAACTACAGGCAATTCCATGACAGTCTGTAATGGCATCATGATGAAGAAGTTGCGGTTTTAAAATAGACAAACCAGGGATTCATTGGGTTTAGTGTGCTGGAGCTGTCAAAGCTGTTGATGCTGGAGTTCTTTTTATGATTACTTCAAGCCTAAAAATCCTGCTGTAAGGGTCTTGTACACAGGGCACAGACTCTTTCATCCTAGACATACCCACAGAAGTATATACAAAGACCTTGTAGAGGACGTAGGGGCTGGGATCAGAGTCATGGTTAAAGACACCGGTGATTATCCAAAAACAGTCCCTTGCATTCATCAGTAAACAAAAAAGTTATTGGTAAGATGAAGGATGAGATGACGGCATATTACAAAGAATATGTTGGCTGAGGGCCAAGATGTATAGCGTTGCAAGCCAGACAAAGGGGTTATAAAAAAGGCAAAAGGTGTTGGCAAACAGGTGGTCAAAACAAGCAGCAGTCATGATAACTACAAAGAGGCTCTGTTTGAAGGTAGAGAATTTCATCATGACAACCCAAAGCTCTACTCAACCCTGCACCAAATCAACACAACTGTGGTTAGAAAAAAGACATTGATTGCACAGGACACAAAACGAATATATTCTTCACCAGAGCACTCATACGCACTTGGTCACTGGAAAACAAAGTAATTAATTATTTTTTTTTTCTTCACATTTATATAGAGTTAAAAATTTTGATTGAGACTCACAATGGATTGTTTACCCTTTATCAAATACTATGGTAGTGGTACAATGCTCGTCTCTGCTTTTACAGTGCTGACATATAGAAGACTTTGGCCACAAGTAGAAAATAAAACTGATCATGTAAAAAAAGAGTCTAAATAATATCTAGGATTTTCATATGATGAGGTGTTCAATCCACTTCAGTTTTATCAAACATGGTTTCCCCCAAATTGTGTACTAAAAACAATAGAAGAAACCATTCCTGTCACTTACTTCTGATGAAATAGTGACCTACCTTACTAAAGGGACGTAAATTAAAGTCCGCACTAGCTTAAAGGTCCTCTCTAACAAAAGCTCGTTGTGGTGCAGGTAATGACAAATAATAAATAGGAAGGACATCTCCACAATTTTTTTTATTTCATAAGTGTCCCATGCTCCAGATGGGTCTATTGCTCGTTGTGACTGGGCGTTTGGCTAGCTTCTCAGGAGCTACATATATCTCAGGGTTTTTTCCCAAGGGTATTATTGGTTGCTTAGAAGGTGTTGTTTGGCTGTGTTGTATTGTTTTGCCCTTTAGGGCGTCCCAAATTTTCCCTGGCTTTAGTTATCTCAGAGTTCTTGTCTCAAAATGCGGAGTCTTCTTACCCTCCGTATTTCGTGTGCCTGGACATGATTTCTTGTGGTACTGATATGCAAACAGTCTTTCTGGCCCAACAGCTTGTTAAAGCTTTCAACCAGTGCTTGAGATCTGTGGTTGCCTGGTATACCTCTTTTTATTGCTACTCCATGCTTTAGTAACAGCTGATTAAATGCTCCTTTAAACTCTTTTTCATCATCACACTGACTAAGTCTGGGATATTCTAATGGGCCCCGACTATAGATGTCCTGCATAGCAACTGCAGTTGCGGTAGAACTCTTTTCAGTAAGTGGCTCAGCATCTTTATACCTAGAAGCTACGTCCACTACAGTCAGTGCATACTTATACCTCTTTCTTCTGATTTTGTCATGGGGTAAGTATAAAAGGTCTATTTGGTGAGTATTATTTAGCTTCATGTTTATAAAGGAGGGTCTATTAATTCGCCTTGGTGCAGGTAAATAGATCTGCCATGTTGCTTGTTTAGACAGCCACTTCTTTGCTACTTCGGAACTTACTCCTGCTGCAATGCTCAGTTTATTAATAGCCGTCTGTCCTTTCCAGTACCCTTTTGGTGTGTAGTAGATCTGAGATAGTTTGGCATCCATTGTTCTAATATAATAAATACAAAAATTGCCTGTTGGTTAACCAACCTTCTGTGCTAAGAAATATACTAGTGTCATGCCCACCACAATAAAAGCAATCTCGCCTGTCTTCTGGGTTTCAGTGGGTTGATAATAATCACGAAGCTGTGGCTTAGCAATGGAGATATTTGTTTGCCTGTCACAAAAGTAGTACTCTTTATTGCCACGTCAAAACAAAAATGTTTTTGCAGCATGTCCTAGTTCACGAAGTTTTTCATTAATAAAGTCTAACTGAGCAATTCTTTGTCTTTCGTATTCTGTCTGTGCTCTGTTCAGTTGTTCTATTGCTTTATCATGTCTCTTCCTTTCTTCGTCTGTATGAAGTTTAGAAAACAAGCAGTTGCTGCCTGTAAAAGCAAGTGCATTAACTACAGCACCACCAACCATCATCACTAAAGAAGCCATTTTCTATTTATGGACTTATATTTTCTGGAATAATTTCCTGCTTAACCAGGAAGTCTTTTGTAGCAATGGATGCTGTTACAACCACAACTAGCTTGGCGCTGTCTTCGAAGTCTAGTTTTCCTAAATCAGCAGGCCTCATTTTTAGAAGGCTCTTTCCTAACATAGTATAGCCGACACTAAGACTGCCAATAACGGCAGCATGGTAGACCAAATTGACTGCAGTCTTTTCTGTACTCATATTTCTACTATATGTATAAATTAAATATTTATAACTATTAATACATCTTGAATGGATCGTTGTCAGGCTGTTTGCTTTGCAATGGTTGTGGCTGTGGTTGCGGGTTTGGTTTATGTTCTTGCTGTGGTTCTTGTCTTGCTGGTTTCTTGTTGCTCCATACTCCATAGGCTGTATAACCAATTCCCATAGCTGTTATACCATATATTAAGTAAGACTGAATGTTTGTTTTTGGTGGTGCTGTGTCTTTTTTCTGTGTTTCCATAGGCATCTGTCTTTCTAATGTTTCTCCAGATAAGATCTTTTGCTTTGCTTGATTGCTAAGTTTTTTCTGTCGATTCCATTCTGCTAACCTCTTGCCGGCTTCAACTCTCCCAGGTTTCTTGGTGACAGATGTCACTTGTGAAAGGGATGGTTGCTCTTGGCTCTTGGCATTCTCCTGTGCTTCCTGTTGGTTCGTGGCTGTGTTCTGTGCTTCCATCTTTCTCTATATGGTTAAATTTTATATGTTTTAATGTTATCATACTAGCAGCTACTGGTGCTAACAGAGAGCCAAAACGGTAATACATATCACAGCCAAGTGTCTCCAGCGTTCTAGACAAAATAGGATCTTGTGAGAGGTCATATGCTAAGTCAGCTTCTGAGTCCACATTAAAGACCCTACTTGTTGCTTTAGCATATAGACCAATAACAGTATGCCCTAGGCTTTTCACCATCTTTGCTCCAAGAAGGGATTCATACCTATTAAAATACTTATTAATGTCTTGTGGTGATAACTGCTGCACCTGTTCAACTGTTAGTTGTGTTCCTAAGTAATGCTTTGTTTTACCACAAGCAGCAAGAGAGTACAACTTCTCCTTCTTATCCAGTAGACTCTTCTCATCTGTTATTTCTTCTTGACTAGAACCAGTAGATGTCATCAACAAAAGTTCGTCGCAATTCATGTTGTCTATCTTTATCAATATATTTTGTGTAAAATAATTATTGTTGTTCTTGACAAGTTGTTGATAAGTTGTTAACAATGTTGTTGATGGGGACTTGTTTATTTCTTGACAAATTCTTAATATAGTTCTTGTTTTAGTTCTTGTACTAGTTCTTGGCAGGTTCTTGGTAAGATCTTGTATTAGTTGTTAATAAGTTCTTGGCAAGTTCTTGATAAGTTGTTGATAAGTTGTTAATAAGTTATTGACAAAATATTTTATTAGTTATTAATAAGTTGTTGATTAAGTTCTTGACAAGTTCTTGATAAGATATTGTTTTAGCATAAATTCCCATACTTTTATAGTTTTACCCATCAAAGCAAGATTGTAACATTTTTTTATTTATTACAAGAGATAGGGAAAAAGCCGACTCAAGGTAAAGTGCTTTTTAAACTTACCTAGTTTTTATAAAAACATAGCAACTTTTTGGGCCGATGAGGCGCAGACGAATCGGCCCAAAGTTGCGGGGTTTTTTATATACAAACTAGGTAAGTCTGAAGAGCAGTTGAGCTTAAGTCGGCTTTTTCCCTATCTCTATATTTGATGCTTCAGCCAGTAGCCACCAATTGTCACCCACCACTTTGGTGACAATCACACTGGGGTATTTGACCCCACCCGTATTACCAACTGTAACAGAGTGGACATATTTGATATCCCTTCTCTGAACAATCTCGGGTATATAATCCTACTTCTAACACCATTTGTAACAGAGCGGACCTATTTGATGTTCCATCTCTGCACAAACCTCGGGTACAAGGTACAGATGAGCGGGGATGGATGTGATGGTGGGTAAAGAGATTACCTCTCATGCAATCAGAGTGATGTGTTACTATATTGGGACACACCTGCAAATTGTGCAGTGCTTGGTTTTGTTGGTAATTGAAAGCCGTCCATTCCATGTACTTCGCCTACATGGTGAAATGTAGTATTTATGCAGCCTTTTTGTAGAGGCCACATCCTAACTGTGAGACTGTACCAAGGGATTGTGCAAGAGATGGGACATCTTATATGTCTACTCTGTTACAAATGGTAATACAGGTGGGGTCAAATACCTCAGTGTAATTTTCACCAGATTGGTGGGTGATGATCGTAAGGGACTACTGGCTTTAGAATCAACTATGCTGGTCAGGTAGCATCATACCTCAGGACGAGGTACAGTTGAGCAGGGAGTGGATGTGATGGTGCGGTAATTAGATTACCTCAGAGCGATGTGTTACTATATTGGGACACACCTGCTAATTGTCGAGTGCTCTGTTTTGTTGGGTGGTAATTGAAAATCGTCCATTGCATGCATTTTGCCTTTGCAGTAAATGTAATATTTATGCAGCCTTTATCTTAGAGGCCACATTCGGAGTACATACTGTGCTGCCGTTGCAGAGAAGTTGTACAAAATTGTGGCAGATCAAATATCTCCACTCGTGTTACAAATTGGCGCTACGAGCAGGATAGTGAAAAAACCTGGAGACACTGGCTGGAGCATCAAATATGTTTGTCAGTGACTCACGATTGTATCTCGGGATGTGGTGCGGTTGAGTGGGATGGATGTGATGGTGTGGTAAGTAGATTACCTCCCATGCAATCAGAGCGACATGCTGCTTTTTTTGGACTCACCTGAAAATTGTGCGCTAAAATGTAATATTTATGCAGCCTCTTTCTTAGAAGCCACATTTTCCATGTTCACACTGTGCTGTCGTAGCCGAGAAGTTGTACAGAGTCGTGGAAGATCAAATATCTCCATTCTGGTACACTATTACCATCATCAACATCATTATTATTACTATCATGTGTATGTTACGGCTGCCGCCTTGATCCCTACAGGAATCCGTAGGTAGTAGAGACAGGTTGTTGTGAAAGGAAAGGGAGCTCAATCCTTCCAGGCACGATTCAGCACAACACAAGCCAGGTGAAACAAACAATACTTTATTACAACTCAATCATACACACACATAATAACAACCTACTAGCTAAACATCACAATATTCCCATCCCTCCTCCCAGTTCCCTAATCCCACTATCCCCCTTAACAATAAATTAACTTAATGAAGAATTGAAAAACTCACCCGTCCATCAGTCTTACAGTCACGCACTTACTGACACACGTGATCCTCCCAGAAACATTCCTACACACACATCCGACCTCCAGACGATGGACAGTTTATTCAGGGGGAAGGGAGAGGGACCTGAGGGTGACCTAGCTGTAATGTCACTATGCCCATGGAGTCGTGGCAGTTCTCGACAGCTGGCCAAACACGACGCCAGGCTGCCAGTGCTCCTTCCAGGTCTCTTCACCATGCCAGATTTTCCGCACAGATCTCCAGCGCTAAGTTCCAGCGCAGCTCACCTGGATAGATGCACATCACGTAAGTCATCTTGGCAGACATAGATAGCTTCATCCCCCCTTCCCCGACTTCCCCCGTAACTTTAATGTAGTTAGGCCGGCTCTCCTTAATCAAAAAACGAACATGTCACTAGTACAATATCTTAAACACAACCACACTAAGAGAATAGACACTGACTTAGGTCTTCTTTTGCTCACATAAATAATATATATATTATATATATATATATATAATATATATATATATATATATATATTATATATATATATATATATATATATATATATATGTGTGTGTGTATATATATATGACGGCCTTTAATATATTATATCATTTATTTCCTGGACGCCGTAATGTACACTATAATAATATAGCTCTTAATTTCAGTTATCAGCCAGACAATGTTTTGTTGTTATTGTTTTAACGTCACCACAACGATACTTCTGTTACAAAATATTTGTCTATATCTCCCTTAGGACATATACATCATGGCCATGTCTATTTCCTTCTTTACCCTCAAAACACACTAACTTAATAATTATGATTCCACAAACTAGTTTCTCTCATTCAAAATGAAAGAATATTTCTTGACTATATTATCACCTTTCCTATAGTCAGTTTCCCTATCCTACCTTACTTATATTTTCAATGGACAATCCTTAATCGTCTTTCAGCATAACGCTCTTTCTTTGTAACATTATGCCGAACAACAAAGTTCCACTTTTAAAAACAGCCCTATCCTCATTTATTACCCATACATTCACTCATCTCTGTTATAATAATAATAATAATAATAATATATGGAATTTATATAGCGCTGAATCTTGTAAAAAACAAACAAATCGAAGCGCTTGCACTCAATCATTTACAGGCATGCAACTCTCCTTAAACATAATGAGAAATCCATGCGCGCGCACTACGCACGCACACGCACGCACACACACACACACACACACACACACACACACGGAACAACACTTAGACGGTGAAAGATGCTGTTGAAAATTAGGGACAGATATGTGGGGGGAAAGTCTCAGGTAGGAAATAAGTGTGTTTTGAGGCTGGATTTGAAGGAATCAAGTGAAGGCTTTTGACGAAGTGAAAGAGGGAGGTCATTCCAGGTGGATGGACCAGAAACAGAGAAGGAGCGACGGCCAACAGTGGTTTGTTTGAATCTGGGTGTTCGAAAGCACAAAGTATCTGGGGCTGAACGAAGGGAACGGGATGGAGTGTACAGGTGAAGACAGTTACAGAGATAAGAGGGTGCAGATTTGTGGAGACATTTGAAACAGAGGGTATTGATTTTATACTGCAGTCTTTGTGAGACAGGCACCCAGTGAAGAGATCGCAGAAGAGGAGTGATGTGTTCAGATTTTTTCTTTCTTAGGACCAGTCGAGCTGCAGAGTTTTGTATGCGTTGAAGAGAGTGGATAGATGATGCTGGTAGGCCAGCCAAAAGAGAATTACAGTAGTCTAAACGTGAAAGAATAAGAGATGTGACAAGCTTGGAAGTTGCATCAGTGGACAGATACTGCGAATCGCGCTTACGCGCCGTAATTGATAGTAGCAAGACTGGCAGGTCTGGGTGATGAATTTTTTCATAGAGAGTGTGTTGTCAAGAACTACTCCTAAATACTTCACAGAGTTGGACAAAGGAACTGACGTATTGCCGAATTCTATTGAAGTTTTTGTGATAGAGGAAAGTTTATGTTGGGTCCCTATGAGCATGGCTTCGGTTTTATCGGCATTAAGTTGTAACTTGTTCTGAGTCATCCAGTTTTGAATGTCTTGAAGGCAGTAGGACATATTTGTCAGGAGGGAAGGCAAGTTTTCAACAGTATCGCTGCACTGAAGTTGAGTATCATCGGCATAGAAATGATGATCAATAGGGTGGTTGTTTATTATATGTGAGAGTGGAGCAGTGTATAGAGTAAAAGAGAACAGGGCCCAGGACTGATCCCTGCGGGACTCCACATTCCATTTTGACAGGTTTTGATTGAATTTTGTTTACAATAACTTTCTGGAACCGGTCTGTGAGGTATGAAGTGAACCAGGTGAGGGCTGTGCCATTAATACCAAACGTATTTTGGAGGCGAGAAAGAAGAATTGAGTGATCTATGGTATCAAAGGCTGCAGATAAGTCAAGAAGAGTGAGGAGGGAGATTTTTCCTGCATCAGAAGCAAGTAGAAGTGTATCTAAAGTATGGACTAGGGTGGTTTCGGTGCTGTGGTTGGGGCGATAGGCAGACTGAAAAGTGGGAAGAAGATCATTGGAATGAAGGTGACTGTTGAGCTGTTTGAGAACAACTTTTTCTAGTACTTTAGAGATAAAGGGTAAGTTTGAGACAGGCCTATAATTCTTCAGAATGTTGGGATCGAGGTCGTGCTTTTTCAGTAGAGGTGTGACTATTGCTGTTTTAAGAGCTAATGGAAAATTTCCTGACTGAAGAGATGAGTTTACTATTTTAGTGATAATAGGCACAAGTTGTGGAAGGCATTGTGAGAAAACAGGAGCAGGTATGGGATCAAGGTCGCATGATTTTATAGTCATTTCCTTCAGAATTGTCATGATTTCTTTTTCACTTGTGGGATGGAAGGAAAAGAGAGGAGTGCCAGTGAACTGGGGGTCAGGAGGCGCAGGCTGGAATTGAGTTTGATCAAGTCTGGAGCGTATGTTTCGAACTTTATCTGAAAAGAAGGCAGAAAATATGGATGGAAGTTCAGACAGGCTGTGGGTGTTAGGCAGAGGAGTTGTTTTTGCAGATCCAAGAAGATTTGAGGTGAGGGAAAAAAGAGATTTTATGGATGTAGCACAGAGAATTTGGGAAGAGTAGTAGTCTGTCTTTGCTGAATGGATTAAGAGTTTGACTTTGTTTATTTGTTTTCGGAAAAGCTGTTTGTTTTGTTGATTTGTTTATCATTGTCAACTCATCCACACACCCAAGGAACAAACTATACGTGACGCCAGACGGAATATTTTGCAGCATCACACCTGGAGTCCCGCGGTTCAAATCCCGCAGCCCTATGCTAAGCCCGCTCTAACTAAATAAAATTTGGCTTAAGAAACCTGCTGAAAATAAGGAATCAAATAATCCCAAAAGTAATGCAGTCTGGACCTGTGGCACCTCACCGAAGTGCAAGCACACACAGACAATTATTAAAATGAAAATGATAACAGCTTTGACCTACTTCCTCCGGAGTAAGGGCATCTTCCTGCAGTGCCTTACACTGCAGAAACAAATTAAGACAGGATGCTTGCAATTACAACGATTCTTCCACAGGAAGTCAAACACAAATAATATTGTTCTTAATCCGTAAGACATATACCTAGCTGGTGTACGTGGGGACATTCATGGCCACTGGCGATACACTGACTTCGGTCAGTTCGGCTCCCCGGCATCCTCTCACTGAGCTGGCCACAGACACAGTGACGATCTAACCGGGCAGAGTCGCATCTATGGGTGTGAAAACACGCTCACAGAAAATGGGTGTGGAAACACGCTCACAGAAAATGGGTGTGGAAACACGCTCACAGAAAATGGGTGTGGAAACAACGCTCACAGAAAATGGGTGTGGAAACTCGCTCACAGAAAATGGGTGTGGAAACACCGCTCAAAGAAAGAAGACACAGGGGTACCTGGGGGGAAACCTTGCCTATCGGTCTACCCGCCTATATCGAGAATTCCTTTTTGCAGTTTTCGATTTTTAAAAAGAGCCTACCGGCACATGCTGCATGCCCACGGGATTAAGAAACTAAAGCCTACATCTACACACAGGGATGGGGTGCCTATATGTGAGGGTTAAGGATCCTCCTTCAGTCCCCAAGGCCTCAAGTCCTCCTTCATGATGGAGATGGAGGTGGGGTAGTAAGGGGTATGAGACATGGCGGAGGTTGATCCGTGACAGTTTACAAGGGCAGATTGTAAGACTGGGTTTGGTCTAAACTGTTCATCCTTGCGTATTTCTGATCATTTACTTATGTAATTATTCTTTTAAATCGGGGTTAACGGAATAAGCATTGATTGGGTGAGTGAGTGAGTGAGTGAGTGAGTGATTGGTTGATTGATTCTCTCTCCTCTCTCTCTCTCTCTCTCTCTCTCTCTCTCTCTCTCTCTCTCTCTCTCAATGTATGCGGATCTAGACCTATTACACACCATGAAGTCTAAAAGTAATAAAAAAAAGTTGTAAATTTAATATAAAACCTGTATCTGAAGCTAACAATTGACATGGCACGGACAGGTTGTGAAAGGAAGGCTGTGGCTGACTTGCTTTTTGCCCTTTACTTCTTCCATCGGTAACGGATTAAGCAAAGCAGATCATTCTAACACAATTTTTATATAGCTCCGAAATAAAGCCAACACCAACTCTAAGCTTTGAACTGTGGGATATGACACTAGTTTAAAACGGACAGCAGCTGGAACTGTGTGATAAATAGTGTGAGAAAGCAGGGCTTGTTTTGCCTGTGAACTAGCCTATGTTAAACTAGTTTGTTTCAGAGGACAGTAAGCCTGTCAAGAATGAATGCATTGTCCGTTTTTGTTCGATAGAACTAACGTGCACACCTGTGTGTCAACACACTAAGGTGCACGCATGCATAGTTTGAATGCTTTTGTTTCCATTAGTAACTTTAACTTTAAGAACAGTTTGTCATGCCAGCTTGTGATACTTCTACATCAGTTCCCCTGCCCTGCGTTTTTCTCACTCCGTTAATGTTGTTCACAATGCAGGTGTAAAGTAGGTTGCACTCTTTTAACTCTTAAAAACTGCCATACATTTTCTCTCGCTGGCGTCACTGGAAGGCCCATTTTCCAAAGTCAGAAGCCATGTATTTTATGCACAGCATTCTACATATCAACACTACGGAACTATCTGTGTGCTAGTCAAACTGTGAGCTACAATCTACCATCAAAATCGACAAGATAGAGTGTCTGTTTTGTTTCTTTGATTATCAGTGACAATCTCCTGTTGAAGATGTTGGATTTTCCACCACAGCGGGCTTTCTTTGGGGCTGTGTTGTTCTTCTTGCCTACAGGTAATGAAGCCCTGTGTGTCGTTGTCATTGTCACATCTGTTCACCACAAGCTAAATGAGATTGGAGAGGTGGGCTGGGGATTGCAAGGGTAGAGGTTTGAAAACATCATAATGTACCAGAGCGTATGTGCGCTTAAAACTCCTATAATTTTTCATACAACATTTTATAGTCGTATGTTACTCTTGAAGGTCAAAGGTCTCTGGGAATATGTGTCGGAGTTATTTTTTCTCTGTGTGTGTGTGTGTGTGTGTGTGTGTGTGTGTGTGTGTGTGTGTGTGTGTGTGAGTGTGTGTGTGTGCGCGCGCGCGCGCGTCAAAGACAACATATACTGTTTTTTAAACTTCTAGATCGTGCCTTGAATAAACAACGTACTTACTTTTTTCTACAAGCAGTCTCTCTAAGAGTTTGTGTTTGTTGTTTTTGTTGTTTTGTTTGTTTTAGAGGGGGTGGGGGGGTTACATCAGGTCATCCATTCAATAACAATACAGGCAAAAGGAGCAAACAAGTAAAACATAATTGATAACCACAATTATTATACTCACCCACCACCACCTATCTCTGTGTGTGTCAAGTCAAGTCAAGTCAAGTCAACATGAGTTTTATTGAGGGTAAAAAATTAAGTTTATACAACTTTCTTTATCTTGCTCTAACATAAAATCAAGGAAAGTTAATTATGTCAGCATTTAAAAGACAGTGTCTATGTTAAAAAGAACAAAGTAAATGAGGACAACCTGTTTTAAACAACCTTTACTTCGCAATAAAGAAAACGCATAACCAAGACAAAACAACAGAGCTTGATGCAGATGCAGACAAGTAATGAACAAACGAAAAACACAAAGGGTAAGAATAACAATTTCCAAAGCAACAAGAGGTTAGGTAAACTTAGCATAAAAGTGGACTAACAATGTGCCCACCATATGGTCTTAAACATTTACTTAAACGTTTATTTTGCTTGATTGTAAAGAGAGACGTACATAATTCCATGTTTTTCCTGAATAAGCAGGGCTAGACGCATATAAATAATTATGGAGCCTGGACAAAAGCAGTCTATGAAGAAGCCTGGGATTTTTTGGACAGCAACAGTTTTCACAATTTTATTTGAGGCTTTTATGTTTAATATATTGTACATACATAGACACTTGTTGAAATGTAAAGGTAAAGGGAAAGGAGTCCCATAACCTATAAGGTCGTAGGGCAGCGAGGCGTCAGAGACCTCACTTCTCTAGGGCCAGCATATTGAGGGCGGCGCCCATCTCCTCTCCCTCGCTGCTTTACCTTCCCTGACCCTAAAGAGGGCAGGTACCCATTTACAGCTGGGTGAACTGGGGGAACTGTACTGAAGCCAAGGCGCGCAAACGGTCACCCATCCAACTGGTAACCACGCTCGACGCTGCTTAACTTGGCTGGGGGAAAGCGAGTGCTCCGACCACTGAGCATCCCGTACATTTTTTTAATTTATTTTATTTATTGGTTTATTTTATTCTCTATATCGAGGATACTGAAACAAGCACTTATGTGCGTTTTTTCATCTAGTACCCGTGTGTATGCAGTTTTGTAAATTCTGTCATGTGTTCGCACCAGCACACAATGGCCTACTCTTCCGAAAAGCGGAACAGGATTCAACGTGTACGCAAGATGTTCTCTTTCCGTTTGTACACGAGGCCCCGGTTTATAGTCTCATCCGAAGGCCTGTATACCGTCTTGGAGTGGAAGAATATCTAATTATTTGTAGTTGGTTGTAGTCAATGTATCAGGATTTTCTTTTTTATCTATTGTTGTCTTTTATGTGAGCAAAAATATGTCATGCTGCAGTTAAGTGCCTGACAAGTCACGCACAACACCCCCCCCCCCCCCCACACACACACACAGAGGTTATACACTTTGGCAGGGTGTTGGAATATTTAGCTGTTGAAAAGCATGGATAGCTGTGAAATGAAACAATCGAGGAAAATCTTAGGTTTGAAACAAATATGTCTTGAGGCCGGATTGAAAAGAGGACATTTCGAGCAAATAATTTGCAGAATGTGGGGATGCTATTCATACTGACAGTCTCCTGGCATCCCCACAGAGGAGTATTAAGATTTAATCGTATTGGTTCAACACCTCTTTTGTGTAGGCGGCTTATATGCTACAGGTTTGTTTCACTAGCACTATCCCATAATGTAAAAGCTTAATTTATAAGAGACAGAATATGCTCATGGGAAGTTCTTGTTTTTCTAAATTGGTATAATCTTACTGAAAAGTATTTTTCTCATGAGGCTAAGTGTTCTGACCACGATCAATCAGTATCGATGTCTGTACCTTTTACTTAATATGAATCTACTTCTTCGATTTTCTGCCCTTTAATATATAATGGAGCAAATGGAGAACGCAATGTATGTCTTTTATGTTGAGTGTCTGTAAACACACACTTTATTGTATTTAAATTATGAGACATATGATTAAATTATGTCCAATCAAAGAGTTTATCAATGTTTGCCTTTATATCACAAACAAGCTGGTTTGGATCACTCATACTGCATTGATTTCATGTATCATCTACAAGCATTTTGCATGAACAATGAATATGCAAAGGTAGGTCATTTAGATAGGTCGGGAAAAGAAGCTGTCCTTGTAATTATTGGTTCTTGTGGTTATTGCGACCTTGCCACTTGACAAACGGAAAACAAGCGCCTAACCCAAAAAGCTATGTCCACTCCCTGCAGCCCAAGACGAGCTGCATCCACCTCACAGGTGAGTAGACAGGCTCTGAAGAAGAGTGCTGTCAGATCCAGCAGCCAGAGCAGCATTGTGGACTCTTTTAAAGAAGCAGGGTCTAGCAACAATCCACAGGGCAAAAATAAATCCCCAAAGTCTGGGTCCCAGCACAGAAAGAAGGGTGCTTCAGGCACAAATAAATAGGTCATCGGCCGGGCCACTTTTTCCCGATGCTAAATTTTCTGATAAAGAAACAGCACCAGTATCATGTGTACATATTGAAAATAAAAGGTCTGCTAAATTCCTTAGTAACAATGTTAATGGTTTTTACAAAAACTAGAAAACAATGATTTTGTTAACTTTCTCACTTTCTATCATTTTATATGTTTTGACTGAAACATTTGTTGCTTTTGATTTTGGTTCTGATTTATTTAAAGACTTAATCAACTTCCCATCTAAAATAAATTGTCTTATCAAGGTCGTTATTCAGGTGATGAGATTGTTCTAATTAGAAAAAGAACACATTTGAAAGGTTTATCGAACATGTGCAAATAGAACAAGAAAATATGGTGGTCATAAAATTTCAAAAACAATCTTTTTGCCACAAAAAAAACATAATGTTCATTTCTTTTTATACTCCTCCATACGACTCAGCATTATGGAATAGCCATGAAGGTGTATTTGGTATTGAAGTGTTAGATCAATGTCTGACAACCTTGTATGATGTATTTGGTGATTTTTCTATCCTCATAAATGGGCTTTAAAAGCTAGAACCGCCCATAGCAATTACTCGTTCAATGGTGACAGTAGTGACTTTGAAAACACAACCATACCTATGAGCAATATGTTTATAAGAAACTCTCAAGATAGTTTTGTGAATACTTTTGGAGAACATCTGGTTGAATTTTGTAAAATGTATGATTGTATTATATTGAACTGTCTTACAGAAGCAACATTTGATGAAAGCTATACATACATTGAATATTCCGGGGAAAGTATAGTTGATTATTTTGTTGCATCTCTTCAACCTTTTTTTGATCTGGACACGTCATGTCCTTAAAGGTTGAAAATATTGTTGAATATTACCACTTGCCTGTTTCTATAAAAATAGAATCAGCGAGAAACTGTACAGATTGTCATGATAAACAAAACATCATCGATATGTTGTGTGCAAGGATATATTTGGAATAAAATTCAAGAAAGTCATTTCATCAAAATTTGGGAGGGTGAAGATATACAAAATAGAGTAAATATGGCCGGACAAAAATCTACACAGAGATGTAGATACTGCTATAGAAATATTTGTATAGTGTTTAAAAGACTACAGTAATTGTATGGTTATCACTGTAAGGTTAAACAAGAAAAAAGATGTGAAAATGGTTTGATAGTGAATGTAGTAAAGCAAAAAGAAAGAAACTAGAAAGTTATTATGTTATTTTAGAACTCGAAAAGATAAAGACAGACAAGCCTATGTCACAGCAAGAAAACAATACAGACACCTATTACAGATTAAAAGATACGCTTTTCGAAAACAAACAGCTGAAGAATTATCAAAGGAAATTAGTAACGCAGCATGCTAGTGGTATAAACTGAGAACAATGGGTTGTGCAAACAAGAAAAAGATTACAAATAGCAATTTCTACAGATGGGTGTTTTGAACATTTCAAAAGCGTGTTCGAAGAAAATTCAGAAGACGAGGGAATGACAATGACAATGACAAATTATTTTATTTCGAGGATAATGAATAATGAATAAGCACTCATGTGCTTTTTTACATCCAGTCCCCGCCCGTAGGGATACATCTGAAAAATAACCTAATACTTATACTCTCACACAGTAGAAACAAAGGAAAAAACACACTTTTCAATACAAAACAACCCCCCAAAAAAGCAACAACAAAAAAGCAAACAAACAAACACAAAGAAAACCCTAAAGACACCCCCCTAACCCCCAAAAAACCACAACAACAACACAACAAAACAAAACCCAAACAAACAAACAACAAAAAAAAAAGAAAAAAAAACCAACACAAAGAAAAACAAAAGAAAAAGGAAAATAAACAACAACGCAAGAATAACAAAAACAAAGAAAAAAAAAACCAAACTTGATAAGTCAAAAAAATAAACATCTACACAGGGCAAATGGTCACAAAATTTTAATAAACAATAAAATTTTGAAATAGGGTTTTTCATTAAAATTTTTAAGTACAGGGACAACCCAATAAAGTATTGAAAAATAAAGTATAATCCTCATCATGTACACAATAACTATAAGCAAAAAGAAAATTTGAGAGAGAGAAGAGACAGAGAGCAAGAAAAGGGTGGCGTGGGGTTTTTTGAGATACAAATATAAAATTCTCAAACAATGACACCAAACACTCATTGTTTTTATACTCTTAAATTTTTTTTGTCATAAAATAAAACAATTTCAATTTTGGTGGGGGTTTTGGGGTGTGTGTGTGGTGGTGTGGGGTTTTTTGTGTGTGAAGTCAACCAATTTTTTTTTTTTCCAAGATGGTACTTAAATAAGCAATGCTTTGTTTTTTTTTCATTGTAGGTGTGTGTGTGGGGGGGGGGGGGGGGGGGTCAGGGATAATCAACTAAAAATAGTCACATAGCACCGATCACCATAAACCCACTTTTTTTTTTAACTTATGTAACTTGAATGTCATGATGAAAAAAGTTACCCAAACCCATCACTCACACAAACAGAGGGGGGAAACCCAAAAAGACAAAAAGGAAATCACACATTGTAAGTAAGAGAACACTCTTTTTACCAGGATACGAAAAAATCCTGTGCTTTTTTAATCTTCCCCCCCCCGTGGGGAACATTTTTAAAAAAAAAAACCAATATCATACTCCAACAGTAAAAACAAAAAAAAAAACTTAAAAAAATTAAGACAAACAAAAAAAAAGCCCCCCAAAACAAACAAAAAAAACAAGAAAAAACAACAACAAACGAAAAACAAAACAGAAAAAAAAACAACAGCAACAACCACAAAACCAAAACCCCCCCACCCCCCACCCACCCCAAAAAAACAAAAAAAAAACAAAAAACCCAACCAAAACCCCAAACAAAAAAAAAAACCCAGAACAACACAAAAAAACAAAAAACCCAAAAGGGAGAGAAAAGAGAGAGAGAGGGAGAGGAGAGAGAGAGAGAAGAGAGAGAGAGAGAGAGAGAGACTTATAGATATTAAATTGAACACCTCAAAAATGTAAAGTGGTAACATCTTGTTACACGAAACAATCAATATTGAAAAGGAATCCGGGATCTCAAGTACTTTTAAAGCCTAAAAAAAATATTGAAAATGAAAGTATGAATATGTCCCCCATTAGGATACTTTACAATATAGCTTGAGTAAATCAATAAAGGGGAGAGAGAGAGAGAGAGAGAGAGGAGAGAGAGGGGGGAAAAGAGAGGAAAAAAGAAAGAAAGAAAAAAAGGAAAAACAATGAAATAAAAAGACAAATTTTTTTTAATTCCCCGGGGGATTAAAATAAACTCATTTGCTTTTTTTAAAAAAACCGCCCCGCCCAAAGGATACTTTAAATAATAACCCCAACACTTAACACTCTCCCCCACCCTCCCCCCACCCACCCACCACACCAAAAACAAAAAAAAAACAAAAAACCCAACCAAACCCAAAAAAAAAAAAACAAAAAACAAAAAACAAAACAACAAAAAAAAAAAGGGGGGGGGGGGGGAGAGAAGAGAGAAGAGAGAGAGAGAGAAGAGAGAGAGAGAGAGAAAAGGAAAGATAAAAAGAAGGAGAGAGGGGGGGAAGAAGAGAGAGAGAGAGATAGAGGGAGGGGGAGAGAGAGAGAGAGAGAGAGAGAGAGAGAGAGAGGGGGAAGGGGGAGAAGAGAGAGAAAAAGGAGAAGAGAGAGGAGAGAGAAAGAGAGAGAAAAGTGATGAGTGAGAGTGAAAGTTTTTTCAGAGATATACTAAATATAAACTCTAAAAAACAGCACACGATCCCAATAAATACTAATTTGTTTATCTCATAAAAATTTATTTTCCATGATAAGGAAATAAATCATTCCCTCTCTACCAAAAAAAAACAACGAAGAAAAGAAAGAACAAAACACAGCCAAAGCTTTTTGGTCAGGAAGGGGAAGAGAGAGAGAGAGAGAGAAGGGGAGAGAAGAGAGAGAGAGAAGGAGAAAAAGAGAGAGAGAGAGAGAGAGACAGAGAGAAGAGAGCCGGAGAAGAGTCTATTTTTTTATAAAAGGTTTGGTCAATTGGTAAAATTTTTTGGATCTAAAAAATAGATCCAAAAAATTTTATTTTTTAAAATGTTTGATAGCCAGTTTCTACGAGACGATCAGGCAGTAGACATAAGGATTTTCCCTAAACCGACTGATTGGGGTTTAATTATTTTGGTAGTATTAAATGACGGCAAAGTTTGCTTATATGTTGTTCCGGGTTTGGGGAAGGATAATATGATAGAACTGGTCTATATTTGAAGGGGCGAAGTTCACCAGGCTGTAGATGGAGATTACTTAAACTGTTTTTTAAGGCATTTGGGAAAAGGGTTTTTTCCAGACAAGGTTTTAAAATAAAAATTTTGTGTTCTGTGATAACTGGGGTGATAGCTTCAATAACGTGTCTATTACACCAACACATGCTTCTTGATTGTAGGGGTGATTAGATAACTTAGACCTCAAAACAAAAAAATGGAAAAGTGAAGTTTTTAAGGGGTATGCTTTCCCTTCAATATTTTTCTAGTTCTTGGTGTATTGGACTTTGATTTATCATTTTTAATAATGCAGTAGAGACATTAATGAATTGATTGTTAAGTTGTTCGTTTAACTCTTTGTTACATTTTTTTTTGGAAAATCTTGATTGTATTTTTGATTTATGGTCACCAAAAGTCTTTGATTTTTTTTTGGTAGATAGTAAACCTTGGAAAATATTTTTTTTTCTTGCCGTTTTTTTGACTTTTTGGCATTCTTAATTTTTTGACTCCTCATAAATTTGTTCTTTTAAAAAGGGCCTAAATCATGCTTCTTCTATTCCTAGGACCAAGGTGGTTGGGGGTATAATTATTTTCCTGATGATTTTAGTGGGGGAGTTTTTTGTAAATAGCAAATAAAACTTTTTTTTCAAAAGTTATGGGTAAGTCGAATCAGTAATGTGAATATTCTGAAAATAAAGGTTTTCCAAACTAAAAGGAAAGATTTTAAACAAATTTTTCAAAGGAACGATATGTTAAGTTTTTGGGGGAAAAAATTTGGGGTTTTTTTTCGTGTTTTTTACCCCATAGTCGGTGGGGAAGTCGCTGCAGTTATGACTGGGAAACACATTTAACAATGTTTCTATGGGTTTGATCATAGATTTGGTCAATTATTGTGCTTTGGTTTGTTGATCTCGTGGTGCATTAACTGTTATGGAGGTTTATGTTTAATTTAAATTTGGGCCATTAATTTACTTTGCTAGATTGAATTTTTAAAATTTCCCAATAAGATTACTTCCCTTATTCAAAAGACTGTAAGCATCATGGAGTTTATTTGTTATCCAATTTCTTTTTTTCTTTTAGATTCCATAGCAATCCCTTAAAAGGTTTGGGCCCCTTTTAAGAAACCCCAAACCCTATGGATTCAAAATCATATGATCTAAAATGAGAAGAGCTTTAAGGTTTTGAACTCACAGTATAAATTAGGGTTTCCCTTTTTTTTTGGGTTTTGTTTATCTTTAAGCAGGATTTTTTAACCCGGGAAAATAAAGTCAGTGTCCAATATTGAAGTGTCTCGAAAATAGCCCTAGTATGTAAATGTTGCCTTTGTTATGTAAGCGTTGAATATCTCGATTTTTTTTAAAAGCATGATTTATTTAGGTGGGAAAAATGAAAGGGCCCTCCTTTGGGGGCCCTTTTTGGATTGGAAGCATCTGTCTTTTTTGGTTTTTGAGGAAGGATATTTAAGGAAAACAAAAAAAAGGAAAAACGGCATAAGGAAAATAGAAAATGTTTGTAGTCGGGAACTCAACACCCAAAGGGGGAAAATGGTTTTGGGGTGGTGGTGAAAAAGGGGAAAATAAGTAAACAAAGCAAAAGGAAAAAAATTGATGAGGGAAAACAAAAAAACCCCCCAAACCGGAATTAAATACTGAAACTGAAATTTTAACTGTTTAGCATCAAACAGCAAAATGAAACTCTATAACTTTTTTATTAACCCTTTCAAATGTCAACACAAGGGGGCCTTGCTTTAACTTTAAACCTGGGCACAGCTGCCCCTTAGTGAAAAGTTTCTTAAGGGCCCCAATATTTTGGGACCCAAAACACAAGGGGTGGTTTGTTGAAGAACCAGAGCATGGAATTCTGAAGTGGTGGAATTTATTCTTCACTGAAAAGGCCACTCAGCAAAAAAAGGGGGGGGGGTGGGGGGGAACTCCCGCACGTCTATCTTCCCCTGAAAAAAGCCCCTAATAATAAGCCAAGGGTCGTAACACTCATTCCGTCACTAAACAATGCATCAGCAGACCCTGAAAAATGTACTCAGCAAAAAGTCCGAATTTGCGACACAGTTTTGTACACCCCCCGAGGGCACTGCTTAATCAAAATTGAGATTGTAAACCTGGTCAACAATTGTCTTCTTAAAAACAAAAACAAAAACACCCCCCAGCCCCCCCACCCCCCCAAAAAAAACAAACACCCAAGAACAAACAAAACAAAACACCCCTCCCAAAACAACAACAACACCACACACAAAAACAAACAAACAAAACACAACTCATGGGTAGTTTCTCTCCGCTGTACAGTCTCCATTTTTTATGAGGGCGCACAGTTTTCACAGTAACTGAATCTTGACATAAGTAAAAATAACCATAAAACCAGAACAATAAAATGGGGAGAAAGAAAAAAAAAGGTTTCTTTCCAAGTTGATCTGGTTACAATGCTGTACACAAAAACCAATGGCTAAGAGAATATAAAGAAACTAGGGAGTTAGAACAAGCAGAAGGAATACCAGGTTTGCCACACCTCCACAGCTACTTGCAATTTGGGGTGGGGGTAGGTAAAAAAACAACAACAAACAAACAAAACAAACAAATAAACAGACATAATAAACAACAACAAAAACAACAACAAAACCAACAAAAACAAAAATCATGGATTAGAATAACAATTAAAAACCCCTCACACATACTCACCCCCACACATGCACATATCGAGGGGTGCTTGCCAGAAGGTACTATCGCTTGTGCAGCTAGTTCTGAGAAAACTGCATTTGACATATTGTGATCTATGAAACTGATAGTTATCAAGATGACATGAATCTGATATTCCTAACATGATTAGGCTTGCTATGTTGCAATTTAGGGAGAGAAAAATCTAGTAGTAGGCAGTAGAAGTTTATTTGTAAAAATAAAATAGTTTATGTTGTTGCTAGGTAGACTTCACTGGCAGTTTTCTCCAAACACTTTCTTTTTTTCCTCTTATCATGCTGCAGAAATTAAAACGTTAGCCAATACACAGACCCGGCTGGCTGATGGTGTCCAGTGTTTCATTGCCAGGCAGGCCACCCCTCAGAGTTCTAGCCAAGCCCAGTCCCCACTAGCTGACAGCTGAGGTAAACAACAACTGGTCTGTTTCTGCTATCCAAACAGACCAGACTGGCGATGGAAGGTGAAGGGAAACAGACAGCAGACAACCAGAGTCTGTTTATGTTAGGAAAGGCCTAGCACCTAGTGGTGGGAAGAGTGTTAGGCATGCAGCTGCATTTCATAGGTACTATGAAGACAAGTCTCAACATTTTGAATACACTTGGTTTCTCTCTCTCTCTCTCTCTCTCTCTCTCTCTCTCTCTCTCTCCTCTCTCTCTCTCTCCTCTCTCTCTCTCTCTCTCTCCCCTCTCTCTCTCTCTCTCTCTCTTGACTTTGACTTTGACTTCGACTCTCTCTCTCATACACACACACACACACACACACACACACACACGCGAACGTGTACACACGAATATAGGAATACAATGTATACATACCATTGACTAGAAAAGACATAACTATAATTATACATACATACATATATATATATAAACAATTCAAAAATCATTGAAGCCAAAAATAAGACACTTATTTTCATGAGCATGCGCTTGTGTACATATACGCCCCCGCCCCCTCTACATACACACACCCACATTCGCATAAACGCACGCACGCTCTCATGCACGGATGCACCAGGGCACTTACCTACGCACGCGCGCACACGCACACTCACGCACAAACGTGTGTGCACACCAGATTATGCATCCACAGACATGTAGTGTTTATGGACATAGCATAGGTTTACACAGTCATATCCGTTGCTGTGTGCGTACATACGTGTGTGTGTGTGTGTTTGTGTGTGTGTGTGTGTGTGTGTGTGTGTGCGTGTGTGCAAGCATGCGTGCGTGATTTCGTGTATGTGTGTGTGTGTGTGTGCTAAGTGTAATTTTATGTATGTGGAGATGAATGCGCAAGAAAGAATACGGAGGCTAAGACATGGACGGTGGGAGGAGAGAGAGAATGTCACTCACCAATGGATGGCCAAACTGTATAACAGGATTTTACACCAGAGGCATAATCTACCCTCAAAGTGTCACTCTAGCTTCACTGCCACTGTCTACATGTTCTGAAGAAAACCTCAATGATCACTGTACTGTCCACTGTCACCACTGTTGTAGTGTTCCATAGAAATATCCACTGGACACTATCATCTGTACTGTCATGTTATCATTGTCACTGGACAATGGTCACTGACTCAATGTCTTCATTCCAACAGAAATCCCTATTTCAGTGTTCTATGTGTCCGTATTTCTGTAGTAATATTTGCTGGACATCGTTCACCATAATGTACGAACAACCAACTGTTTTAAATCTCTCTCTCTCTCTCTCTCTCTCTCTCTCTCTCTCTCTCTCTCTCTCTCTCTCTCTCTCTCTCTCTCTCTCTCTCTCTTCCCCTTTTCCAACTGTGTGATAGTGGGTGTGATAGCTCAGCTGCATTGAACAGGTGGTCTGAGTATTGTCAAGAACTATACAACTACCCAATCCAACCTGACAAGAGCATAATAGAAGACGAAGCAGCAATATCAAGGGTACCCTCGCCATTACCTATACTGAGGGAAGAAGTGGAAGAAGTCATCCGCAGTTTACCAGTAGGAAAGTCCCCAGGAGCAGACAACATACCAGCAGAGCTGCTCAAGCATGGTGGCGAAACAGTCATCACACATGTTACAGCTATCTGTCAGAACAAAACAGGGGCCAACAGAATGGACACAATCACTCATCATACCCCTGCCCAAGAAGGGGAATTTACGCCAATGACAAAACTATAGAACAATCAGCCTCATCAGCCACGCCAGCAAGATCATGCTCAAAGCTATTTTGAATTGACTCAAAAAGGAGGCAGAAGAACACCTTGCAGAGGAACAAGCTGGGTTCAGGGCAGGAAGGAGCACAATCGAACAGATTTTTAACTGCCACATCGTGATGGAAAAACATCTTCAACATCAGAGAGACCTGTTCCACAACTTCATCGACTTCAAGAAGGCTTTCGACAGAGTATGGCAAGAAGGCCTGTGGCAGGTCCTCAAAATGGTTTGGCATTGAAGAAGGACTAGTGCAAATCATTCAAGCACTATACAACACCGCAAGCAGTGCAGTCCTTCTGAACAATCAGGTCGGCGACTACTTCAAAACCACAGTTGGGGTCCGACAAGGATGCCTGTTATCTCCAGTCCTGTTTAATCTGTTCTTGGAAAACATTATGAGAGAGACCCTCCATGACTTCCACTCTACCATCTCCATTGGCGGCAGACCCCTCAACAACTTGCGGTTTGCCGATGACATTGACCTCATGGGCAGAAGTAACACAGAGCTGCAAGATCTTACGACCAGGCTTGAGAACAGAGCTGGAGCATATGGGATGGAGGTGAGCTCAGAGAAAAGAAAAAGTAAAGTACTTGTGAACAGCACAAGCAACGCCACTGCTAAAATTTACATGAACGGCCGGCAATTGGAGGAGGTAGACGCTTTTAAATACCTTGGCGCTACACTCACAATTTACGGGCGATCGACGACAGAAATCAAAGTCAGACTAGCCATGGCAACATCTTCCATGACAAAACTCACCACCATATGGACAAGTAAAGAGATCAGTTTCCCAATCAAACTAAAGCTCTACAAAGCCCTAATTCAGACTATCCTGTTGTGAGGAAGTGAAACCTGGACATTGACTGCTGAAACAGCAAAGCGAATCCAGTCATTTGAAACAAAATGCCATAGAAAACTGCTGGGCATATCCTAGAGAGAACGAAAGACCAATGAATTTGTCAAAAGTTAAATAACACGGCTGGCAGGTCCACAGGAAGCCCTTCTCACCATCGTCAAGAAGAAAAAGCTGACATGGTTCGGCCACGTCACCAGCCACAACACTCTGCCAAAAACAGTACTGCAGGGAACACTCGAAGGTGGCAGAAAGAGGGAAGACAGAAAAAGTCATGGATGGACAACATCAGAGAATGTACCAGGATGAATGACTCGGCACTACTGCGCAGAGCCGAGGACCGAGATGGATGGATGAGGCTTACCACAGCATCGTCTTTTGTGTCTCCTCCACGACCGCCAAGGTCACGGGTCTGATGATGATGATGATAGTGGGTGAAGAATCTACATAGGTCAGTGTGGGTGGGTCACTCAGTCTGTGTCACTGCCTGTGTCCTTGGCATCAGGTTCTGGCAGTTTGTTACTGACAGAGACAGAGGATGGAAGGTGTTGGTAGAACCCATGATATGCCTTTGGGATGACACTGGATGCACACAGTGACAAAAGATCCCACTTTTTTGTGTCTGATATGGGGAGTTTGTCGTCATACAACCTCAGGAGTACTTTGGGCAGCTCTTGACGCCCCCTTCTTGATGAGCCAACCAGTCTCAGAATACGAACGCTATCATTCTCCAAGTTTGTTTTGAAGTGCATGATGTCATCAATGCCCTTGGACACCTGGATGAAACGTATCTCCAGCCACTTGACTCTGCGTCCATCTATATCCGTCTTTGTGTTGCGGATGTAGGCTGAGGCAAGTTTCTTGAAATTGTAGATAACGTCATGTTTGATAGGCACAACAATATAACGTTTTCCTGCTCTTGCCAATCTGAAAACAATGTCCCACTCAGAAGGAATGTACATGGGTGTGCTTTTCCTTGCATTTGAAAGTGCAGCATGCATCGTGTCACACTCCATTTGGGTGTGACCAGTTTCAAGAAACTTTTGAGTTATGATCTGGATATTTTGGAGGGTGTTGACTGCAAAGAGAAGAGCTTTTGTCAAGTATTGGTTCCAATTTTGACCACCACAGCAATCTGAGTAGATGATGACATGCTTGACATGGGATGGAAGGGAAGAAATATACTTGTAGAGGCAGCTGGCAATCTCACATGATCCCCTCTTTCCTTCAGTCTCATCCCACGTAAAGCATGTTCCTCAGCCATCAGACAATGAATAGATGGTAAAGTTGTACACACAGAGATTTCTTTTGTAGTACACTTGGCTTACAAGACCACATGGGGTTTGTAGAACTGCTTGCATGTCAACTGTAACAAGGCGTGTTGTAGGATTTGCCTTTTACACCTCTTTGTCAGCTGCTTTGTGTTGCCTTGCCGTCTCCTTTCTTGCCAGATGGTCTCTGTGTGCCTCCTTCTCCACATCTGTCAGAGTACCTTTGATTTTTCGCTATGATGAATGCAGTGCAAACTGCGCACTGATTCTTTTTGTGGACATGGAATGAAATGTTGTAATTTTCATTAAAAACTGTCCTATATTTCTTCAGTGAGACAGGGTCTGCTGTACCTTCTTCCAGGCACTGTTCCTTGTACAGGTCATACATCTTTTTGATGTTTAAGATTGATAACAAGTACTTTCTTTGATGCTTTTGGAATCGTATCTCAATGCTTCAGAAGACAGAATGAAAATGCAGTGCTGCCAGGTACAGTCTGGCTGGTACAATCTCAGAAATGGGATGTTTTGATAAAGTGCGCAAGCTATTTAGTTAGACACCAACTGTACTCCCCTTTCCCACAGCCTCCCGATAGACCTGTTAAAAACAATCTCACCTACTTCTCTTTCCCGGCAGCCTCCCTATAGACATGTTTAAACAATCTCACGATGGTCATAAACAAACCCAGCTATCCTGCTTTAGGGGTCTAGGAACCATCAACGTATTGTGGCGGCCAGCAGTGGCCACCTGCAATGCTTCCTCAACCTGCTAGTATTTGGTAACACTCTTTCGCCTGTTCCTCAGTCTGGTGCCTATGACTTCAAGCCAGAGACAGAACCTGCTAGCATCCATTAGCGCCTTCTGCTACACATCACTGAGCCCTTTTTTTTCGTACGACACGTTTGAGTTCTGATCAATAAATCGAAAATTAATCACCATACCGGAAAATTCCACTTTCATAATAAAGTAGGCCTGTCCCTGACTACAGACATACACAAAAGTGAAAATGTAACATTTTGAAACTTAGTACCTTCTGGCTGGTACCCCTTGATATACCTCAAAAGTTATGTTTTCTACCATGTATCCATAGGTTGAACATGCTCATTACGTCTGAAAATGAAGTTACCAATAAACTGCTGGACATTTTTTCTCTATAAAACATTGAAATTGCGGGATAATTTGATTAATTCTTGATGTATTGTTTTCTGATCTGTGTTGTGAATTCATTCTTCATATATTAATGTATTACTTTCATTATATTGGGTGCTTTGTGTTTTTCCCTTCAAGTGGGGATAAGGCCTTAAAAAAGCATTCACATTCTCTCTCTCTCTCTCTCTCTCTTCTCTCTCTCTCTCTCTCTCTCTCTCTCTCTCTCTCTCCCCTCTCTCTCTCTCTCTCTCTCTCTCTCTATATATATATATATATATATATATATATATATATATATACATATATATATATATATATATATATATATCTTTCTATCTCTCTCTCTCTCTATCTCTCTCTCACACACACACACACACACAGAGCAAACATACACACTACCCTAACACATTTGCAGGATAACTGAACTGAGTACCCATAAAGTTGGCATTTGGTGTTCATGAAAGATGTCATTAAGTTGGCGAATACATGTTCGTAGGGGTTGAAAAGAATGGGATGGCCAGGGGCTGCTGTGGTCATTCCCTGATGAGAGGGTTGCCATTGGACTTGAATTGGCTTATATGGTCGCATGACACTATACATTGGGGGAGGGGGTGGGTGTAGGCATATCCCAGACACATGCCATGCTAGACCTAGGCCATGGCCTCTGTTCCTATGGCTGACTAGACTCCATGACGTCTGTCATGACTCAGTCTCAGGTTTAAATCCTCACACCCCTTCACCACCCTACTTACACCTCTCCTGACCACCAGGATGAAGGACTAGCACCCTGGACAAGGAGGGTGGGGTGTGGTTTTAAGGAGACTGACAGAATGTCGGTTAACTACATGCCACCGTCCCCCCCCCCCCCCCGCCACCACCACCCCCTTTCCTTTAGTTTCATTGGCATCCCAAGGGCAGGCTACACTGCACATAGGGAATGTTAATAACCTCTCCGCTGGACATCCTTGGGACGCTTCTGCTCGCAGCGTGGCAGGTGACGGACGTGTAAGGCGGAGTTTTTCTGAAAACGGGGGTGGCATCTTGCCTATGTTCAGGTGAGTGCAGTTCTGCACTGCCTGTCTGCTATCAGGCACTTTGTGCTTGGCAGCCAAAGTAGATGAAGACGAAGAGGAACTCCTAGCCGACGTAGGAGATCAGGTACCGCGATCGGTTCAGTGAAGATGTAGGCCCCACGTGAGCTGCCTGAGCTTTTTGTTGGATGTTCCATCAGAACTACTCCGACAAGGGAAGAGGAACTGAACATTAGCAATGCTGCTTTTAGAGCCACTGCTGGAGCTATTTCTGAAAATGCCTCTCATGCCATTTCTAGAACCACTTCTGGAATTGCCAGGAATTTTTCGTGACCTTGCCCACCCCATCATTTCCACAGCAACAGCATCAAAGTTGAGTGATCACCCATGTCCCTTCTGTCCTAGCTGACTTTTACCTATCGTGTATGTTCTGTGGGAATGTTGTGAATGTGTGAGAGTGCAATATTATTGTTTTTGTTCATTGTCTTTGCTTTTTTTGGGTAGGGGGTTAGGGGTGCTAGGAAGGGAGGTGAGATGTTTGGCACATTAGCTTAGATAGAGATTTTAATGTAAATAAAATTGAAATAAAGCGTCCTGTTTGTATATTTTTGCCTCTGAGTCATGTTTTGTTATATTGCTGCGGCTGCCACTAGATCTCCCCAACGAAGTAAGAACAACCAGCTAGTCACACCAAGCTATGCCCATCCTTTCGAAGGTAGCTTTGGATAACCCCTTTTGTTTGGTTGGTTGTTTTTCTTAGTTATGACTCATGCATTGCGGGAGGGAGGGGATGGGTTGATGGTCCAATCAGAGGGCAACCAATTTGTTGTGGGATAGTTTTAGCAATATGGCCTCTGTTCATGTTTGGATAAAGGGTCATACAATCTACATGGGGTAGTCATTATGAGGAATGAACAATCTTGCTTGGGTACTTTGGCTTTGATCTGTCTCTGGTCACTGGCACGAAGAGAGAGAGAGATAGAGTGAGAGAGAGAGAGACAGAGAGAGGTAAGTTTTCAATGTTAACGTCTTTCCACTTTAAGTGATACCAGACAACCCTTACATAGGAGACAGAGAGAGAGAGAGAGAGAGAGAGAGAGAGAGAGAGAGAGAGAGAGGAGAGAGAGAGAGAGAGAGAGAGTTATCTACTCGGTATGTGTTTGCATGTGTGTGTTTGTGGGCATCCCTGCATGCATGGCACATGCGTGTGTAATAAATTGTAATAACAAAGGAAATAGTATTCTTAACATGAACAGATCAAGTACAGATATAAATAAATTCATATTAAAAAAAAAACCTACAAGAACTACAATAAATGCCCTATAGGACTTAACAATAAACCATTAGCAATGTCAATTGTTAACTTAACATTGTTCACACTGTCTTTCAATGGAATTCTCGGAAAAGGCAAAAAGATGAGGTTTTAACTTCTCAAAATCAAGTATAATAAGGGTATTTGAAATATATTTACCACATAAGCATTTAACATCCTTGGTAAATGTTGTCATGAATGCATTCAATCTTATCCTGAAAACTAATGCCTTGAGTTGTCTTTCTTTTTACAACATCTGTATGAATCTCCAGATATCTCACTTATCTCCAAGATCAGACAAATGCGCTCCCTTGTCATATCCATATTTCTGTATGCCTGTGAATCATGGACCCTGACTGCAGATTTGGAGAGAAGAGTACAGGCAGTGGAGATGAGATGCTTTCGGAGACTCCTTGGCATCTCCTACAAAGACCACATAAGCAACGAAAGCGTGCATAACAGAATCCAACAAACCATTGGACCCTATGAGAACCTTCTAACGATCGTGAAAAAGCGTAAACTCAAATGGTATGGGCATGTCACAAGATCCAAAGGACTTGCAAAGTCAGTTTTCCAAGGCACTGTCCAAGGAGGAAGAAGAAGAGGCAGACCAAGGAAGAGCTGGGAGGATAACATCAGCAAATGGACAGGCCTAGAACTCAACAAAACCCTGAGGAAGGCAGAACAGAGAGAGGAATGGAGGGAACTGGTTGTTGAGTCTTTGAGTGTGCCCCCACGGTCGGCAGACTACGGGACAGATAGATAGATATATAGATAGTATGAATCTCTAAGTGATCAAGTAAACAAAGTCAAATCTTTAATTCTTTTCGAAAAAACAAAGCATTGCTCTTCTCAAGTTCTTGATGCCACGTCTATGAAATCTCTCTTTTCTCTCACATCTACTCTTCTTGGATCTGTGAAGGCAAGCCCCATGCCTTCCACCCACAACCACTCTGAACTTCCTTTTGTATTTTCTGCATTCTCTTCTGAAAAAAGTCCATAACATTTGCTCCAAACTGGACCAGACTCCTTTCCAGCCTGCACTTCCTGATTCCCAGTTCTCTGGCACTCCTCTCCATTTCTTTCATCCGACAAGTGAGAAAGAAATCATGACTATTTTGAAGAAATGACTATAAAATCATGTGATCTTGATCCCATACCTGCTACTCTTTTCACACAGTGCCAACCACAACTTATACTGGCTCTCACGAAAATAGTAAACTAATTTTTTGTTTCAGGAAATGTTCCATCAGCTCTCAAAACTGCTAGACTCACACCTCTACTCAAAAAGTATGACATTGACCCTAACATTATGAAAAATTATAGACATATTTCCAATCTCCCTTTTATTTCTTAAGTCCTTGAAAAAGTAGTTCTCAAACAGCTCAACAACCACCTTCTCTCCAACAATCTTCTTCCTAAGTTTCAGTCTGCCTATCGCATCAACCACAGCACTGAAATCACCCTAGTACATACTTCTCCTGACAAATATGGCCCACTGCTTTGAAGATATTCAAAACTGGATGACACAGAACAAATTTCAGCTAAATTCAGATAAAACCAAAACCACACTCGTGGGGACCAAACACAAACTCTCTTCCATTACAACAACTTCAATAGAACTCGGCAATACATCACACTGCTTCTCAATGCCTCCATTTAGTTCCCCCAGCCAAAGTTTATGACCCACAGCTGGCAGGGCCTGGATATAAATAAACAGGGCAAAAAGAAAGGGGGCACTAGCACATCCTCTTGCACAGTGAATTGTCAGAAAACAACAAGCAAAGCACTCTTTAAAACGAGCTTTAAACGAGCTTTCTTTTGATGCCAAACTCCATGTACTTTCTTTCATACTGGTTGATGTGGCAGCAGTTCAAACAGACATGAAGATAAACAGGAGAGGTGCAGGAAGAAACACAATCACAAAAAACAGACATTTCTAACTCTCTCTCTAAAAAAGCAGCTGTTTATATTATATAAACAATGAACATAGAGAAACATTGAACATGTCTGCATGCAGACTAACCTTTTGGGGGGGCTGTTACATTGAACCTGTTGGCAGAACGAGGCCATACATAAACACACCTTAGCAGGCTACTGTGCGTGGCCAGCGGCGTGAGAGGCAGGGTGATGGAGAGTGTGGGGAGAGAGTCTGGGGCAGTCATTAGTGTCAGCTATCTGACTTCTCTATAAACACTCCTGCTGGTCAGGCGTTACAGCACTACACAGTCTACTGTCTCATCAGCTTATAGCGGTATCCTTGATGCAGCTGAAGGTTTGTTCATGAACCAGTTCCATTACAGTTCATAAGTATAGCCCTGAGAACACAGTAGAAAAGAGATGTCTTGTCAGTATCCTACACTGTCATCAGACAAAGACACCTCACAAATGGCTCAGGTTTTTATTTCACTGATGTTTCTGATACTATACAAAAAGCATTTTCTGATCCTGTTAAGAAATTGTTGTGATCAAATGTTTATGTACTTATCAGTTCTGTGTTGTGTAAAAAAGAACAAATTGCACACAGGCCTACACTTTGACATCAAAGCAACACACACACACAAAAGCAGAAAGAAAACACACACACACAGAGAACGGATGACAAAATTTACAAAACTGCATATACACGGGAACAAGTATTTTTAAAAAGCACATGAATGCTTATTCCATTATCCTTGAAATAAAAGAATAAGCAAAATAAATAAACACACAAGGCCTGGAGCTCATTTTTAACTACCAGAGTATTATGGAAAAAACACAAAATGATAGGAACAAGGAGCATTGGAAGCATCTCCAAATGTACACAACCAGCATGTGTAAAGTATTCTGTGAAAAGCAAGTCAACCATTTGTGCTACAGACAGGGAAAGTAGTCTGATCAACAACGCCAGTGTACAGGGGAGCCAATAAGATTTCAGAGCTCTATGCGAAAGGGACAGTTTTCCATCGGATACTCCTAGCCCTCCAGCCACTCTTCAAAAAAACTGAAAGTGACAGAGGTCATTGCTAAAATTGAAGGGCTTACTGGAATAATTATAACGTGTGCACAGATCTCTTCACTTGAAGAGACAGTCAGTGACCAAAGGAATCAGATAACCGATGAAACTGAAATTAAAACATTGAGATCCAAAAAGGTCATTTGCGATATTGCACGCAACTAAGCACAAGACAGGCTATGTTCATATCTGATGCTCTTAAGCAACACGATTTTAAGCAGCAAAAACCGGTTTCAATGAACGCAATTCGAAATAATCAGAGGAAATGAAGAAAAAGATGGACATCAAACCAGCCATTAGAAATGACATCACCAAAGCAAATGACATAGAGTCTTCCACTCAGCAAAATTGTGTACAGCACACAAAGAAACAAAAGCAGAGTTTGCCTGCCAGTGTCCTTATTTGGGATTCCATGATGGACACTTGGCTGTGCATAGGGCATCACAGCCTTCACCAACAAGTGGTACACCACAGAAAATATATATATATATATTTTTATTGTATTCTTTTATCTTGAGGATAATGGAGTATGCACTTATGTGCTTTTTTACATCCACTCCCCGTGTGTATGCAGTTTTGTAAATTGTGTCATCTTCTCCCACTGGCACACAATTGCCTACTTTTACAAAAAGCGGAACAGGGTTTAATGTGCGCGCAAGATGTTCTGCATGCGTTCCCACATGGGGCCTCGGTATATAGTCACATCCGAAGGACTGTTGGGGAGAGTGGAGTCTGCACTGATGTTAACTCCGGGGGAAAATATCCCCTTGAACGGGAATCGAACCAAGATCCAGGATTTAGTGCGCTCCACCTGATCCAGACTGAGCCAGCCACCCCATGTCATCCTGATTCACTGTGGAATCAATGATCTGAAGCTGAAAGGTGCGCCCAATGTTAGCAAATCCCTTTTGGCCAGCATAAAAGCATCACACGAGACTTCCCCAAATCAAAGATGATCATCAGCAGCGCAGCAGCAACTACATGTGCTCAACTATAAATCAAAAATAATTTTATCAAGTCTTTGATCTCTGCAGATTTGTACGATAAATCTCGGGTAACCATTGTGCCCCATGACAACTTGAAGACCATTGTGGAGGACAAGCCCCACCGAACTCAGAAAGGAGCCTATATCCTCACCTCAAATATTGGCAAGGACGTTGGTAACTTGCTTTGGGAGCTTCCACAAACATCGATCAAACCAGGACACATTATAGAGACAACCACCTCCTTTCTACCACATTGACACCAGACAGGAAATATTAACCCATGGCAGAAACCGTTATTCTTATGTTTGTTCTATGCTCGATAGAAATTAAATAACTCGGACGAAAGATGTTGAGATGGTGGCTGTTTATTCGTTGTTAGCCAAGAGCAGTCTTGGATGCCTTAATTAAAATAATAATAATAATAATAATAATAATAATAATAATAATAATAATAATAATAATAATAATAATAATAATAATAATAATAATAATTGTATGACCTCTTCCAGGAAGATACTTCCGGTATATCTTTCGGTTTCGACACAACAGTTATGAACAGTTGTTTAACTATTGCTGACTATTTAGATGTTCCATTATTTCAGTCATGAAGCCTACAATAGTGTGTTTATCTTTGAGTATCCAACTGCTCCGGTTCTTCAGTCAGGAAGTCATGTTTGTGTATAAACTGCATTATCTCTGTTTTTCAAGATATTAGCTTGTCAACGTAATAGAGCAAACCCATTTCATTTGAGGACCCACATTTTAATCATATTATTCTGGACTCTCTTTCCTTCCCCTCTCCTCCTGTGTCCGTGTGTTTTGGTTCATATTGTTATTACTGTTGAATTCAACCTTTTTCATTTCCAGACATCTAGTCAAGTTGATTCTTTCTCTTTAGTTTATTTTATACACATATTTCATTGAGTTTTTCATGGTTAGATCTTGGGGTTTTTTTTATTGTATCATTCAAAAAACTTAACAAACAAAAACATTTATATGCAAACCCATCTCCTTTTTCTCCCCATGTCCTGTCTAAAATCCCCATAGAGGATTTGGTGTAGTTTTTTCTTTACTGATTACTGTTCTTGTTTGTTTTTAAAGTGTTATTTTCTAACCTCTTTTCCATTATCTTACTTAAACAATGGTCTCGAAGAAAAAGCAGGCTGTTAAAATCATGCAGGGAAATGCAAGATCTATTTCCACAAACCTGGCTTTTTGATCCACAGCCTTTCAAAATATGATTACTAAGCCCTTGTTTTACAATCTGTAAATGTTAACAAAAGTAAGATATCGAAATTACAAGGGTACTATTATCCACCTATACATCTGAAAGTAGAAGGTTAAAAAAATATTAATGCAGCTATTTAAACTAAAGAAGAATACAGTACAGTGTGAAGCCTCCACCAATACCTGGTAACATCCCAGATCTACATTCATGTGCAGCACGTGTCAAATCTAATGATCAGTTAATCTGAAATATTGATTCTTTGTATTTACCAAAAGGACCTAACAACTTTAACACAAATTGAATCCACAATCTCTAAGATAACGATAAAATGGCTTATTGGAGGAGATTTCAACACACATTTGCAATTTTGGGATAAAGAGTGCATTTCAGTCACCAGCATCAGGTTTGTAGAAAACTAGTTGATTCTCTTCTATATTTATTTACAGTAGCATCACTAGAATTCTGATGTCTCAAGTCACAGAGCGTTAGCAATAGATCTAACTTCAGTGTCACCAACACTTGTTCCTGAATGCGATTGGTCAACCCATAAAGATACTCTAGGCAGTGATCATTTACCTATCTTTATAACCTTTTATAACCAATTATTTCAATGGGATATAACACATGACAATGTTCCAAAATATAATTATAAGCATGCTGACAAGGAAAAGTTTAAACATGTTATAGCTTCTTACAATACAGAGTGTATAGGTACTCACGACATAGATCAAATGTATTCTATCAAAAAAAATATTGTACTACAAGCTGCCAATATGCCTATTCCTAGATGCCACCCAGGAAAACCTATTAAACATTTAGGAAATGTCTGGTGGACACAAGCATGTTAGGCAGCTGTACATAAAACGACCCATTTAATGCATACAGCTGTTCTCAAAAACAAATCGCCTAGTAACCATGATGAGCAGAAAAAGGACAAAGACAACTGTGACATGGTAATAGAACAAGCTAAAAACAGTATTAGTCATCTTTTTGTACAAGTGAAATTTCAAACCATAAAGACATTCAGAAAGTATGGACAACATCTAATGAAATGACAAAAGGTTCAAACTTGCCATTATGTCCAATTATTCTAGAAAACAAAGTTTCCATCTAGTGAAGAAAAGGCTGAGGCGTTTGCCAGGATGTTTTCAAATACCATGCTTAGGAGGGTCTATCAACTAAACATAGGACATTCAGAAGTGAAGAAGAAGTCAAAAAAGAATATGTAGATCCAGTGCTTGAAACCACTCTGTATACCAATGCTCCAATTACACTCCAGGAAGTAAAAGATGCTATGGTGTCACTTCCTAATAAGAAAAAATGTGTTGGAGCTGATGCAATTTCCAATGATATGATCAAAATCTTACCCAAAAATTTAATTATGCAGCTTCATAACTTTTGTGTAAATACTGGGTCCAGGGTGTCATTCCAGTACAATGGAAACCGTCCTTTGTGGTACTAATCCACAAGCAAGGAAAGACCAAGACAAATAAAGCTAGTTACAGGCACATAGCATTGACCTCACAAACTTGTAAGCTCATGGAGAGAGTTGTTCTTGGAAGGTTGTTATACTATTGCCAGAAAAAATACATTATTGCAAGCAACCAAGCGGGCTTTCAGCAAGGTAGACCTACTATTGATAATTTAGTTAAACTTACAACACATGTAAAACAACAATTTGCACATAGAAAAAAAATGTCCTTGCAACGTTTTCTGATAGAAATGAAGCCTATGATCATGCTTGGCATACAAAGTTATTAAGAAAATTGAAGACAAATGGCCTTTCCGGTATTATTTATCTTTATGCCAAGAGCTTTCGTAGCAATACATCTATTCGAGTAAAGGTAGAAAATAACTACTCAGATCCAAGATATATTGACATGGGCTTACAACAAGGCTCCGTTATAGCACCAGTTCTATTGAATATCCTGTCACATGATCTCCCTAACCATTTGTCTCACAACGTTATGTTAGTACAATATACAGATGGCATATGCATGTGGATGAATGTTACCATACAACAAAACGGACCGAAAAGGTATTTAAAAATATATTAAAAAACAATACCAAAACAAGAGCTGGGAGGATAACATCAGCGACTGGACAGGCCTAGAACTCACCAAAACCCTGAGAAAGGCAGAACAGAGAGAGGAATGGAGGGAACTGGTTGCTGAGTCTTTGAGGGTGCCCCCACGGTCGTCAGACTACGGGACAGATAGATAGATAGATAGACCAAAACAACCTTGCTAATTCAAATACGTACATAATTGAAAAGGGCCTAAACCTATCTACATTAAAAACGCATATGATGCTTTTTTACAATGGTGGCAATCCAGAAAACTTTCCTGTGTTCAAAATTGAAAATGAGATAGTTAAATATAAACACTTTGTAAAGAGAAGAGAGAGAGAGAGAGAGAGAGAGAGAGAGAGAGAGAGAGAGAGAGAGAGAGAGAGAGAGAGAGAGAGAGAGAGAGAGAGAGAGAGCTCAGAACTCCTCGGCCTTAGGCCATAATACATGGTTGGCTAAGGAGAAATTGACAATGCCACAGAGTGGGCAAAAACGGATAACATACACAATACCAAGCTCACTTTTAGTGAAAGAAATAATGAAGACAATGCACAAATGCATAAAAATACATATGTATCAAACACAATTCACTATTTTGGTCTAAGTGTACCTTCCTTATGTCTGGAAAAAAATCAATATACATATTGTTTCCCCAAAACAAAACGATAACCTATCTTCGTTTGTGATGTAAATAACTTAATACAACAACCTTTTTCTCTTATTGATGGCATGAAATATATATCTACACAGGCAGTGATTTTTGCTGCTGATTTCTGCTTTACGAAGATCATGCAAAGGTGTATCAAACAATCCCGTAAAAATTAATTCTTATATCATTATACACAAAACATTCATAAAGGGAATGCTTTTCATCTTCAACTTTGGGTTTACAAAATGGACATTGTTTCTGATTCTGTGCACTATATCGTACATTGTTGTTTATTGGTAAAACATTACATCTCGCCTCTGACACATCAACTCTAAAGCAGTAGGTATCTAAGTGTAAAAGATATTCTTCTTTAACAAATATTGTTTTGAAACACCTGTAACTGTCGTATCTGTCTCGGTCTCTGATTGTACTATACCATTCCTGGATAAACATATCAAGTAGTCTTTGCTTAAACAGATGTAAGAATACCTTGACGTCACCAACACCCTGTTGAAGCCATACAACGCTGAATCCTGCATCACATAAAATTTGTCTAATCATAGAAATCCAACAGTTCTTTCCAGATATATCCATGTCAAGCAACATTTGATAAGCATTATATGGTAGTCTGTTAGAATTCATTTGTAATAATTTAAACCAATATCTAAGAGTATGGATACATGAGTTGATATATAGAGGATATCGACCCAGCTTACCATATATCATTTTATTTGGAGATGTCAATGGTACAGCCAAAAATCTCTTGCAAGTCATGAGAGAGAGAGAGAAGAGAGAGAGAGAGAGAGAGAGAGAGAGAGAGAGAGAGAGAGAGAGAGAGAGAGAGAGAGAATGGGTCTGTGTGTGTTTGTGTGCGTGTGTGCGCGCGCGTGTGTGTGTGTGTGTGTGTGAGTGTGCGTGCGTGCGTGCGTATGTGTATATATATATATATATATATATATATATATATATATATATATATATATATATATATATATATATATGTGTGTGTGTGTGTGTGTGTGTGTGTGTGTGTGTAAGAAGGGGTAGGGCCAAATATAAAGCATTTTAACTTATTAGCTGTCATTTTAAAGGAAGCAGAGAGGTGCTTGGAAAAGTAAATCATGTGTGTCTGGTTGTGGATATTGATGAGGGATAATAATAATAATTATAATAATAATAACAACAACAACAACAACAATAATAATAATAATAATAATAATAATAATAATAATAATAATAATAATAATAATAATAATAATATAATAATAATATATGGAATTTATATAGCGCTGAATCTTGTAAAGCAAGAAATCAAAACGCTCAGATGTCTTTTTTTTTATCAAGGATAATGGAATAAGCACTCGTGTGTTTTTTTTACATTCAGTCCCCGTGTGTATGCGGTTTTGTGAATTTTGTCATCTGTTCCTACCGGCACACAATGGCCTACAATGGGGGTAAATGGATGTGTGTGATTTATGAATAGGTAGTGTGTGTGTGTGGGGGGGGGGGGGGGGGGGGGGGGTGTGTTTATAAGGTTTCCAGAAATGTTTTTGCTCCTTGAACCAGCATGTCACAGTAGTGGGCTTTTTAATTTACTACTTTCGGATCTCACCACCAGACTGGAAACATTAGCCAATGCCCACGGTATGGAGATCAGCACGGAAAAGAGCAAGATCCTAGTGAACAGTACCACACCGACCACTCCCACCAGCATCAAGATGAGTGGCGAGACACTAGAGGAGGTGGAAACTTTCAAGTACCTTGGAGCAGTCATCACCAAAGAAGGTACGAGCACACAAGAGGTGAAGATCAGACTTGCTGTGGCACTCTCCTCCATGACTAAGCTGGCGAAAGTGTGGAGAAACCATCACATCAGAACCCACACTAAGGTCAGACTCTACAAGGCACTCTACCGCAAAACCAACGACTACGTCTGGCAGCAGATCGAGACATTGGCTGGCAAACAAGAAACATTGCTAGATACAGTCAAACGGAGGACACTGAAATGGTTTGGCCACACAACAAGGCATAACAGCCTGTCAAAGACAGTCCTGCAGGGAATGGTGGAAGGAGCAAGGAGGCAGGGACGACCACGGAAAAGCTGGATATGCAACATCAAGGAGTGGACCGGCCTCACTGTACCAAACCTCCTGAAAGCAGCCCAGGACAGAACCATTTGGCGGTCCACTTGCAACGTCCGTGCGGGTACCCCAACGGTCGTCCTGACCAAGGGATGAGTGAGTGAGTGAGTGAATGACTTTCGGAAATATTTGGCTGATTGGACCAGCATGTCATTATACTGTGTTTTTTGGACTACTTCTAGACATGTTTCACTTTGTGAACTATCACATTATCATATTTTGGGGTTTTCGGTTTCTAACCATGTTGTATATTGTTTACTGTGGTTAAGCAGTTTGATCTATTTGCTTTACAAGTTTCAGTGTTGCAGAAATTTCATTTAATCTATCTATCTATCTATCTATATATCTATCTATCTATCTATCTATATCTATCTATCTATCTATCTATCTATCTATCTATCTATACACACACACACATCTATATATATATATATATATAAATATATATATATATATATATATATATATATATATATATATATTATATATATATATATAAGCATTATTATTAACAAAGATCTTTCTTTGTGTGTGTATGTGTGTGTGTGTATGTATGTGTGTGTGTGTGTGTGTGTGTGTGTGTGTGTGTGTGTGTGTGTGTGTGTGTTGTGTGTGTGTGTGTGTGTGTGTGTGTGTGTGTGTGTTGGTGTGAATCAGAAGCAGAAATAATTCATTGCCTTAAAGGTCACATGGACTTATTTGACACAAGGAAATAAACTTTTGATAATTCAATACAACGTATTATGCACTGGTCAGCGCGTCTAAAACGATGTGCGAACGCGCGCGCGCGCGCGCGCGTGTGTGTGTGTATGTGTGTGTGTTTAGGATTTGCTGCTACAGACGCAGGCTCGTATGAATGCAGCCCCATACCATGGACTCCTGGTGACAAAGCGACCATTACTCTCCGCATTGACCGGAGTAAATACCCTTCCCTGTGTGTACGAGGCACCAATGGTCGGGTTGACTTTCTAAGCAGTCCAGATGGCACAGCTACTTACACTATTAGCTGCACAGTGGTAGACATCCGAGCTTCTTGTTCCTTCTCTGCTGGTGCCCTGGGCTGTGGCTGTGTGAACAGTAACGATAATGGCTTCTACCTCATTGAGTACAACTTCATTGATGCCCCTAGCTACAACAGATGGTGGAGGGCAGACATCACTTGTCTTGACAGCAACCTTGCGGCAGCCCTCAACTTTTCAAGCATTGACTGTGATGATGTAACCAGAGGTAAGTGTTCTTACCATGCCTTGGTAATTTTAGAGTAATGATTATGCTTGTTAGAGGAATACTTGCTAATGCACGCATGGGTTTTTGTGTGAGTGTTCTGCGTGCATGCGTCATTATTCCAATGTCCAGATAATACATTCAATAAGCAGCGCATTCGCTTGTCTTCATCAAACCATTTATCATAA
>CM054154.1:10155985-10193485 GCA_028751875.1 Rapana venosa
GTGGTTTAAGATAGAGCTGAACAGAGTGCTTGGGAAGGGAACATGATTTGCACCTTATTTGCTCCTGTCTTTTAAAAAAAAAAAATTAAATGTATAGCTGATCATCTGCCTGGATGACTAATGGTGACTGGAAATCAAAACTAATTATCATCTTCTGTTGACACGGGCTGCGCGTATGGACTTGGGCATTCACATTGTGCCACAGGTACGCGGCGCACACACACACACACACACACACACACACACACACACACACACACACACAGGCTCACAAGATAAATAAATTTCGGATTTTTTTAAGGGTACATATGTATACAATACTGTAATCAACTTTATTTCTTTGGATGTATTTTGGTCAACGATCCACACGGTTGTTTATGTGACAACACGCACAATGTGCAGGAAGCTTGCCTTGCGTTTGTAAAGGATTGTCAGAATATCGGTGAATTTTGTTTGTATTATTTTTTTCTTCTTCTTCTTGTCTTGATGTTTCTCTTTTTTGCTTTAATTGTTTCTTTTTCTTTGTTACATGTTTGCCAAATGAATGTTGGTGTGATTTTGTTTACACACTCAACTTTACATGCCATGTTTAGGTCTTGTTCTGTTTTGAAAAAAAAAGTGTATGCCATGACTCAAGATGTGAAAATACTGTTTCTGATAATACTAAATGATTTGTCCATCTTAAAGAGTACATACATTATGAACAGGAAAAGATATTTACTTCCTTTATCATCAACATTTATTACCTCTTATGGATAGTATTACCCTTGCCTCAATGAATTGTCAGGGGTTGGGAAATTTGTACAAACGTAGAGATGTGTTCCATTATTTGAAACAGAAAAAAAATGTTCAATATATTGTCTTCAAGACACACATTTTGATAAAAAGGTAGAAAAATATGTAAGCTCGGGATGGGGATATAGGTTTTTTTTTGCCCTTATAAATCAAATTGTAGAGGGGTTGCTATTTTTTTCTCAAATAATTTTGAATTTAAGATACATGATATAAGTAGGGATCCAAACGGTAACTTCATAATAGTAAAATTTTCAACAATGGATAAAGATTTCATTTTAGTTAATGTATATGGTCCAAATAGAGACAACCCACAGTTTTATTTTACTCTAAAAGAGACAATTAAGTCGTATAAGATAAATAATATAATTGCCGTCGGGGACTGGAATATCGCACTTGACCCTATTCTAGACTGTAATAGTTATACACAAATGAACAATCCAAGAGCTAAAAAAGCACTTGAATTTTTTACAGACGAACTGGCTCTATCTGATATATGGAGATAGTGTAATCCAGAGTATATGAGATATACATGGCGAAAAGCAACACCACTGAAGCAAGGTAGCCTTGACTTCTTTCTATTGTCGGAATACCTTATTTGGTATTTTGAAAACACAGATATACTCCCTGGAACGCTTACTCTAAAACTTGAGAAGATAAAAAAATAAGAAAAGTTTTTGGAAGTTCAATTCTTCTCTTCTTAGAGATAGTCGCTATGTAGAAGAAATAAACACAGAAATTTCGAATGTGATCAAAGAGTACGCAGACAAGAAATATGACAAATCAGTAATAGATGAAATTCCCAAAGCTGAAGTATAGCTATCAGTCTCAGATAAAAACTTTTTAGACTTTCTGCTGATGAAAATTAGAGCTTAAACAATAGGATATGCAATAATGAAGAAGAAAAAAAACAAGAGAAAATGAAAATAAATTAATAAACGACATTGAACAACCAGAAAAGCTAGAACATAAGAGAGACAATGACATCATATGACTTAGAGAAAAAAATAAAGAATTTGAAGAAATACGTAAAAAGAGAATGGATGGGGTGTTGCTGAGATCCAAAGCACCATAGATTGCTGATGGTGAAAAGATATCCAAATATTTTTGTAATCCAGAAAAACGAAATTTCATCAGTAAACGCATGTCAAAGCTATTAACGGAGAATGATACAGTTATTGAAAATCAGAAAGATATTGAAAAAGAAGTTACAGCTTTTTTATTAGAGTCTTTGCAGAAAGAGAAACATTGAACCATGTGAGATTGAATAGGTGGTTAAAAACCTACCCCAAATACAAGAAGAAGAACAACAGCAGTTAGGTAGTAAAATAACTATTGAAGAAGCAATTTTTCAAGTTTTTTTTGAAAGAAATGGGCCATTTCATAGTAAGAGCACTTAATGAAAGTTATCAGGATGGCGAACTATCGGCTACACAGAAGGAAAGTCTAATTATCTGTCTCCCAAAAGGGGACAAACCTAGAGAATACATTAAAAACTGGCGTCCAATAACCCTTCTTAATGTAGTTTATAAAATAGGTTCTGCATGTATTGCAAACCGGATTAAAAGAATTCTGCCTAAACTTATCAGCGAAGATCAGTCAGGTTTTATGCCAAATAGATACATTGGTATTAATATTATATTAATATATGACCTGATTAACTGCCTGGATAAAAATAATCAGCCTGGGTTATTACTTAGTGTCGACTTTGAAAAAGCATTCGACTCTTTAAGCTGGGATTTTACGTTTAAAGTCATGAAGGCATATGGTTTTGGAAACAGTGTCTATCAATGGGTCAAAACATTCTATACAAATATAAAATCAACAGTCCTCGTAAATGCTAACAGTTCAAAATGGTTTAGAATTGAAAGAGGGTGCAGGCAGGGTGATCCAATATCGCCCTACTTATTTATTCTTAGTGCCGAGATTTTGGCTATAATGATTAAAGAAGATACATCAATTAAAGGAATACGCATTGGAGAGACAGAACATAAAATTTCCCAATATGCAGATGACACGCAATTGTTAAACATAGGAGATAAACTATCATTTTAAAATTCTATACATATTCTAGAGAAGTTTGGAAAGATCTCAGGTCTTATGATGAATAGTGACAAAAGTCAAGTTATATGGCTTGGTAATAAAACAGAATCAAGTAGTGTGTTCTGTCCCTACCTAAAAATGACGTGGAATCCCTCCAAATTTAAGATTTTAGAAATCTGGTTTACCCCAAATCTAAAGGACTGTGAAAATATGAACTATAATGATAATTGTTTTTAAATTAAAACGCCATTTAAAGTTTGGTTACAAAGAGTTATTACTCCACTTGGCAGAATTGCCATTTGAACGTCTTTTATCTTGTCAAAACGTATTCACCTGTGGATGTTATTACCAAATCCACCTGACCATTTCATAAAAAGACTACAAAAGCTATGTTTCCAGTTTGTTTGGAACAATAAACAAGATAGAATAGGTAGAAAGACGGCTATTAAACCCGTTACTCAAGGAGGGATGAGCATACCTGATATAAGAAAATATATTTATGCGCTGAAACTTATATGGATAAGAAAAATTAGAAATGTAAATCACAAATGGATACTATTGCAGAAAAACATATCCACTTATCATGAACTTAGAAAGCTATGGATCAGAAATTACAGCCACATTTTCGAACATCAATCCTTTTTGGACACAAACGTTTAAAGCTTATAGATTTTTCTCTCGTTGCATTAGTCCTTCAAATGCACAAGAAATGCTTTCTGAACCAGTTTTATACAATGAAAATATAACAGTAGGTGATAAAGTAATCAGACACACGTATTTAATACAGAAAGGTATATATTCTATTAAACACTTTCTCAATGAAAAAGGTGCATTTATTAATTACAAAGATTTCAACTCAAGCTGTGGCAGGCCTATTGACTTTCTTACGTTTCATGGGTGGATTTCCTCAATGAAACAGTACATAAGGAAAGCTGGCATACAAATAAGTGACAACATAAGTAATAATCAAGAGACACCCACGGTACTGCGGATCATTGATTGTGTAAATAAGGGGACAAAAGAGTATTATGAATATCTGGTATCAGACAAACAACTTCCAAACTGTTGCATAAAATGTGGACACAAAAACTACATGAACATTTCCATTGGAAAGATATCTTTGTACAAAAATACATAAAATTAAAGATGTACAACTAAAATGGCTGCAGATGAGAAAAATTCACCGCATCATTGCTACAAACGTGGTGTTGAATGCTATGGGTTTAGTGAACACAACGCTTTGTACTTTGTGTAATGAGACCAGAGACTAAAAGAACACTTTTTATGGGATTGTAAATATATTAGAACTTTTTGGACAAGTTTAGAAAATGTTATTAAAGAACGATGCACAAATGTCTGTAACTAACATTTTCCCGTAATTTAGTCATTTTGGGGGTGGACCAACACATTAAAACAGATATGACCTTTGATTTGATAATGTTGCTTGCAAAGTTACACATCTACCGATGCAAAATTGATAGACAAGTACCAACACTTTCTGTTTTTCAGGCACAGCTACACAATAGATTTAAAACCGAGCAGTATAATGCAAGAATTGCAAATAACCTTATGAAATTTGAAATAGAATGGAATCACTACAAATTATTGTTTTTTGACACATAAAGAATGAATAAAACATCAGAAGACACACAGCTTCGAACAAAAAACAACAACAAACATCCCATCAAGCCCTCCTGTAATGGGGGAGGGAGGAATGGCAATTGAAAAACTGTGTAATATTCTTCAGATGGCATGGCATGTGAATTGTGTACTGTATAAAATGCCGTTGTGTATATATGTATGTATATATGTATTTATGTATGTTTTGTATGTGTGTATGTATGTATGTATGTATGCAGGAATGCTGTATATACCCTATTTCTTTGTTATGTCTAGTTAACGTTTATTGATATTGGTAATGCTTGCCATGCATATATGTATTTGTAGCAACAAAAGGAATTTTAAAATAAATAAATAAATAATAAATAAATTAAAAAAAAACAACCTTGTGCTTCGAGGGCATTGATGGTGGAGATGGCTGTGTACAGTTGGCAGTGTGTGACTGTGGATATTGTGGTCACCCTGTAGAGACAGGATCGAGATTTTTAGGTGGGCATGTGATCTTGTTGGACATGGTTATGAAGGCAGAGGGAGGTGGTGAGGAGCAGGAATAGAAAGGCTAGGGTCAGTGGAGGAGGGGACGCTGTGGGACTGGGTGGAGAGGGGGTGGTAAATTAAAGCAAACGAGATGGGATCAAAGGGGTTCGTAGGTGAGAGGTGTAATCGTCAAGGGGGTGGGACAGGGCGGTGGGAGGGGTGGCTTTGTCAATGCACACAGACTCAGCTGGAGGGACAGAAAAGAGCTGGGGTTGCTGGGGAGATGGTTCAGTGGAAATAGCGCGATCTGAACACCGACAAGGAGGGCTTGGAGTTGAGAAGGAAGGGAGGACAGGGTTAGGAGATGGCGTAGATCATCATAGTAGAGAGAGAGAGAGAGACGTAGTTATAAAATATGTCACACATGACATGTTAGTTATGTTGTAAACCCTTGTATTCTGTTGCAGTGACACCCCCACCAACAACCCCAGGTAGGTTGACTCTCATTTGTGTCCCCTTCATCCTGCTGTGGATGCTTTGTGCTTCCAAAAACCCGGGTACAAAGAAACCACGGTTGCCAGTAGCTCTTTCTGTAGTTGCGATCTCTCCCCTGTAATGACCTCTTGCTATCCCTTCCTAAAAAGCCACATGTAATACTTTTGAAATCCAGCTTCAAAATAGCCTTATGTCACACACACACAAACACACCGTACATACGGGGACTAGATCTAAAAAGCACATGCGTGCTTTTTAAAGTATCCTCGAGAAAAAAAATAATAATATATAAAGCACACACACACACACACCACACACACACACACACACACACACACACACACACACACACACCCACGCTCACACGAACGCGCGCACGCTCAGCCTGCACACACATACACACACGCACGCACGCTTGCACGCAACCACACACACACACTACACACACACACACACAACACACACCCACACACACACACATACACACACACACACCTTGCCACTTCTCCCCTACTACTACTACACTACTACTACTACTACTACTACTACTACGTACTACTGCTACTACTACTACACTACTTCTACTACTACTACTTCTTCTACTACTGCTACTACTACTACACTACTTCTACTACTACTACTACTTCTACTACTGCTACTACTGCTACTATACTACTACTACTACTGCTACTACTACTACTACTTCTACTACTGCTACTACTACTACACTACTTTACTACTACTACTACTTCTACTACTGCTACTACTGCTACTACTACTACTACTACTACTACTACTACTGCTACTACTACTACTACTACTACTACTACTGCTACTACTGCTACTACTACTACTACTTCTACTACTGCTACTACTGCTACTACTACTACTACTACTACTACTACTACTACTTCTACTACTTCTACTACTGCTACTACTGCTACTACTACTACTACTACTACTACTACTACTACTACTACTACTACTTCTACTACTACTACTACTACTACTACTACTACTACTACTACTACTACTACTACTGCTGCTACTACTGCTACTACTGCTACTACTACTACTACTACTACTACTACTACTACTACTACTACTACTTCTACTACTTCTACTACTGCTGTTGCTGCTGCATCTGCTGCTGCTGTCTTGTTCAGGTCTGATGAGTAGGTTCACCCTTTACAAGAACTGTATGCTCCCCAATCTGTTTCTCTTGTTCACCCTGTGTTTCTCCTGTCTGGGTTAGGTCAAGATCGCACAGACATGGAACAGCCCGCCAATAGATCCTGACTTGTCTGTCTTGTTTGTCAATTTACCAATGGTGAGAGTTATGCACATGCAGCCGTGTTTCCCCACCATTTAGGGAACCACGCTCTGCCCTCAGGGATGGTGTTTAGACACAACACCTGCGTGCTTGCTGTTTTCTTAGTCTCCCGTCCCTACCGGCACATATTGGCTTACTCTTCTGAAAGGCGGAACGGGTTTGAACGTGTGCGCAAATTGTGTGCGTGCATTCGCGCACGGGACTTCGGTTTATAGTCTTATCTGAAGGACTTTTGCATTTTGTTAGATTTCTTTTATTAAACTGGCAAGAAAGTGCGAGGCTGGATATCGAACCCAGAACCTCACGGTTTACTGGTTGGCAGGCAAAAGTCTTAACCACCCTGCCTCCTCTTTCTGTCCAGGATAAGGTCAGTAATTATGGACCAGGGAAACATGTCGAACACATGTGTACTTGCTTACCGAGTGCATGTCCACTGCAGTCAGGATGCTGTTTTCAGCCCACTGTGCCAGGGCTGGTATTTTGTTTAAAACTTACACCCTCATAGACTGTGAGCATAATGAGCGCATTAAATGACTATGACATGCCCTTGTTTTAAAGGTCTAGTTTTGCTAGTCCCCAAACTTTGGATGCATATTGCTGAAGGATGCCTTGATATTCCATTATGGAATTAAATATGTTGAAGAATACTTTAATATTGTATCATACAATCAAATATTTGGAAAAATGCGTTAATAGTCCCATCCTTATAGTTTTGAAGGCTCTTTTCAGTAGTACTGATGCTTTCTTGCCCTTAGTTGCCAGATGTTCAGTGGGTTTTTTCATGCTTATTATGAGAGTAAAATCAAACCCTAAAAACAACACTTATTTCAAACATTACGTCTGTTTGCTACTAACAAGTTCTTGTTCTGTTGAGGACAAAAACCCTATTTCTGAAAACTCTGCTTTTTTATATCGTGTTTATATTCAATTAGAGGAAGGGGGGGGGGGGAGTAATGACGCATATCACAGATCACTTGCTAAGTGTCCTGCAAACTGGTGTGCTTAGCTACAACAGCTCTTCCACCACCTACAGGTAATCGTATGTTTTCTTTCCCTTGCTTTCCCCTCCTCTTGTGTGGTGCTGTCTGCATGCTGGGGGATGGTATTGTGCACCTGCTGTCTGTCTGTGGCTCACCTGCTGTCTGTCTGTGGCTCACCTGCTGTCTGTCTGTGGCTCACCTGCTGTCTGTCTGTGGCTCACCTGCTGTCTGTCTGGGGCTCACCTGCTGTCTGTCTGTGGCTCACCTGCTGTATGTCTGTGGCTCACCTGCTGTATGTCTGTGGCTCACCTGCTGTCTGTCTGTGGCTCACCTGCTGTCTGTCTGGGGCTCATCTGCTGTCTGTCTGTGGCTCACCTGCTGTATGTCTGTGGCTCACCTGCTGTCTGTCTGTGGCTGCTGTATGTCTGTGGCTCACCTGCTGTATGTCTGTGGCTCACCTGCTGTCTGTCTGTGGCTCACCTGCTGTCTGTCTGTGGCTCACCTGCTGTATGTCTGTGGCTCACCTGCTGTCTGTCTGTGGCTCACCTGCTGTCTGTCTGTGGCTCACCTGCTGTCTGTCTGTGGCTCACCTGCTGTCTGTCTGGGGCTCACCTGCTGTATGTCTGTGGCTCACCTGCTGTATGTCTGTGGCTCACCTGCTGTATGTCTGTGGCTGCTGTATGTCTGTGGCTCACCTGCTGTCTGTCTGTGGCTCACCTGCTGTCTGTCTGTGGCTGCTGTATGTCTGTGGCTCACCTGCTGTCTGTCTGTGGCTCACCTGCTGTCTGTCTGTGGCTCACCTGCTGTCTGTCTGTGGCTCACCTGCTGTCTGTCTGTGGCTCACCTGCTGTCTGTCTGTGGCTCACCTGCTGTATGTCTGTGGCTCACCTTCCCTGACGATGTAAACAGTGAGCCTTGAAACCACACCCAGTGGAGCTGTTGTCATTGCAGCTTCTGAAGAGCCGCAGTAGCATGGGCGTAAAGGGGGCCAGTTTTTCTGTAATGTGTTCGGAATGCACATATTTCTGTTCTTTTCTTGTACATCATTGTCATTATCGTGGACTAGACCATTCCATGAATGAGATGTGTACATGAAGTAGTGTAACAGGAGAAAACACAACACTATAAAAAGGAGTGTAGATGTGGCAGTGTGAAATAAGAAAACACAACATTATGTAAAGGTGTGTAGATGTAGCAGTGTGAAATAAGAAAACACAACATTCTGTAAAGGTGTGTAGATGTAGCAGTGTGAAAAAAAGAAAACACAACTGTGAAGATGTGGCAGTGTGAAATAAGAAAACACAACACTATGTAAAGGAATGTAGATGTGGCAGTGTGAAATAAGAAAACACAACACTATGTAAAGGAGAGTAGATGTAGAAGTGTGAAATAAGAAAACACAACATTATGTAAATGAGTGTAGATGTAGAAGTGTGAAATAAGAAAACACAACATTATGTAAAGGAATGTAGATGTGGCAGTGTGAAATAAGAAAACACAACACTATATAAAGGAGAGTAGATGTAGCAGTGTGAAAAAAGAAAACACAACATTATGTAAATGAGTGTAGATGTAGAAGTGTGAAATAAGAAAACACAACACTATATAAAGGAAAGTAGATGTAGCAGTGTGAAATAAGAAGACACAACACTATGTAAATGAATGTAGATGTGGCAGTGTGAAATAAGAAAACACAACACTATGTAAAGGAGTGTAGATGTAGCAGTGTGAAATAAGAACACACAACCGTGAAGATGTGGCAGTGTGAAATAAGAAAACACAACACTATGTAAAGAGTGTAAATTTGGCAGTGTGAAATAAGAAAACACACAACACTCCGAAAAGGAGCGTAGCTGTAGCAGTGTGACAGCAGAAAACACAACACTATGTAAAGGAGTGTAGATGTAGCAGTGTGAAATAAGAAAACACACAACACTATGTAAAGGAGTGCAGATGTAGCAGTGTGACAGCAAAAAACACAACACTTTGCAAAGGTGTTTAGATGTAGCAGTGTGAAATAATAAACACAATACTACGTAAACGTGTGTAGATGTAGCAGTGTGATAGTTTTGCATTGTTTTTTTTCTTTTTTATTTATTCATTTTCTGTTAGGCTTGTTTTGCTTTTAGTTGTGTGTTTTATTTTAGTTGGGCTTGGTTTGGTTTTATTTCCTTCTAATTGACTTTGTTTTCATCTAATTCCCTTACAGTTTGTTTAGTAGTGATTATGTTACCTTATTTCTGGTTGGTTGATTGAAAGCCTGTTCCATTTGGCTGAATTGTGTTTGTAACCTGAAAAGGAGGAGCAGTACCAGGCTTCCCCTGCCAACATGACGTTTCCTGTAAAAGTCAGTGTGCTGCCCCAACGACTTCCCAGGAAGTCAGGGGACAGGTGAAGTCAGTTGACAGACAGTTCAGCATGACTTTGGGACAGGTGAAGTCAGGTGACAGTTCAGCATGACTTTGGGACAGGTGAAGTCAGGTGACAGACAGTTCAGCATGACTTTGGGACAGGTGAAGTCAGGTGACAGTCAGTTCAGCATGACTTTGGGACAGGTGAAGTCAAGTGACAGACAGTTCATCATGGCTTTGATTCCATTGGTTCACTGGTCTTTAGCTGGCTTTTAGCTGGCTTTTAGCTGGCCTTTAGATGAACTTTAGTTCGACTTTAGCTGGCCTTTAGCTAGCCTGAATATGACCATGTTAGCTGGCCTTTAAATGACCCTTAGCTGGCTTTTAGCTAGCCTTTAGATGACCTTTTTAGCTGGTCTTTAGATGATCTGTAGCTTGCCTTAGTGTCACCATGCTTCACTTTGTCACTGGCTATTAGATGACCTTTAGATGACATTTAGCTGTCCTTGAACTGGCCTTAGGGTCACCATGCTTCACTCTGTCCCTTGCTAATAGATGACCTTTAGATGACCTTTAGCTGGCCTTTAACTGACCTTAGGGTCACCATACTTCACTTTGTCCCTGGCTATTAAATGACCTTTAGATGACCTTTAACTGGCCTTTTACTGGCCTTAGGGTCACCATGCTTCACTCTGCCCCTGGCTTTAAGATGACCTTTAGATGACCTTTACCTTGCCTGTAGCTGGCTTTTACGTGACCTTTAGCTGGAATTTAGATGATCTTTAGATGACCTTTAGCTGATTTTTAGCTATCCTTTAGATGACCTTATGCTGGCCTTTAGCTAGCCTTTAGATGACCTTAAGCTGGCCTTTACCTAACATTTAGATGACCTTTTTATCTGGCCTTCAGATGACTTTTAGCTGGCCTTAGGTTCACCATGCTTCACCTTGTCACTGGGTATTACATGTCCTTCAGCTGGCCTTTAACTGGCCTCAGGGTCACCATGCTTCACTTAGTCACTGGCCTTTATATGACCTTTAGATGATCTTTAGCTGGCCTTTGACCGGCCTTAGGGTCACCATGCTTCATTTTGTCACTGGCTAGTAGATGATCTTTAGATGACCCTTAGCTGGCCTTTAACTGACCTTAGGATCACCATGCATCACTTTGTCCCTGGCTATTAAATGACCTTTAAATGACCTTCAGATGGCATCTAACTGACCTTAGGGTCACCATGCTTCACTTTGTCCCTGGCTTTTAGATGACCTTTAGATGACCTTTAGCTTGCCTGTAGCTGGCTTTTACGTGACCTTTAGCTGGAAATCAGATGACCTTTAGATGACCTTTAGCTGATTTTTTGCTATCCTTTAGATGACCTTATGCTGGCCTTTAGCTAGCCTTTAGATAACTTAAACTCGACGTCATACCTTATTTGAGGCTTGCAATGGATATTCATTTTAAAAGAAAAATGGCTAAGGTCAGACTAGATGTGTCAGATATAAGCGTTCATAAACTAAGATAAGGAATGCTAAGTGAATCTGATAAAACATGCACTTTGTGTCATGAAGCATCAGAAAATAAAGTACACTCACTCACTCAGTCCCATGTCCCAAAGGACGTAGGAGGGGCATGAGAGAAGACGCAACAGAGATCTTTTTCCATGCTTCACATGTTGTCTTAATTTGTCCCGCCTTTAGTGAAATTGGACAAAATATATCCCAGCAAAACATACAACTAGCCCAGTGCAGTTAGACTATGTTTGCTCCTAGGATGTAGTCATCCTAATGTCATAAGAAACTTAACTTTATATTTATAAAATCCTTTAAAACAAAATATATTATGTTGTCAAAGACTGTAATATTTTTCTTCTGTATCTGCATGTGTGTGCCTCAGCTGTACTTCACAGTGTATTCCTATCAGTAATAATATATGGACCAAGGGCCTTTTATGAGGGAATTCTTTTAGAGTCTCTCTCTCTCTCTCTCTCTCTCTCTCTCTCTCTCTCTCTCTCTCTCTCTCTCTCTCTCTCTCTCTCTCTCTCTCTCTGTGTTTCCTCTCTCTCTCTTTCTCTCTCTCTCCCTCCTTCTTAATATGTATGTCTGCCTGCCTGTCTGTATCTCTCTCTCTCTGCCTATCTTACTGTCTGTCTTACTCTCACATTATATCAAATAAGAATGATAATAACAAAGCACTGAATCTTGTAAAGCAACTCAATCAAAGCACTTTCTAAGGGATACATTTGCTGCAACTGTTCTCCGTCCCATTCCCGGTGCACTGTGGTGTAGGAGGAAGGTGGCAGGATATTTAAGACGTTCGCCTGCCAACATCTCAGCCGTGAGGTTGTGAGCTCGATTCCAAGCCTCGCCCTTTCTTCCCAGTTTGGCGAAAAAATCGAAGTGAATGTCAAAGGCCTTCGAATCGGACTATAAAATGAGGCTCCGTGTGCGAACGCACTCTGATCATCTTGGGCATATGTTAAAACGCGTTCCGCCTTTCGGAAGAGTAGGCCACTGTGTGCCGGTAGGAGTGGATGGCAAAGGGAAAAAACCCAGCACACACGCAGATGTCGTGTTTAGACACCATCGCGGAGGTCGGAACGCATCGTTCTGGCAACTCCTGCGACGGCTCTGGAACCATGTGTACCGGCGATTGCCTTTCCAATGGACCATTCCAGCGACGTGGAGAGGGGGGGATTCTGCTGCATGGCAAACAGCTTGCCCTCCATACTGACTTACTTACCCAGGCTTTGCGCATTGGAGTAGAAACAGCTAGATCGCAACTCCATAGCCTTACAAGACTGACGGATGCCTACTCTCCAGTACAAGAGAAATAGAGGTTTGAATCTCTATCACAGATAAAAGAACCCACTGCAGTAATAGAGTTGTACCTGCCAGAGTTAAGTAAAAAACGCCAAATGTTTACACATTATTTTCAGCCTTTGTCATATGTTTACAAAGAACATTTCAGCCACTGTCAGATGTTTACAAAGAACATTTCAGCCACTGTCAAATGTTTACACAGAACATTAAAGCCTTTGTCAAATGTTTACACGGTACTCTTCAGACACTGTCAAATGTTTACACAATATTTTCATCCACTGTCAAATGCATACATAGTGCTTTTCAGGCACTGCCAAATGTTTACAAAATAGCAGAAGTTATTTCAACTAACTTTAGAATATAACGCAAAAACATGCAGACAGGAAACACAGGAAAAGCGCTATAAAAGACCATGCATGTATACATGCTACGTACACATCACTAAGAAAGACCTCCAGCCAAAGATTTCTCACACAAAGACTGGAAGAACAAGATATCTCATGTTTCAGTTGTCGTCATCATCACGTACTGTTGTTGCCGAGACTGTGCCAAAGATGCTAGCTGCGTGTGCTGCATCTGCCTAGCCCTGTTTCCGTGGATGGACCAGCACGGGTGCAAACACTGCGCCACCTCGTAAGTATTACTTTTGATTGTGTGTGGTATGATCAGTTACAGTTAAGTTTTAAACAGCAGAACTTTGCCACAAACATGATGTTCGATGTCAAAGAATATCAACAAGAAAACAGTGTATCTGTACATCAGAAAGCCCTCTGCCCTCTCCATGCAGGAGGAGAGATTGGCCTTCACCTGTGTTAGTGTACATAGACAGGTGTCTTCAGTGCACTAAGCCTGGCCATCTGCTGATCATAACGCTCCGTGAAGTGTTTGCTGTCTGTCTGTCTGTCTGTCTGCCTGCCTGTCTGTCTGTATGTCTGTCTGTCTGTCTGCCTGCCTGCCTGCCTGTCTGTCTGTCTGTCTGTCTGTCTGTTTAACTGACTGATGACAAGCACATTCAGCGTTGACACATTCTAGTTAAAACCGTAGCAGAAAATTACCAAACGCTCTGAAGAAACCTTTCTTGTAGAGGAGTTTTACCTTTTTGTCTTCACAGTTTGTTTTCTACTGTATGTGCACATTTCATAACCACTAAAAACAGTTGTTGGCCATTTCATCACCACTAAAAACAGTCGTTGTACATTTCATCACCACTAAAAACAGTTGTTGTACATTTCATCACCACTAAAAACAGTCATTGTACATTTCATCACCACTAAAAACAGTCGTTGTACATTTCATAAATGCTAAAAATAGTCTGTGAGTATTTCAACAACGCTAAAAAAATAGTCTGTGTAATTTTCACATAACTAAAAACAACGTGTGTACATTTCCTCACCACTAAAATCAGTCGTTGCTCATTTCACCGCGACTAAAACAGTCTTTGTAATTTTCACCATGACTAAAAACAGTCTTTTTAAAGTATCGCCATTATTAAAAACAGTCTTTGTAATTTTCACGCTGACTAAAAAAGTCCCCCAGGTAAATACTGTCCACTTCAATTGACTTCCGAGAAATAGGAAGCACTGCGTAGATTGTGTAGCCAGGTTATTCTAAAATCAGCAACAACAGATGGAGTGAAGTGACAGGCACATAGCTCTGGTGACAGAAATCAGCAACAACAGATGGAGTGAAGTGACAGGCCCATAGCTCTGGTGACAGAACAATTGATTATAGAAACGCAGTACAAGATTTATAGAATAATCGTCCTGCTTATGTAAATTATACCCTTAGTTTTATATTAACTAAGAGTATGTTTGACCGTGTGGATGTTATTTTCCTAATTTGCTCTCTCTCTCTCTCTCTCTCTCTCTCTCTCTCTCTCTCTCTCTCTCTCTCTCTCTCTCTCTCTCTCTCTCTCTCTCTCTCGCTCGCTCGCTCGCTCGCTCGCTCGCTCCTCTTTAGTTTTCCCATTCCAACTATTTTGTGTTTGATTTTCATGTGTGTTTACTCCACAGATTGATATGTTTCTTTGTGTTGTTTCGCTTTTTTCTTACACTAGCAAAGATTCAATTGATGAAAATGTTTGTTTTTGTTGGTTTACATTTTGCAGCTCAGCATTTTGGTATCATAGCAACAAGAAGCGTGTAGCTTATGGTGTGCTCAATTAAACAATGAAGATTAACATGATACCAAAATGCTGTTTGTTTTCAATGCTTATACTCATTTCTGAATAAAAACTATTAAACCAAGTGCAGGTGTTTCTAATGACACCTGCATTGCTCATAATGACACCTGCATTCTGCATCTTGGTCAGTAGCTAACACATTAGTCAGGACGTTAATATCACTGCATGTTGTGAAGTGAGTGAGTGAGTGAGTGAGTGAGTGAGTGTGTGTGTGTGTGTGTGTGTGTGTGTGTGTGTGTGTGTGTGTGTGTGTGTGTGTGTGTGTGTGTGTGTGTGTGTGTGTCAAAGTCAAGGTCAAAGTCAAAGTCAAACTTTATACCAACCAATATTCTTTTTGTCTAATAGATAGGAGAGCTTCTTTAATCTCTTGTAGTGTTAGGGAAGCATTGACATAGTGATTATTATCTTCCAAATGATCTTCATACATATCTTTTTGTGCTTCTTTTTCTCTATACACTTTTTATGAAAGACTGATATCACTCATTGTGTTTGTAAATATGTCTATAAAAGTATCAGCTTTCTGTGAATAAGTTGGAAGGTCCTTGTGGGAATCTTTATGGCGCACTTAGGAAGTTTAATACCCCTTTTCATATTTTTTTAAATTTATTCTACATCTTTTTAAGATTATTATGAGTGTTTACTTCTAAGCATACCAAAGACCAAACTTGACGTCTGCTTTGTTCAACAGTTTTTTTCACAACGCAATTTTGCTTCGTTCGTAAGACTTTTTTTTCGGACGTTTTGCTTCGTAAATATGTTTTACATGCAGCTTTTTGTCATTCATAGGCTTTTGACAAGCAGGATTCCACAATATATTGTTGGGGTGGTTTTGTGACTTCATGGGTGAATACTTAGGTATAAGGCTATCAGCTGTTTGTAATACATATTCTTTTAACTTTGCATTAAAAATACCAACATTGATACTTTTGATACTTTCAGTATTAATTACTGTTCAAAATATTGTTAAAGTTGTTCCAGTCAGCAAAATGATAATTGTATTTTGGGACGACATCCTTTTCTTTATCACATTGTACAGAGCTCTTTATTAATAATCATTTCCTAAAGTATCGTCTTCTACTTTCCAGTTACACTTTGGGAACAAGGGATTGAGAAATATAGGATATATCTAAAGTGCTAGGTACCCATTAACAGCTGGGTGAACTGGGGGACTATACTGAAGCCAAGGCGCGTAAATGGCCACCCATTCTAGTGGTAACCACCCTCGATGCTGCTTAACCTTAGCTGGGGGAAAGCGAGTGCCCTGACCACTGAGCTATCTAACAAACTAACATCAGCAATAACAATTTAGGCCATTTAATACAATGAAAAAGAAAATAAACAGCGACAAAGTTAAATACATCAGCATATTTTTGTGTAACCCAAAAACATAAAAATCCCTAAACAACAGAAAAGTGAAAATTCCCAAACAACAAAAAAGTAAAAATCAAAAACCGAACCAATTACACAGCACACACACACACACACACACACACACACACACACACACACACACACACACACACACACACACACATACACACACACACACACACACACACACACACACACACACCAGATTCAAAGCGTGTTGGGGTTAATATCATATCAAACCATATGCAGATCAATGCTTACACATGTACTCTATAAGGATATGAAAACTTGGATTATATCTGATTTTAATGACAAGAATAACGTCAGTGACACTTGAATCACTCTTTCAAGTTGAGAAGTCGTGTTCTGTACTTTTATTCATGAAATATATTTTTAGATGTGTTTTATACTGATTTTTGCTTTTAATACATTTCAAACTTTGGGGAGTTAATTCCATAGGTCACTGCCTGAATACAAGAGGTTCGATTTATATAGGTTATTTCTAGGTCTTGGAAATGTTGCAAATGATTGTGTCTATGTTGGTTAACTTTGAAAGCTTTTGGTAATCTTCGGAGGTTCATTTTGATTAACAATTTGTTTGTATAAACAAAACTTTATTGAATATAAGTCGGTTTAAAAAGGTACAGGACACATATTTGCTTATAATCTTCAATTGTCAGGGTGCTTGTTTCTAACAATACAAGCTTCACTGCTCTTTTAAAAAAAAAAAAAAAAAAAATAATAATAATAATAATAATAATAAATGGAACTTGTATAGCGCTATATCTTGCAAAGACAAATCAAAGCGCATGCATTAAACCTAATCTTACACAGTCATGCAGTAAATGATAAATTATCAATATTTTAAAGAAACAGATATTAACAAACATGGTGCGCTGCAAACAAAATCTATGAAATAAAATTTCAATAATCAATGTTTTTTTCAAACGCACACACACACACACACACACACACACACTCACACAGGTCGTATACTTTAGCAGGGTGATACGACATGGGTTAGTGAAGGTGGGATAGCTTTGATATGAAACAGGAGGGGGAAAATCTTAGATTTGAAATAAATATGTCTTGAGGCTGGATTTAAAAATGTAATAACTAGGTTTCTGGCAAAGAGAAAAAGGGATCTCATTCTAGGTCGATGGACCCGAAACAGAGAAAGAGCGGCGGCCAACAGTGGATTGGTTGAATCTAGGTATTCGTAGGCACAAGGTACGTGAAGGAGTGTACAGGTTAATGCATTAACAGAGGTAAGAGGGTGCAGTTTTGTGGAGACATTTGTAACAGAGAGTAATGATCTTATAATTTACTCTCTGTGGCACAGGCAACCAGTGGAGAGATCGCAAGAGAGGAGGAATGTGCTCAGATTGTTTTCTTTCCGAAAACTAGTCGAGCTGCAGAGTTTTGTATACGTTGAAGGGAGTGAATAGATGATGCTGGCAGACCAGACAAAAGATAATTGCAATAGTCCAGACGTGAAAAACTGAGAGAAGTGACAAGTTTGGATGTTGCATTTGTGGACAGGTACTTTCGAATTGCACTAATAAGCCGTAATTGATAGTAGCGTGACTGACAGGTCTGGGTGATGAATGTTTGCATAGAGAGTGTGTTGTCAATAACGACACCTAGATACTTCAAAGCAATGAATAGAGGGACTGATGTATTGCCGATTTCTATTGAAGGTGTTGTAATGAAAGAGAGTTGTGTTTGGTTACTACGAGCATGGCTTCGGTTTTATCTGCATTTAGCTGTAATTTGTTCTGTGTCATCCAGTTTTGGAGTATCTTCAAAGCAGTGGGCCATGTTTGTCAGGAGAGAAGACAGATTTTCAGGATAAACACTACTTTGAATCTGAGAGTCATCTGCGTAAAAATGATGGTTGATTTGATGATGGTTTGTTATATGTGACAGTGGGGCAGTGTAAAGAGTGAAAAGCACAGGGCCTAGAACTGATCTCTGTGGGACTCTGCATTCAGGTTTTGCAGGTATTGATTGAATCTTGTTTACTGAACTGTCTGGAATCGGTCAATAAGGTATACATTAAAGCAGGTGATGGTTGTGCCAGTAACACCGAACGTTTTTTGAATACGAGAGAGAATTGAGTGGTCTATAGTATTGAAGGCTGCTGATAAGTCGAGTAGAGTGAGAAGGGAGTCAGAAGCGAGAAGAAGCGTGTTTAAAGTGTGTACTAGGGTGGTTTCAGTGTTGTGGTTGACGCGGTAGGCAGACTGAAACTCAGGAAGAAGATTGTTGGAGAGAAGGTGAATGTTGAGCTGTTTGAGAACTACTTTTTCAAGGACTTTAGAAATAAAAGGTAGATTGGAAACAGGTCTATAATTCTTCAGAATGTTAGGGTCAAGGTCATGCTTTTTGAGTAGAGGTGTGATTCTAGCAGTTTTGAGAGCTGATGGAACATTTCCTGAAACAAGAGATGAGTTTACTATATTTGTGATAACAGGTATGAGTTGTGGTAGGCACTGTGTGAAAAGTAAAGCAGGTATTGGATCAAGATCACATGATTTTATAGTCATTTCTTTCAGAATTGTCATGATTTCTTTCTCACTTGTCGGATGAAAGAAAAGGAGAGGAGTGCCAGAGAATTGGGGATCAGGAAGTGCAGGCTGGAAAGGAGTCTGATCCAGTTTGGAGCGAATGTTATAGACTTTTTCAGAAAAGAATGCAGAAAATATAGAAGGAAGTTCAGAGTAATTGTGGATGTTTTATATAAACAATGAATGAATTTCAAGTTCATTCCACTGCAGGTATCCCAAATAACTGACGCCTAGTGAATGATTGGTAAATTATGACGCCCTAAAAATAGTTTTCGAGAATGATTTTTAAGAAAGTGGGTTTTTTGTTGGATAATTGAAGTAGCCTGTGAGCTAGGCGTTTAACCTAGAGACATTATGTGATCAGTCCAAGTCATGCTTGGTCAATAGTAACACCTAATATTTTATGAGAGTCAACTTCTTCAACTTTTCCGTTATCCAATAACAGAGGTCGAAACCTATCGTTCATTTTTTTGCATTTTCTGTCTTGCTGATACATACATACATTTTGTTTTTTGTGCATTTAAGGACATGTGGTTTAATTGAGTCCAAATAATCAATCTGTCAATACTGTATTGAAGTTTGCAGTTAATCTGCTGGAGTCTGAATCACTACAAAGAAAGTGGTATCGTCAGCAAACATTTCACAGCTACATTTAATAAAACAGGGTAAATCAGTGGTTCCAATACTGAGCCTTGTGGTACCCCATATCTAATGGGCAGTAGTTCTGATGTTTTATTATTTACAGATACAAGCTGCTGCCTATTAGACAGAAAATTATCTAGTAGTTGGATAACTTCAGGTGGCAGTTTGTACAGTTCTAATTTGTGCAATAACAAATGCTTTTTCAAAGTCAACGAAAAGGAAGCCAGTAAAATTATTGTCATTTATATTGTGTAGGAGACTGTCAGTGAGCTGAGTTAGAGCAGTGTGACAGGAATAGTTTTTTACGAAGCCCTGATTGATCCTCGTGCAATAGACCGTGTTCTATTAAGTAAGAATTAAGGGATAGTTGTATGTGCTTTTCAAAGGGTTTAGATAGTACAGAGATAATTGAAATTGGCCTGTAATTTGAAGGAAAAGAACAGTTGCCTGATTTATGGACTGGTATAACAAGTCAGCTACTGGAGTTAAACCATTACTTAAGCTCCCTAGAGAACAGATCACCATTGGTACATGGAACGTCCGTACACTCTACCAGTGCGGAAAATTCAAAGAACTGGAGTATGAGCTTAGCCGCTATAAATGGGACATTATTGGACTAGGAGAGGTGAGATGGACAGGATTTGGTGAGACAATGACTGAAGAAGGCAACAATATATGGTACAGTGGTCAAGAGAAGCATCACCAACATGGAGTGGCATTTATTGTCAGAAAGGATGTAGTGGGGTGCATTATCAGCTGTAAACCGGCTTCCAGCAGGATTATCAGCATCCGGATGTCGGCCAAGCCCAAGAACATCACCATCATACAAATCTATGCACCATCATCTGACCATGCAGATGAAGAAGTAGAAGAATTTTACAAAGATCTTGAAGAGACCATTATGAAGATACCCCAAAAAGACGTTATCATCATTCAAGGGGATTTTAACGCCAATGTAGGTCCTGACTCTTACAACCAATGGGCCGGAACAGTTGGTCACTTTGGAACTGGAGAGACCTACGACAGGGGACTACGTCTGCTGGAGTTTGCCTGCACCCACGGACTTACCATTGCCAATACCCTCTATCCCCACAAGCAGTCAAGGAGGACAACCTAGCATGCGCCAAATGGCAAGATCAATAACCAAATAGATTTTATCATAACACCACAGCGCTTCAAATCCAGCATCAACAGAGCCAGAACAAGAACCTACCCTGGAGCTGACATAGGCAGCGACCACGACCTTGTGCTGCTGGTATTAAAAATGAAGCTGAAGAAAAACAAAAAGCCTGCAAACCCACATATCAAATTTGACGTGGACAAACTGAAAGATCCAGATGTCGAGGAGATCTTCCAAACTAAGCTTGGCGGACGTTTTGCGGCATTTACCCTCCTGGACAATAACATCAATGACCTCACCAACAACTTTAATGAGGCAGTCTGCGAAACAGCAGAGGAGGTACTGGGTCATCAGAGGAATAAATGCCAGCCATGGACTACCAATGACATCTTGGACCACTGCGATACAAAAAGAGCACTGAAACCAACAAGGTCTTCCAACCCTAAAGAATACCGGGAGGCCAACAATCTTGTGTAGAAGTCAATGAAAAAGGCCCAGGGGTGAAGTGGTCAGTGATCAATGTTAGAGATGAAAAGGCATGAAAGTGGGAACGTAAAAGGATACGACCCCTAAGAAGTTACAAAACCACTTCAAACCAAATATCAGAAATTGGACGCCCCGGAAAAACCTCCAGAAAGTCAGGTGCATTAACGGTAGTTGAGTATTGTCAAAAAAACTATACAACCCCCCACCCAAACCTGACAAAGCTTAAAAAAGGGGGAAAAGCGCAACCCCAAGAGTACCCCACCTTACTATATGGGGAAAAAGGGGAAGAACCATCCGCAGCTCACCGTGGGAAAAAGTCCCCAGGAGCAAAACTACCATCACGGCTCAAGCATGGGGGGGGGAAAAACATTTCACCAGTTACAGTATCTTCAGAAGATTTGGGGACAAAACAGTGGCCAAAAAAAAATGGAACAAAACTCATATACCCTGCCCAAAAAAGGGAAATTTAAGCAAATGCCAAAACTATAGAAACCGTTCATCAGCCCCGCCCGCAAGATATGTCAAAGTTATTTTGAAATCAATCAAGAAGGAGGGAGGAAAACCCTTGCAGAGGAAAAAGGGGTTCAGGGGGGCGGAACAAACGAACATATTTTTAATGCCACATCTGTGAAAAAGATCTTTAAAATCAGAGAGACCCGTTCCCCAAATTTCGATTTCAGAAGGCTTTCGAAGGTATGGCCGAAGCTTGTGGAGGTCCCCGATGTTTTGGGATTTTAGGAAGGGTAGTGGAAACCCTTTGCAATATAAAAACCCCAAGAGTATTCCTTCTGAACAATCAGGCGGAGATATCAAAACCAAGGGGGGGCCCACAAGGTGCCTGTTTCTGTCCTGTTTAAAGTTCTGGAAAACATTTTTGGGAGCCCTCCCTGCTTCCATCCCATTTCCCTTTGGGGGGGACCCTCAACAACTTGCGGTTTGCCGATGACATTGACCTCATGGGCAGAAGTAACACAGAGCTGCAAGATCTTACGACCAGAAATGAGAACAGAGCTGGAGCATATGAGATGTAGGTGAGCTCAGAGAAAAGTAAAGTACTTGTGAACAGCACTAGCAACGCCACAGCTAAAATTTACATGAACGGCCAGCAACTGGAGGAGGTAGACGCTTTTAAATACCCTGGCGCTACACTCACAAAGGACGGGCGATCGACAACATAAATCAAAGTCAGACTAGCCAGGGCAACATCATCCATGACAAAACTCACCACCATACGGAAAAGAAAACAGATCAGTTTTCAAATCAAACTAAAGCTCTACAAAGCCCTAATTTAGACTATCCTGCTGTACGGAAGTGAAACCTGGACATTGACTGGTGAAACAGCAAAGCAAATCCAGTCATTCGAAACAAAATGCCATAGAAAACTGCTGGGCATATCCTGGAGAGAACGATATACCAATGAATTTGTCAAGTCAAATAACACGGCTGGCAGGTCCACAGGAACCCCTTCTCGCCATCGTCAAGAAGAAAAAGCTGACATGGTTCGGCCACGTCACCCGCCACAACACTCTGCAAAAAACAGTACTGCAGGGAACACTGAAGGTGGCAGAAAGAAATAATAATACTAATAATACATGGAACTTATATAACGCTCTATCTTGAAAACACAAATCAAAGCGCATGCATTCAACCTAATCTTACACAGTCATGCAATCAATGATAAATGATCAATATTTTAAACAAACAGATATTTACAAATATAGTGCGCTGCAGACAAAATCTATGAAATAAAATTTCAATAGTCGTTTGTTTTACAAAAGCACACACACACACACTCACTTAGGTCCTATACTTTAGCAGGGTGATAGGACATGGGTTAATGAGGGTGGGATAGCCCTTCTATGAAACAGGCGGGGGGAAATCTCAGGTTTGAAATAAATATGTCTTGAGGCTTGATTTAAAAGTGTCATAACTAGGTTTCTGGCGAAGAGAGAGAGGGAGCTCATTCCAGGTCGATGGACCCGAAATAGAGAAAGAGCGGCGGCCAACAGTGGATTGGTTGAATCTAGGTATTCGTAGGCACAAGGTATCTGCTGTAGAGCGGAGGGAACGTGAAGGAGTGTACAGGTTAAGACATTCACAGAGGTAGGAGGATGCAGTTTTGTGGAGACATTTGTAACAGAGGGTACTGATCTTATATTATAGTCTCTGTGGCACAGGAAGCCAGTGGAGATATCGCAAGAGAGGGGTAATGTGCTCAGAGTTTTTCTTTCTGAGAACTAGTCGAGCTGCGGAGTTTTGTATACGTTGAAGGGAGTGGATAGATGATGCTGGCAGACCAGACAAAAGAGAATTACAATAGTCCAGTCGTGAAAGAATGAGAAAAGTGACAAGTTTGGCTGTTGCATCAGTGGACAGGTACTTTTGAATTGCACTAATACGCCGTGATTGATTGTAGCACGACTGACAGGTCTGAGTGATGAATTTTTGCATAGAGAGTGTGTTGTCGATAACAACTCCTAGATACTTCACAGCAGTGGATAGAGGGACTGATGTATTGCCAAGTTCTATTGAAGCTGTTGTGATGGAAGAGAGTTTGTGTTTGGTTACTACGAGCATGGCTTCGGTTTTATCTGCATTTAGCTGTAATTTGTTCTGTGTCATCCAGCTTTGAATATCTTCAAAGCAGCGGGCCATATTTGTCAGGAGAGAAGGCAGATTTTCAGGAGTAACACTGCTTTGAATCTGAGAGTCATCTGCGTAAAAATGATGGTTGATTTGATGACGGTTTATTACGTGTGACAGTGGGGCAGTATAGAGAGTGAAAAGAACAGGGCCTAGAACTGATCCCTGAGGGACTCCGCATACCAGTTTGGCAGGTATTGATTGAATCTTGTTTACTGCAACTGTCTGGAATCGGTCAGTAAGGTATGAATTAAACCAGGTGAGGGCTATGCCAGTAACATCGAACGTTTCTTGAAGACGGGAGAGAAGAATTGAGTGGTCTATAGTATCGAAGGCTGCTGATAAGTCGAGTAGAGTGAGAAGGGAGATTTTCCCTGAGTCAGAAGCGAGTAGAAGCGTGTTTAAAATGTGTACTAGGGTGGTTTCAGTGCTGTGGTTGACGCGATAGGCAGACTAAAACTCAGGAAGAAGATTGTTGGAGTACCTCGTCTAGTTTTGTGGCGGTTGATTCCTAAGGTTGAAATGTGTTGTTTGAGTTCGTGTGGTATATTGTAAAACTCATGTGAGAGCAAAGCTCTCATGTCTTCGGCAGTAAGTGTCATTTTGGTGGAAGGAGGAGCACTGGGTAGTTGTGGTGGGAGAGATCTGAGTTTGTGTTTCACGTGCAGAGGGGAAGACAGAACAAGTCATGGATGGACAACATCAGAGAATGGACCAGGATGAATGACTGGGCACTACTGGCAGAGCCGAGGACCTAGATGGATGGAGAAGGCTTACCACGGTATCATCTTTCGTGTCTCCTCCACGACCGCCAAGGTCACGGGACTGATGATGATGATGATAACCTTTGCCTTGAGAGGAAAACACCTTTTCTCTATACACAAGTTGTATAGATATGTCAGTGTTTCAACAAAAACCAGATTAGAGAGTTTTATAATCCGCACATCTAACTTGTCTAGATCACGTGTTCTAGATCTCGTTTGCATTTTTATGCTTTCTAATACATCACAAATTGTCATTGGCTGGAGATTAAATGGAAAGTTGATATGTTTTGAGTTAATATATTGTTCTAGATAATGCTGATCATTTTCGCTTGACTTGTTACATCTTATAACGTTATTTGCTACATTTGAAAAATGGCTGTTTAATTCATTAGCTGATATGTCTTAAATGAACTGCTGACTTTTTAAAACATGCTTATTTATAATGTATTGATGGCTTTCCAAATCTAGTGAGAGTCACTAGGGGTAATTAACTACTGTTGAAAGTAATCACGCTTTGATCTGCGTTTAATTAAATTCACTTTTTTTCCTTTGTATCATAAATTGTTCATTTGTATCATAGGTTTTCCGGTTGTTTCTTAAGTTTATCTCAGATTCTATGACTTTTGTAATCCATGCAGGTTTGGGTTTTTCTTTAACTCTTTTTTTTATAAAGGGAGGATGTCTGTCATACACTGAAATAATGTGTTAACCAAAAATGCAGCAGCTTCATTGGGGTCTCCGATTTGTTATACATCATGTAATGGTGAATTCATCAGGTCTTAAAGAAAGTTATCCTCACAGAAGTGTTTGAATCTTCGGTAATATTTAGTTTTATGCCCAACGCTGTGTGTGTGTGTGTGTGTGTGTTGTGTGTGTGTGTGTGTGTGTGTGTGTGTGTGTGTGTGTGTGTGTGTTCATTTTTATTTTTTTATTGGTTTTATTTCTTCTATATCGAGGATAATGGAATACGCACTTATGTGCTTTTTTACATCCAGTCCCCGAGTGTATGCGGTTTTGTAAATGTTGTCATTTGTTCCCACCGGCACACAATGGTCTACTCTTACGAAAAGCCGAAAAGGGTTTAACGATCGCGCAAGATGTTCTGCGTGCGTTCGCACACGGCGCCTTGGTCTTTTGTCTCATCCGAAGGGGTGTGTGTGTGTGTGTGTGTGTGTGTGCTACTTGTATGTTCCACGTCAACGTGAGCCTTGCATATCGAGGGTTGCGTGGAAGTATTGCGTAACGATGTTACAGAAACATGTGTGGGGCTATGTCAGATGTGTTTTGTTTGCACCGATAGCATGACGTATTGATGTTGCATTGTGCTGTAAGCTTTGTGATGACATGCACGTGATTTATTAGTTTATCTGTATATGTCTAATCCTCTGCAGGTAACCGAAATGAAGTTCTCTGTTTAAATTATTTTAAAAAATGGATTGACTTTAAGTACTTAGTTGTCTTATCCTGTTGTTTGCATAAACGTGAACGCAACAAAAATGAATGCAGTTGTAACGATCTGAACTGATTGATGAATTGCCACGTGGGTTCTTTCTAACGCCTATTAAGCGATCGTGTCGGCCACAATGCCTTGAGTTGTTAGCTGATTACTTCTATCAGTATGTGTATCTGTAGCATCATTTCCTGTTTTGGTTTGTGGTCATAAAGAGCTGTTTAAGCACGTTAACCGTATTTTTCCTGATTGCAATACCTGTTGATAGAGTCCTGCAAGCCAATGCCTATTGTTGTGTATTAGAGCAAGCCGGGGCAAGAAGAACGAGCAGAAGGAAGGTGACATGAGTGCAGTGTCAGTGACCATGCCGTCATCTCCAGAACCAGCACTGGTGATGCAGGCCTCCTCTGGAAGACAGCTGCCACAGCCACACAAGGCCGGGACACCAGAGACATCAACTGGGAGAGAGGCGGCAGGAAAGCGAGAAGAAACGACCTCGGATCAGAAACCTTCCCCGATCAAAGGATCAAGGCCACTGCCTCTGCCCTTCGAGGCACAGGGAAATGGCACCACCACCACCACCACCACCACCACCACCACCACCGCCACCGCCACCACCCCAAGATCGCTGGCTCCTCTTCGCAACCCGCCTCCCAGCTATATGCCTTCTGTGGAGAGAAACTCGTATGCTGAGGTCCGTGGAGGCAGCCCTCCCCGGGAGTAGACAGGGGGAGCACACCAGGGCTGGGTGACCGCCACTGGACTGCTGGGGTCCACCCCCAGGTGTCGCTGTCACAGCAGGTGACTACTGTCCAGTTTTCCATGGCAGTGTCACTGACAGCAGAAGGAAGACAAACATACACGCCACCTTTTATCAGCCAAGAAATCGCTGGACTAAAAGAGCCCCCATACAGCTAGACTCCATCTGCCAAGACGTCAGTGGAAGACCTGCCTGCTTTGTACACTGGAAGGGGCCACGAGCTTCACGCCTCGGTACAAGCAGTGACTCGTCCTGGTCCGTCCTGTTTGTAGTGGAGAACAAGACGTCCTGTTTGTAGTGGAGAACAAGTCGTCCTGTTTGTAGTGGAGAATAAGTCGTCCTGTTTGTAGTGGAGAACAAGACGTCCTGTTTGTAGTGACAACTGGAGGAGGACAAGACGTCCTGTTTGTAGTGGAGGACAAGACGTCCTGTTTGTAGTGACAACTGGAGGAGGACAAGACGTCCTGTTTGTAGTGGAGGACAAGACGTCCTGTTTGTAGTGGAGAACAAGACGTCCTGTTTGTAGTGGAGAACAAGACGTCCTGTTTGTAGTGACAACTGGAGGAGGACAAGTCGTCTTGTTTGTAGTGACAACTGGAGGAGGACAAGTCGTCTTGTTTGTAGTGGAGGACAGATCCTCATCTCTCAGACCCAGCACTAATCTGTCCGTCAGTCAATCATGCCTGCTGACCCTTCTCCCTCTGTGACAGCAGAAACCATGAAATTTCTCTCTCTGTGATAGCAGAAACCATGAAGCTTCTCTCACTGTGATAGCAGAAACCATGAACCTTCTCCCTCTCTGATAGCAGAAACCATGAACCTTCTCCCTCTCTGATAGCAGAAACCATGAAGCTTCTTTCTCTGTGACAGCAGTAACCATGGATATCATGTCTTTCTAACAAGTGTCTGTGTTAGCTGTACTGTTGTGCTTGATTATTTAACATTGTATAAACCATAGTAGGCACTTTAAGCCAACTGCCATTCACTATGTAGCTTTTCTGTCATTTGCTTTTTTTTCCTGTGTCTTTCTCTGGATTTGATCATGTTTCTTATAGCGATTAGTAGTACTTGGCAATTCATGAGTGCCATTCAATGTCGTTTTGAAGTTTACGTTTAGCTGTAGGCCATCTGAGACTCTCTTTCTCTGTCTGGCAGGCTGTCTGTCTCTGTCTCCGTCTTTGTCTCTGTCTGTCAGTCTGTCTGTCGTAGTCTCTGTCATTATCTCTCTGTTTCTGTCTGTCTGTCTGTCTGTCTGTCTTTCTGTCTATCTGTCTTTCTCTCTCTCTCTCTCTCTCTCTCTCTCTCTCTCTCTCTCTCTCTCTCTCTCTCTCTCTCTCTCTCTCTCCATTGTGTGCCAGTGGGAACGGATGACAACATTGACAACATTGCATACACATGGAGACAGGATAACAAAAAAAGCACAAGAGTGCTGATCCCATTATCCTCGAAATAAAAAAATACATGAATTCTCTCTCTCTCTCTCTCTCTCTCTCTCTCTCTCTCTCTCTCTCTCTCTCTCTCTCTCTCTCTCTCTCTCTCTCTCTCTTCTCTCTCTCTCTCTCTCTCTCTCTCTCTCTCTTTCTCTCCGCTAATGGACATCATTGTTTGATTCCAGAAGCCGCTGAAGACAGGTATTATTTAATGTCTGCGTGTGGCATGTCTGGTATCGATGCTTGTAGTGTTGTTGCATGACCACAACTAAACACAACACCAATAAATACGATGCTTTACAGTACTATACATGATGATGATGATGATGATGATGATGATGATGACGACGACGATGATGATGCCGATCGTCGTCGTCATCATCATCATTGCATCATCGTCGTCGTCGTCGTACCACCGTTGGCATCGCGCCATCATCATCACACCACCATCACCGCCACCACCACCACCATCATATCATCACTATTGTTACCATAATCAACATCACTTTCATTGTTACCATCATCACCATCATCGTAATCATCATCATAACGATAACAACAACAGCAATAACAAGGGACATTTCTTGAGCGCATTCCTTTGCCTTCATAGCGTCAACACAAAGTGCTTTACATTATAACAAACAGAAAAGTCTGCATTAATCCCTGAAGTCGGAATGCGGCTACCTTCAAGGTGGGTTAAAACTGTCGCATACACTAAATCTCACCATCGCTGAACCTCAGAGCTCTAGCCGAGGAAGGAAAAGAATGATGCAATGCAATGTGATAGGGTTGACTTCCAGAACTGCTGTGGCTGCTGACATACAACACACCCATGTAGAAAACAACAGCTGCGTGGTTCAGATCCTGTTCAAAACTCTGCTTTGGTCAACCACTAAACGTGTGTGAGTGCTGGCTTTTAGATGAGGGAGCTTTGCGTACCTCTGTGTGTTATTTGTATTGTAGCATGCTTTACAAACTGTGACAAGAACGTCCTTCTTATCGAATTCTGTTTAAAAGATGCCCACTCTGACAAACAAGTATTGCTGCTGACAAGAGAAACATGATTGTTGGGGTACCACAGCAATCACTGTCCATGAAGCTCATGAATTCAAGGCTGGGCAATTCAATGTGAATGTCAATTATTTTACAATTCAAAAATGGCTTATCCAAAGCTGTACAGTGCACTGCAACACACCAAACGCATCACAATACAGTACACACATTTTTTTTTATTTGAAGTCATTTTGGAATGTTTCAACCAATATGAAATATAGCTTTTTGTGTCTTTGATATTTTTTATGCGTACCAATCTGCGTGTTGGTATTAAAATTGCCCTTCATGGGATGATTAAAAGTGTTTTTGACTTTGACTTTGACTTGACAATTTAGCGCTATACTGCAGAGTACAAAAAAATATTATTTCCGTTAGCAATGACTTATCAGTGCAGAATTCCAGAGTCTTGCCTTGGTTTTGCTTAAGATTAGTGGGATTTTGTATATCTTGGCTATTGTGGGGTTTTTGTCTGCTTTTTTGCCTCGTTTTATGTTTTACTTCATGAAAAGAAATGATCATTTTATATTTAAAGAAAACACAACATCTGAAAACACAGTTTGAGCTAATGTAATCTTAGAATCATTAATCGCTACTCCATTCATAGGTGTACTTTATATGTACCTTAGTTACAAAGTACACGCTTGGCTAGATTATCTTCTTTATTAACTCCATTTATTATTTATTATTATTATTATTATTATTATTATTATTATTATTATTATTATTATTATTATTATTATTATTATTATTATTATTATTTCAATTGGTGTTAGTGCTTTCCTTTTCATGATAGTTATAAAGAGATGTATATCATTGTTATGATGAAAGAGCATTGTATAATACACTGATGACGATTGAGCAGTTGTGGTGACAGAGCAATTTATATGAGTGAGTGATGGTGAGAGAGCTGTCATATAACATGATGATGATAACAAGGCATTTGCATAACATGATGATGACGGAGCAGTTATGTGTCTTTGTAATTATTGACAGAACAGTTATGTATCTTTGTAATTATCATACATAAGTTATGTATATTTGTAATGATGACAGAACAGTTTATTTCTTTATAATTTTCATACAGCAGTCATGTATCTTTGTAATTATCATACAGCAGTTATGAATCTTTGTAATGATGAGAGAACAGTTATGTATCTTTGTAATTATCATACAGCAATTTTGTATCTTTATAATGATGACAGAACAGTTATGTATCTTTGTAATTATCATACAACAGTTATTTATCTTTGTAATTATCATACAGCAGTTATGTATCTTTGCAATGTAATGATGACAGAACAGTTATGTAACTTTGTAATTATCATTCAACAGTATGTATCTTTGTAATGATGACAGAGCAGTGTTGTTACTGTATGTTTCAGTAGAACAGGATCAGTTGTAAACATGCTTTATATGATTATGCCATGTCGGGAGTGTGTACCCTTGATTACTAAGAAAAAACATTGCATGGTAAAAAAAAAACGTGTAGGAAATATAGTTGACCCAACTCCAACAAGGTCTGTATCGTCTGTCTGTATTTGGCAAGAGTGTGTGTTTAGATAGCTGTCATGGTGTATGTTTCAAACATTGTCGATTTTGTCTTTCTTTATACATAGTATTTATGTTTGGTTTCTTTACTTGATCATATAACTTACGCACACAACACACACATACACACACACACACACACACACACGCGCGCGCGCGCGCATGCGTGTACTATTTCAAAGATGTGCGTTTTTCTTAGAATTCATTGCTTCTGTTAGTTTTGATTTGTGAATCATTTCTAAGAGGTAAAGGATAGGGTAAAGGAGTCCCATAACCTATAAGGTCGTAGGGGAGCGAGGCGTCAGAGACCTCACTTCTCTAGGGCCAGCATATTGAGAGCGGCGCCCATCTCCTCTCCCTCGCTGCTTTACCTTCCCTTACCCTAAAGAGGGCAGGTACCCATTTACAGCTGGGTGAACTGGGGGAACTGTACTGAAGCCAAGGCGCGCAAACGGTCACCCATCCAACTGGTAACCACACTCGACGCTGCTTAACTTGGCAGGGGGAAAGCGAGTGCTCCGACCACTGAGCTATCCCGTCCCCAAAGAGACTATATGCATTTAAACAATGTCTGACTAACGCAAGGTAGACAGCGATATGCATGACTAGTGACACTAGTGTGTGTGTGTGTGTGTGTGTGTGTGTAGAAAACGATGACCAGTGTCATTCTTGTTCATTCTGGCTAGACCGCTGTCTGTAGCATTGCCTGACTAGTTTTGTCATCTGTCCCGCTGTAGTGCTTTTCTGGCTATTGTTGTTGCTCTGTTGTTGTTGTTGTTGTTGTTGTTGTTGCTGCTGCTGCTGTTGTTATTGCTACTGTCACAACCATTGCTGTTATTTTTGTTGTTGTTGTTGCTGATATATTTTCTCTGCCTCTGCTGCTGTTGTTTTTTGTTGTTTTGTATATTAAGATTCCTTTTCTTTAACTATAACAGGCAGACTGAATTATCTGCAGGTGCTGACGCTGTCGGTCCTCTGTTTCAGTTTTCAAAGAAACCATACCACAGTTGAAGGATATTGTCATACCAGTGAGAACGAAGACCACAACGCCCTACTACCCTTGTGACCCTTACTCAGTTACCCCCCCCTCCTTCGTTCTCCTTCCTACCCCTTGTTCCTCTTCCCAGCCCACCCCCAGCCAGCCCCACCCTATCTGCTCCCTCCAGGGGGGGTGGGGGGGGCACTCTAGAGACTGAGGGCACTGACTGTTGCTGGAAAGGGGCTGGTTTCTGCCGTGTGTGTGAAAAGAATAATAATAATACTAATACTAATAATACTAATACTAATAATACTAATACTAATAATGATAATAATAATAATAATAATAATAATAATAATTATCATAATCATAATAATAATAATCATAATAATAATAATCATAATAATGATAATAAATGGAAATTCTATAGCAATATATCTTGCAAAGACAAATCAAAGCGCATGCATTCAACCTAATCTTACACAGTCATGCAACCAATGACAAACATTCAATAGTTTAAACAAACATATATTACAAACATGGTACGCTGCAGACCAAAACTATGAACTAAAATTTCAATAGTCAAATGGTTTCCAAAAGCACACACACACACACACACACACACACACAAACACACACACACACACACACACACAAACACACACACACACACACACTCACAGGCCATATAGTTTAGCAGGGTGATGGGACATGGATTAGTGAAGATGATGTAGCTCTGATATTAAACAAGAAGGGGAAAATTTTAGGTTTGAAATAAATATGTCTTGGGACTGGATTTTAAAGTGTCATAACTAGGTTTCTGGCGAAGAGAGATAGGGAGCTCAATCCAGGTCGATAGAGCCGAAGTAGAGAAAAAGCGAATGAACTGTGGTTGTTATTACTGAAGACAACTGATAGGAGTTTTGTTAGTATGTACTGAACATTTCCCTGTGATATTTCTGTGGGTTTGTGTTATTCTATTTCTAGAGATTGGTTGTCAGGTTTGTTGTCCCATTTTTGTTTCAGCAGATAAATATTGCCGTGTCTATTTAGAAACAAGCAGTCTTGACTTATGTTTGTATTCTCAGAACGAACGATCAAAAGCTGTATTTTGTCTTTGTTTCGCAAAAGAAGTTTCACTTTTGTCTCGTTCCACACAGCATGTGTGACACCAAAAGTGTTTGTGCAAGTGACAGTGTAAGCATTATATCCAGCCAAAATATAATTCAAATTAAAACTATGTGCATTAAAGCAAGTAACTGATTTAATTGTGCTTTCCTGGCCTCTGGTTTCATTTGCAATGTGCTGTATGCGTAAAGCGCAAAGTGGAACTAGCTTGTGGCGGGTCTCCAAATAGCTGTCCACACCTCTTCACTAGAAGGGTTACCCAGATTCAAACCCGGGACTAGTGACAGCTGGACCCCTATAAAGAAGGAGCTGTATTCTCGTCCCCTGGGCTCTCCAGAAACACAAACAGGAACACAGGGACTTAACTAGTGCAACAAACATCATCTACTAGTTATGGTCTTCATGATTCAGTTCAACTTTACACACTGGTCCCTGTGGCAGTGTAGATGTTTCTTATGCCTCCTTTTGTATGAAGAAGACACAGTGTCGTAAAAAGCTATGATGTTTGCATAAAGGGGAAGGTGTCCTGCCTTGTCATGCATGTGTGTGTGTGTGTGCTTTATGATGTTCATCATTATCTCTTCACAATATGGATAGTGTGCCTTTCAATGGTTATACGCCTATATGTATGCAAAGCACATTTGTCATTGTTTTCATTGTATGTCTATTAATTTAATAATTTATGTTGACGTTGGACTAGCAGATTTTCTCTACCGATATTCTCTGTTCAGGCTTTACTGCCACACAACCTTTGCCAGAACTGTCCCCCTTGCTTCACGGGGCTACAGCTCTAAGTTCATCAGCTTGGAGAGGTCGGGCATGCACTCTGTTGTCCGCTGTGGAAGCAGCTGCATGCTGACCTTGGGGTTACTGCCTGACCTTTCCATCCATGTGCATGTGCTTTGTTTTAGTTGTATCATCCATTCCACCCACGATGCACAGGCCTACTCTTCTGAAAGACAGAGTGGGTTTTGACATGTTCACATCAGTGCATTCTGAGTGCAACTGTACATGGTCCCATTGGCGCTGCTTTTGTGACGACGCGCTCTCCCCGGGGTTAGCAGCCCGAATATCACGCAGAGAAATCTTGTGACTTAAAGTGGTATGAATTGGAAGGGCTTTTAGGGAAGTGGAGTCGTTATTGAAGTTAACTCCTGACAAAAGACCCTACTGAATGAGTGTCTCTGTTTTCAGCTCATACCCACTCTGTCACATCGCAAGCTCACTCTGTAATGTCTACGTTTTAAGCACCACCACGACCATCAATGCAAGATGATGAAACTGCTATTTTGTAGAGTTTGTTTACAATCCACTTTGTAACCAATGGAATGACCAATAAACATGTATCGTGCTTTGAAGGGAGTGATGGAGAAAAGGCGCACAGACGCGTGTGTGCGTGCGTGCGCGCGTGTGTTTGTGTGTGAGTGTGTGATAGTAATATTTAATTAATATGTTAATATGCTTTCATTAATGCTGAGATCTGCCATACATCTAAAATATTCTGAGGAGACATCACAGAACCACTGAAATATCTACTGTTGACCACTCCCTGTTTCTGTCTGTCTGTTTGTGTGTCTGTCTGGCTGGGTGGCTGGCTGGCGAGCGTACGTGTGTGTGTATGTGTGTGTGTGTGTGTGTGTGTGTGTGTGTGTGTGTGTGTGTGGTGTATGTGTTGCAGATTAGCCAAACTCCTATTTCGTTGTACCGGTGTTATCTGTTGATCATTGAGGAATTAATTGGCAAAGGTCTCCCCGTTCTGTGCTTTACATTATTGGACTTACTTCGCACCTATTCTATTTAATTAGTGTTTGGTCATTTATTTATTTTTCATTAACATTACAGCCATTTAGTCTGAGTGTCTGTATTCAACCTGTTTGATATTTACCTTTGTTACTCTCTTACTGATTTTGACTGTAGTAGTGTGTACAGCTGCTTACCTTCAGCTGTCTTGACTAGTTGGTGCCTGTTTGATAGTGCTATTCTTACACTAGTTGTTGGGAGTTTAATTGTACCTAATCTGTGGCTTTAGTATTGGATGTATTTTTGAAAGCTGTAATTCCCAGGTTTTCTTAAGATATTGCTTCCTTAATTTGCCTGTTTGGTTACATACAGTGCGACAGTGTGACCTAAGCCACGTGTTGTCAGATATAGTTTTTATTTTTTGTTCAGACAGTAACTCTCTGCAATGTCCACTTTAAAAACTTGGCCACCTGTAGGTGGTCTCAGAATTAGATTTTGAACATCAATCATTTTCTAAATAAGATAGATGAATTATCTTTAGTCCTACGTAATTATGGAAAACCTTTTCACTTATTTTGTTGTGCTGAATCCAGATTATCAAAGCATGTATGTGATGATGATGTATTAATTCCTGGTTATGATATTGTGCGACTTGATCCCATTATTCCAAAGCAAACTGGTTTGATTCTGTATATAAATAAATCCGTCACTTATAAACGTATAAATTCCTTTGAGAAACATCATGTGGAAACAATATGGGTTCAAGTTAATATCAAAAAGAGTAAACCTATCCTTACTGGATTTGTCTACTGTAACCCCTCCGAACCCTGTGACTAGTATGACCGCTTTAACGAATTGATGGAAGCTGTTACACTTCTTGATAACGAAACAATTCTCTTTGGTGATTTTAACATAGATCTCTTGAAACCAAATAAGCGTTGGACACAGTTGTATGAAAGTTTTGGCTCCTTCAAGTCATTTATACACCAACCCGAGTTACCCCCTCCTCTGAGACATTAATCGATCATATCTATATTAATTCAAAACATAACATTGTAGAAATATGTTTTCCCCCAAGTGGTTGTAGCGATCATTTTCCTATCTGTATTACTAAGCTTAAAAAAGGATTTAAAATTCCTAAACTTGATCATAAACAAATTAGATACAGGTCCTTTGCTAATTTTAAAGAAAAAGATTTTCTATATGACCTAACGCATTCTTCTCTTTCAAATGTTTATCAGTTAACTGATACTGATCTAGCCTTTGAATTCTGGCAAAAACTTTTCTGAACATCTATAATAAACACGCCCCTTTCAAAATAAAACGAGTAAAACATACCCCAAAACCTATGTGGCTAAAAAAAGAAATTGATAAGGAAATAATCAAAAGAGACAAACTTAAAGAGACCAAACAATTTAATGACTTTAAGAAGCAAAGAAATAAAATTACATCAATGAAACGTAATGCCAAAAAGAAACACTTTCGAGAGCTCCTATCAGATAGCTCAAGCAATAAACAGAAAGTTATTTGGAAAGCCATACATTATCTAACAAAGAAAACATCAAAAAATACACCTGTTATAAAAGATATCACTGCCAGCTCCTTAAACCAACATTTTTTCCAGAATTTCATCCTCAACAGTCAAAAATGACAGATCTTGCTTCAATAACCTTGCCTTAGTGAAAGAATTTTGCATTTCTAAAAAGATCACTTCAAATGTAAAAATCCCATTTCTGGCAGTACATGAAGTATATTTTTCTCTAATGCATCTCAAGCAGTCGTCCACTCATGGTCTAGATGACTTAGACGGGAAAATCCTTAAGCTCAGTGCTCCTAAAATATGTGATTCCTTAACATATTTGTATAACTTTTGTATCGATAAATGCTACTTCCCCAGCATTTTCAAACAAGCCAAAATAATTCCTTTGTACAAATCTGGTAATAAAACTGATCCTTCAAATTACAGACCTATTTCAATGTTATCTGTACTTTCTAAGCTTTTGGAAAAGCATATATATATATATATATATATATATATATATATATATATATCAGTGCCTCATGGCTCACAGTTCAAAGTATGACTTACTTCATCCAAATCAGTCTGGCTTTAGAAAAAATCATTCTTGTCATACAGCTCTGAGAAGTCTTGTTGATGAATGGTTAAAAACCATCAATGATAGCAAATTTACTGGTGTATTATTTATTGATTTTGCTAAAGCATTCGATGTTATAGATCATAACCTTTTAATCGTAAATTGGTATTGTATAAATTTTCTGAAAATGCTTTGTCACTCATAAAATCATTTCTTAATAATCGAACCCACACAGTTTGGCTAGATAATGAGCATTCTGAATTTATGTCACAAAAATGTGGTGTTCCGCAAGGATCAGTATTAGGGCCTCTTCTATTCTCACTATAATTATATCAATGATTTTTCTTTATTCATTACCAAAGACATAACTGAACTCTTTGCTGATGATACTACTATCTACTCTTCTCATTATGACTTGAAACAACTATCAAACTTTATGCAAGAAAATGCTGATCAATTGCTGGAATGGACCAGACTTAATCACATGGCCCTAAATGACAAAAAAAACTAGATTCATGATAATTACGTCTCGACAAAAACGACAAAACATAATCTTTGCTCTGCCACAAGTTTATCTCGGTAATACTACTATTAAAAAAGTAGATACTCACAGACTCTTAGAAGTTAC
>CM054154.1:10203485-10210985 GCA_028751875.1 Rapana venosa
TAGGTAGATAGTTAGGTAAGTAGATAGGTACGTATGTAGACAGGTAGGTAGATAGGTATGTGGGTAGGTAGGTATGCGGATAGGTAGATATGTAGGTAGGTAGATAGGTAGGTTTGTAGATAGGTAGGTTAAAAGGTTTGTAGGTAGATAGACAATGACAATGTTAATGACAATATGACAATGTCACTGACAATGACAAAATTCGTTTATTTCGAGGGTAATGAATAAGCACTCATGAGCTTTTTCTATCCAGTCCTATCCCGTAGGGGTGCATCTTAATAATAACCCAATACTTATACTCTCATAGATAGAAAAGTAGATAGGTAAATATGTAGATAGGTAGGTAGATAGGTAGGTATGTAGATATGTAGATAGGTAGGTGGATAAATAGGTATGTAGATAGGTAGGTAGACAGGTAGGTAGGTAGATAGGTAGGTAGGTAGATAGGTGGGTAGATGGGTAGATAGGTAGATAGATGGGTATGTAGAAAGGTAGTTAGGTAGGTATGTAGATAGGTGGGTGAATAGGTAGGTAGATAGGTTGGTAGACATGAAGTTAGGTAGATAGGTAGTTAGATAGATAGGTAGGTAGGTAGATAGGTTGGTAGATAGATAGGTAGGTAGACGATGATAATGACAAATTCTTCTATTTCGAGGATAATGAATAAGCACTCATTTGCTTTTTGCATTCAGTCCCCGCCCGTAGGGATACAACTTAACACTAAGCCATCACTTATACTCTCACACAGAAGAAACGAAGGGAAATAACCCTTTTCAAAACAAAAAAACACAAAACAACAACAAAAAACAAACAAACAAATAAAAGAGGACCCTAAAAACACCATCCTTCTCATCCTCCAAAAAACCCAACCAAGACAAACAAACAAACAAAAGAAAAAGAAAAATTAACTCAACAAAAAGAAGAGAAAAATATAATAATAATAAGTCATAAAAATAAACATCTACACAATGTCAAATGGTATACATACTTGTTACATATAACAATAAAATATTGAAATAGGGCATTCATTAAAATTTAAGTACAGACCACAAGCCCAATAAAATATTGAAAATATAAAGTATGAATCCTTCATCAGGATATACTATAACTATAAGCAAAACGATAAAAGGTGGGAGAGAGAAACAGAGAGACAAAGAGAGTGTGTGTATATGTTTCCGAGATAATATCAAAAATATGTTTCTCAAAACAGTACACAATCACCACCAACACACTTTTTTATTAAGAAGGAGAGAGAGAGAGAGAGAGAGAGAGAGAGAGAGAGAGGAGAGAGAGAGAGAGAGAGAGAGAGAGAGATGAGAGAGAGAGAGAGAGAGAGAGAGAGCTACAATATCAATGACAATGACAAATTCTTTTATTTCGAGGATAATGAATAAGCGCCCATATGCTTTTTTACATCCAGTCCCCGCCCTTAGGGATATATATGATAATAAAATAAAATAAAGGCCATAGCTATACACTTACACAGTATACGTGAAAAATATCTACACAAAATCCCCCACAATTTACCGAAGAGGGAGAGAGAGAGAAAAAAAAGTAGCAACAAGTAAGAAAGAAAGCAAAATTGAAAACACAGAAGCAACCGAAAATATAGCAAAGAAACCAAGAGCAAAACAAAAGCGGCAACAACAACAAGGGGAGAGGGGACAAAAGAATAGTCCCCCCCTCCAAAAAACCAAAAACAACCCGATAACCCAAACCAAGACAGATCCAAACAAAGCAAAAACCTCCATAATATAAAGGAGAACAAACCCCTATCATTTTGGCTAACAGAAAGAAACGTCAAAAAATATGTGTGCTTTTATGGGAAGCAACAGCAATTGTAAACTATATGAAACAAATATTGTATAACTATAAGCAATTTGCATCCCCATGCACACATACACGCACACAACACACACACACACACACACACACACACACAAACACACTCCCACACACATGTGCCCACACAAACGCGCGCGCGCGCGCACACGCACTCACACAATGCATTAATGCCAACATCAAATCTGTATGAATATTATGTATAGTCATAGAAAAGGACATCTGCACTGTGGAATTTGCTATACATAAATGGTACGCTGAAAACAAGATGTCAAAATAAAACATTCTCTAAATCACAAATACAGTCAACTTACGCAATAGAACTGAAATATTAAATCTGAATAAAGCATTCAACTGATACTTATTGTAAACACGACAGTTAAATATATAAGCAAACAATAAAAAGAGAGGACGAGAGAGAGAGAGAGAGAGAGAGAGAGTTGAGAGAGAGGAGAGAGAGAGAGATGAGAGAGAGAGAGAGAGAGCACAGTACATTTTGAATCCATATGATATTGCATACAGTTTTCAATTCATGAACGCTATCACCATTAGCACTCACTGTGATTTAACATTGTACATGTTAAAATCGTCCTGGAGTGATAATAAAGAAGTAGGATAGTGGAAAAAATCATTTCTAAAAGTCATTTTTCAATAACACAATAGCGATATACAAGTAAAACATTCACACTTATACAGAGAGACAGGAGAGAAGAGAGAGAGAGAGGGGGGGGGGAGGAGGGGGAGAGAGAGAGGGGATAATTGGGTATAATGTAAGGCAGGGTACATTTACTTGGTTTCCAACAGATCAAGTGTGGATTTTTATTTTTGATGCATCAAGTGGATGAAAAAATGACTTTTGAAGATTATTAATGATTGGTGTTGTCTAAATGAGTCCGGAAGGGAGTTTCACAGCACAGGGCCTGAGTAAATTATCCTAGATTTGAACAAATCTATTCTTGGGATTGGGACACTTGGCTTTTCAGTATTTCTGGAATGATTCATTGGGAACTTGTCTTTCAAGGATGAGGGAAAAGTTCCTGTCATTATCTTAAACATCATGAAGCCTTTGTTAAATCTTAGTCTTTGGTGTACGGGAAGAATATTTAACTGAATATAATCCACTTCTAGTAAGGTAGTCTTCTTCAGAAGAACCAGTTTAAGAGCGCGTTTCATAGTGTTTGCACTAGCAGAATTCCACAGGGTTGAAGCGTAATCTATGAAGATTGTATATCAGCTTGAAAGAATAGTTTTCTCGAAAGAAAGTCAAGAAAATGTTTGATTTTAGTCAATTGGTATACTCTTTGAGACATGTATTTGCACAGATGGGATATGTGATGATACCAGCTGAGATTTCATCAATTGTTACTCCTAGAACTTTGTGGTGAGAGCCTTGTTAGATTGTTTTCTTTTCAATATGGATTGGAGAAAGTTTATGGGATAGTTTTTGTTGCTTTTGTCTTGTAGTGATAGGCATGCATTTTGTTTTTTTGGTGTGTATAGACATGTGGTTTAGTTCAGTCCATTTAACAAGATCATCAGTGCTATTTTGCATTGTCTTTGCAAGAGAGTTAATGTCAGTATGGCTTGTATGTATGGTTGTGTCATCAGCAAAAAGTTCACATTTGAATTTGATATTGAGAGGAAGGTCATTTATGTATAATAAAAAGAGAAGTGGTCCTAAGATGGATCCCTGTGATACACCATAATGAATGGGTTTTAGTGTGCATGTGGACGTAGCTATTGAAACACACTGTTGCCTGTTTGTAAGATATGAAGCAAGAAGTTCTAGAGTATTTGTAGAGAGATTATATATGTCTAGCTTGTTAATGAGAAGTCTGCGGTCAATTGTATCAAATGCTATTTTGAAATCTACAAATAATACTCCACAACATTTATTGTCATTAATGTTTGACAGCTAATTGTCTACAAGACTAGTCAATGCTGTATGGCACGAGTGATTTTTTCTAAATCCCGACTGATTTGGGTGAAGTAAGTTGTTAATATCTATATGATTGACTATGTGTTTATTCATATGTTTTTCCAAGGGGTTTGAAAGGTAAGATATAATAGAGATTGGCCTGAAGTTAGAGGGATCAAAAGTGTCTCCAGACTTGTGGATCGGAATCACCTTAGCAGTTTTGAAGGCGTTGGGGAAATAGTTCTTATAAAGACAAAGGTTATAGATATGTTTCAGAATGTCTGTAATAACTGGAGCTGAGAGTTTAAGTATTCTGCCATCTATTCCCTCAAGACCAGCGTACTTGATTGTTTGAGGTGAGTCAGATAATTGTAGACCTCAGAAACAGATATGAATGGTATGTGGAGTTTTGATGGAATACGCTTTTCTTGGCAGTATTTTTTAGTTCATTGAGATCATTGGACTTTGAGTTATTGTTAATTATGTTAGAAGAAATATTAAAGAAGTGATTGTTTAGTTTTTCAGCAGAAATATCTTTAATTATGTTAGATTTGGAAGACAATTGATTATTTGTTATTTGCTTGATTGCCTTCCATACAGTCTTTGAATTTTGTTTGGATGAAAGTAGATCTTGGAAATATTTTTGTCTTGCTATTTTTGTGAGTTTATGGCATTTCTTAATTTTTTTTGCCTCCTCATAATATTTATGTTCTTTTAAGAAATCTCTAAGATAGCATGCTTCTTCTAGTTCCTTTGTAAACCAAGGCGGTTTGCGGACATGTTTGATCATTATGGTTCTTAATGGGACATGTTTGTTATAGATTTCAGTAAAAACGTTTATCCGGAACTCAATGGCCAGGTCTGGATCAGTAATATTGAATATTTCCAAAAGCATGGAACTGCTTAATTCTAGTAAGAAAAGCTGCTCATTAAATTTTGCAAAAAAACGATAGGTTATAGTTTTATGGCTAGGTTTGGGAATTTTTGGTCCTTTTTTTTGGACCATGTGGTACAGACTGGGTAGTGATCGCTACAGTTATATACAGGGCTACACATTTCTATGATGTTTTTAGGGTCTGATACATAGATGTGATCAATAATTGTGTTCGAATTTGATGTGACTCTTGTGGGTGAAGTAACTAATTGGTGGAGATTGAATGAGTTAATAACTTGGGTTCATTGGTTATTTACTTTTGCTAGGTCAATATTAAAATCACCTAGTAAGATATTTTCCCTAGATTCTAATAGGACTATGTTCATCATACAATCTAACTTATTTATCCATTTTTTTCTTTCAGTTGGATTTCTGTAGCAGAACCCCATTATAATAGGTGCTGCACCTTTATAGCTACTTGGATCCAGATGGATTCTACTTCATAACGTTCAAGATGGGAAAGACGTTTGAAGGTTACAGAATCACTAATATAGGTTAAGATACCTGTTTCTTTGGGCTTTTGCAGATCTTTTTGCACGATTTTATATCCTGGAATGGAAATGTCAGTGTTGGTTATGTGTTCTGAAAGTCTTGACTCGGAAAGACCTAGTATATGAAATGGTTTGCCTTGGTTTATGATGAGTCTGGTTATATCTTCGATTGCATTGTCTGCATAGTTTATACTTAGGTGGCAAATCGTAAGCCATCCTTGGTGGGCCATGAATTGTGTCTTGAATACATCTGTTAAAGTTAGTTTTGTGAGGAATGTATTAATGTGTACAAGAATGGTGAAGATAAGGAAGAAAAGAGAGACAATGAATAATAATAGTAGGGGGGGGGGAGTAAATATTTGATAGGGGTATAGGGGTGGAAGGGTGAAGAAGGGAGTAAAATCAATTACCACTCTGTAGCACACAATTTGTGTATAACTCAATCAGTCTGACAGTAGTCTGAGGAGAAAAAAAAAGAAACAAATTCCAGAGGTGGCGTGGTTGGTTATGGAAAGAAAGGGGAGATATATATTTTAAAAAACAACAACACAACAGCAACACAGCAACAATAGAGCAACCAAATCACCCTCAAGAAGCAAGGCCAGACAATACAGTAAAGCATCTGTAGATAAAAGATGCCAGAATATGAATAATAAGCACAGCTACAATCAGCACAGTTCCTGGAAAATATGATTTTTAAAAATGAAAGAAAGAACAAAGAGAAAGAAAAGAACAGAGAAAAGAAAGTGATGAGCACAATCAGCAGTGTTTCAGAAAGCTTGGTCCTGGTGTAGGAGATTGTCACTGGTTTGTCCTGTCACTGTTTGCTTCACATTGCAGCACTGGGTGGGCGTGTCTACAGCACAGAAAAGAGATATATAATATAAAATTAAACTGTCACCAAATTGACATTTCAAGGCCATGGGTAGCAGAACACATAATTAAGTCCTTGTAAGATTTTATGCAGCTTCTAATGATTGGTTAAAGGAAGTGTTCATAAACATGCATTCACGTATGAACGCACATACATATCCTTGTTCACAAAAACACAACACACACACACACACACACACACACACGTAGTGCACACATACGCACACATATGTGCACCTGCACACACACACACACACACACACCCACACACACACACATACACACACACACACACACACACACACACCCTTAATGTGGAGTATTGGTAGTTGTGAATTTATCACACAAGAGTTTCTGGTGTAACCCTAGACAGAAAAGTTGGAGCTGGGTGAAGTCTAGTGGCGGATACTGCTGGGAGAGAGAGAGAGAGAGAGAGAGAGAGAAGAGAGAGAGAGAGAGAGAGAGAGAGAGAGAGAGAGAGAGAGAGAGAGAGAGAAGAGAGAGACATACAGACAGACAGACAGAGACAGAGACAGAGAGAGAGATTCCTAACTAGATGGTGTTTCATAAGGCAGATGGTGCTTAAATTGCTATTTATCAAGCACACCATCATCCCTCTCCTTAAATTTCCTCTTCTGTCCTATACAATTATCTTTTCCTAGTCCTTAGTCAAACGCTCATACAGCAGCTTTTGTTGGTTGTCATATAATTGGAAATGCGTTACGCTGCTGTTAAGTGCCCAGTCAGGTCAAGCGCATTCTGTCCACTGATACAACATCCAAACTTGTCACATCTCTTATTCTGTCACGTCTGGACTATTGTAATTCTCTTTTGGCTGGTCTGCGAGCATCATCTATCAACTCCCCTCAACGCATACAAAACTCTGCTGCTCGACTAGTCCTCAAAAAGAAAAAAAGAATCTGAGCATATTACTGCCCTCCTGCAATCTCTCCACTGGTTTCTTGTGCAACAGAGAGTAATGGACAACAAGATCAGTACGCTCTGTTACAAATGTCTATACAAAACAGCACTCTCATATATCTGTGAATGTCTTCACCTGTACACTCCTTCTCGTTCCCTCCGCTCCGCTGCAGATACCCTGGGCTTACGAATACCTAGAATCAACCACTCCACTGTTGGCCATCGCTCTTTCTCTATTTCTGATCCATCAATCTGGAATGACCCTCCTCTATCCCTTCGTGTAAAGCCTACTTACGACAGCTTTAAATCCAGTCTCAAAACATACCTATCTCAAACCTAAAATTTGTCCCTCTTGTTATATATCATATCTGTCCCTGCTTTTAAAAGCTACTATTCCATCACCCTGCTGAAATGTACCTCTGTGTGTGTGTTTGTGTGTGTGTGTGTGTGTGTGCATGTGTGTGTGCATTTGTGTGCACGTGTGTGTGCATGTGTGTGTACATTTCAATTTGATAGAATAT
>CM054154.1:10215985-10218485 GCA_028751875.1 Rapana venosa
CGATGAATGTCCATTATGTAGATTAGCGAAGGAAGACGAAGTTCACCTTGTATTATATTGCCCAGTGTTAAATGATCTGAGGGAGAAATACATTCCTTTGAAATTTTATAAAAGACCAATGTTTTATCGATTAAATTTGCTTTTGACATCATTAAATCAGACTGGTATGCATAATCTTGCTATGTTTCTTAATAAATCTTTCAAAAGAGGAAGTTGTTTAATTGGGTAAAGCAAACAGCTGAGACCCACATTATGTTTGATTATAATCATGCTGTGTTTATGTGTGTGATTGTGTGGGTGTAATGAATTATCATGTTGCACTTGATGATCTGTAATTACCCCCTTCCAATGGGCCTATGTCCTATGAAATAAATCTTCATTATCGTTATCGTTATCGTTCTCTCTCTCTCTCTCTCTCCTCTCTCTCTCTCTCTCTCTCTCTCTCTCTCTCTCTCTCTCTCTCTCTCTCTCTCTCTCTCTCTCTCTCTCTCTCTCTTTCTTTCTCTCTCTCTCTTATACTGATTTTCATGTTATGCTGACAGTCATGTCAAAGCGTATACAAGTATGTCTACAAAGTCAGATTGTAAGACTTGGCTTGGCCAAAAATATTCATCCTTGTTTATTTAAGACCATTCCATCATTCTCTCATGTGCCAGCATAAATGTTTGATGCAGTTTGTCATGCTGTTGTTAGGATGTGGGCTAGGGGGCTGAATTTGAAGCACCACTGTTAGAGAGGCAAACTAAAATAATCACCACAAGGGAGATCGAGGTGAGACCTGCAGTGTGTCCATCCTGAGAACTGCCAAGGTAAAAAGCCAGTCTCCACTTCCCCTGCCCTGCCCTGCCCTGCCCTGCCCTGCCCTGCCCTGCACTGCTCTGCACTGCTCTGCTCTGCTCTGCTCTGTCCTACTCTGCTCTGCTCTGTTCTTCTCTGCTCTTGCTGCAGGATGTCTGCAGTCTGTGTGGCATACATCAGCTGTGTTTGAATTGTCTTCACTGTGCAAGTCATCATTCATTAATGATATGATTCCACACTGTTGTGAACTTCTCCATCACTACTCTCTGTCTCTCCAGTGTTTTCTGTTTCTCCACACTGTTGTGAACTTCTTCATTACTGCTCTCTGTCTCTTATGATCTCTGTCTTTCCAATGCTCTCTGTCTCTAATGGTCTTTGTCTCTCCAATGCTCTCTGTCTCTCCAATGCTCTCTGTCTCTAATCGTCTCTGTCTAAACAATGCTCTGTGTCTCTGCATATGGTTGTGGACTTCTTCATCACTACTCTCTGTCTCTCCAGCCCCAATGTCTTTTGGTACCCTTCCTTCACAAATCCCATTTTAAAAAGTCAGGCCATGAAGACAACACTTCTTATCTTTCCAACCATTTTGTGTTGGCTGCTTGATCAGCTGCTATGTGTTCTCCAGCTGTTTCCCACACCGCTTGTTCAGATCTCACCGTCCCAGCCATGCCCTGGCTCTTCATGCCATATCTTCAGGGCCAGAAATTCACAGCGAGATATCCAGGTTAGGTCGCCAAAAGGCCGCCAGCATGAAAAACCCTGCACTGCTGCAGGGTCATTTTGGCTTTTTTATCAATGCTTGTTCTAAACTAACAAAAGATGGCACATCAAACAATGAAGTGAAAGCTCGCATTGCAACAGCAACATCTGCTCTAGCCAGACTCGAGAGGATCATCAGAAGCAACAACATCAGCTTATGCACCAAATATCACCTTTACAAATCCCTCGTCATATCTATCCTCCTATATGGCTGTGAATCATGGACCCTGTCAGCAGAGCTAGGGAGGAGAATCCAAGCATTCGAGAACAAGTGTCAGAGAAGACTCCTCAAAATATCATACAAAGAACACAAGACCAACAACTATGTGAAAGAAGAAATCAAAAAGCGTGTGGGCCCCCAGAACCTCTGCTCTCCACCATAAAGAGGAGAAAACTGATGTGGTTTGGTCACACCACAAGACACAACACCTTAGCAAAAATCATCTTGCAGGGAACGATTGAGGGCAAGAGAAGAAGAGGCGGCCAAAAGAAATCATGGGTTGACAACATCAAAGACTGGACCGCCCAACCCCTGCAACACCTTCTACGATCCACACAGGATCGTGAAGCATGGAAAAAGATATCTGTTGCGTGTTCTCTCATGTTCCCCCTACGTTCTTTGGAACATGGGACTGAATGGAATGAATGGAATGGTTCTAAACAAGCACTTGTAGACGCCGCCCAGTAATTCCCCTACTAATGACAGTGTTGGCAATGTCTGAGACTTACAGAGCCAGACTGCGTGAGATGTCTACCTGCAGTGGCAGCCATCACACCCCTGCAGTAGCAGCCATCACATCCCTGCAGTAGCAGCCATCACATCCCTGCAGTAGCAGCCATCACATCTCTGCAGTAGCAGCCATTCCCTGCAGTAGCAGCCATCACACCCCTGCAGTAGCAGCCATTCCCTGCAGTAGCAGCCATCACATCCCTGCAATAGCAG
>CM054154.1:10228485-10282723 GCA_028751875.1 Rapana venosa
TATCTTTTTTTAAGTCATGGTTGAATTCATTTTTATACCTGCCCAATGGAAGGGACGCAACCTAAAGATTTGTCTTTACAATGCTGAAGCCTCTTTGTAGCAATGGTGTTGTCTATCTTTTATTTTGTACTGTTGTGATGGTTATACAGTGCATACTGTACGGGTTTCTGTAGGTGTTGCATTTGGCTAGTTTTTTTTTAGTCAGCAACTTAAGCTACAAGTTGTCGTGTACAACAAAAAGATTGATAATTACATCTGGCATTTTTTAACAAGCATCCTAAACAAACGCAAACTGCTAAGGATGCACCTGGACTAAGCATTTTTAGAAAATAATTGTCAAAAAATTACAGCTGAGACTGTTTTACTTTTTGGCATTATAAAAAATGTTTTCATTTTTATTTTCAGGCAAGACATTCACTGGAAAGGTTTGGCAGAGAAAGTAGGCCTGGGGGTAATACTGTCAACAGCAGGATCATCAACTGATGAATTCATTTTGGTTTTATCATTATCCAGAATTTCAAAAGTGCTCATAAACAACAATGGCAGGGTTTTCCTTTCTAATATAATTGATGGTCATACAATGTGTGCCTTATTAACTAGAAATTACATGAGCAAAATCTCTTTGGTAAAGGTAAATATTGCAATGTATATTTTAGCACAACTTATACACTAAAAAATACAGGATAAACATACAACATACAGTTTAACAACAGCCTTGATACATTTCAGCAGTGTTCATGAACAATTTCCTGAACAGCATGGTTATTCTGCTACATGTGTTTACAGATACTTAGCCAGTGTTTGAAATATGGTGATAGGTTTGATAATGTAAAAGGGTATGCATGAGATCTTTCATGATGCTTTCCAAACAGTTAACACCATCATACTGAATCAAGTAATCACTTCTTTTGGACATGTGTAAGTATGCAGAAGCAAGTTGTGGGAAGGTGACTTTTGTCTTTGGCTTCTATGGATGTTTCTGAAGTAACTGTACAAACATGATTCTGAAGACATCTCATAGAGTCACAGAGAGACAATGACAATGACAAGGACCAATTATTTTATTTCAAGGATAATGAATAAGCACTCATTTGCTTTTTTACATCTAGTCCCTGCCCGTAGGGATACATCTTAATAATAACCCAAGACTCATACTCTCACACAGTAGAAACAAAGGGAAAAAACCCTTTCAACAAACGATAACAAACAACCAAATAAAAGATACCACCCCCAAAAGACACACAACAACAACAAAAGACAAACAAGGGAAAAGCCTACAAAAAGGCCCACACAAAGAAAAGTGAAAAAGAAAAACAAAATAACCAAATCAAGGAGAAAAACCACCCAAACTGGAAAAAGTCATGCAAAATAAACATATACACATTGTACAATGGAAAACTTAGTTGTTACACGTAACAATAAGATATTAAAAAGGGGCATTCATCAAAACTTAAGTACAGCCAACAAGCCCAATAAAATATTGAAAATATAAGTATGAATACGTCCTCCATCAGGATATACACCAACTATAACTCTAAACAGAGAGAGAGAGAGAGAGAGAGAGAGAGAGAGAGAGAGGAGAGAGAGAGAGAGAGAGAGAGAGAGAGAGAGAGAGAGAGAGAGAGAGAGAGACGCTTTAACGCTTTAACGCTTTAACAGTTTATTGTCATTGCCCAACTAGGCCTTTTGACAAGGGGGGTAACACAAATATGTTTGTGAAACAATAATAAAAATTGAAATACGTGATCAGTACAATTAAGTTTGGCAAAAAGAAAAGTTCCATCCACGTATAACGAACTAATTATAATGATAACATTGGCGTATATACATTTACAGTAAATAAAAAGTGAAATACGTGATTAGTACAATTAAGTTTGGCAAAAGGAACGGGTCCATCCACGTATAGCAAACTAATTATAATGATAACATTGGCGTATATACATTTACAAATCACCTAGTTTATACAAAGAAAAGAAAAATCAAAATCAAACTGAAATGCAAAAACAACATTCGAATCGACCATCCATTCAAATTACAAGTGATATATGTCAGACTTTTTTAACTCTTGCTTACTTGATAATACATTGCTCTTTAAGGTGACTATATCATTACATGTTTAAATAGTTGGTGTTGACATGGCTTTGTCTTAATTTTTGTGCTTCTGCAATAAACTTAGCTACAGATTTAATTACATGTTCGTTTCAGAACGACAAAATAGAAATAATATCTGGACTTTCTGTTTCTTGTAGACTTAGGAAATTATGTTTCTTTCGTATACTTTCATATGCTTTACATTGAAACAAAAAATGAATTTCATCGTCAACAGTATGACCACATAATGGACATGGTAATTGCATGGCTGTCTGTCTGGAACCATCTTTTGTTTGCATTAAAACCCAGTGTTCTAACCTGAATCGAGCATAATTAAGCCTGTGCCATTTATCAGTAACTATTGATAGATATTTTTCTGTCTGGAATACAGATTTGAACGAAAAGAACCAGCTATATTTATTTTACTTTCCAAATCTGAGTGCCAGTTTTGTTTAAAAGAGCAAATAAGCCTATCTTTAAATTCCGAAAGAAACTGGCGCTCATTACCTACCTCCTGAGACATCCATACAATCCCAAAGCCATGCTCTGACAAAACTCTTTTAACTTGATATACCCAGTTCTTTTTACCCAATTCCATCTGTATAATTAACATATCGTAAGACTGTCTACATAAACGTGTTTGTGGGAGTTTCAATAGTTTTAACCAATATCTAATGCATTTCACAAAGGTTCTTATATATAACGGATATCTTCCTGTTACTCCATATAGTATAGTATTAGATGAATGTATTGGCACATTTAAAAAACGTTTCATTGCAAATGTGTGAACTTTTTCCATGTGCGTATTTACATATAATCCCCATATTTCTGAAGCGTAGGTAAGCATCGGTTCTATCTGTGTGTCAAATAATTTCCAGAATAGGGAACAGTCTATTGAGTTCAGCTTTCGTAATGTTTTTAGGATTTCTATTACACCTTTTTTCCCCTTCCTACAAGATTCTTGCCATGCAAAATTTAGACTTAGCTTTGTTGAAAACATCATCCCTAAATATTTATACGAATTCATTATTTTTACTTCAACATTTCCATAAAACCATTTTTCATGAACTGATAAATGACCACCCATTCTAAAAACAATAATGTTTGTTTTTTCCATATTTACTGACAAATCAAAATTATCTGCCTCCTCTTTTAATATATTTAACTGATGTTGCAAACCGATAACAGTCTCAGACAAAAGAATAATATCGTCAGCAAAAAGTAGTAAGAACACCTCGATTGCACCAGGAATTATTTGAATGCCATGTTTTCTTTCTTTCTGATAACTCTATAGCTAGCTCATTTATAAAGAACGAAAACATCTGTGGGCTCAAAATACAACCCTGCTTCACTCCCTTGGGGCATTCAAAGAAATCTGAATATTCATTTCTTGCACGCACACACGCTAGTACTGAATTATAAATATGCTCTGAGGGCCATATATAATTTACCATTTACAAACCATTTTTTCGTAGTACATTCCACAATATATTTCTATTCACAGAATCGAAGGCCTTTCTAAAATCAACAAAAGCAACATATAATTTTTTACTGGACAGCAAATGTTTTTGAACAAGAGAGTAGAGAGTAAATATATGATCTACAGTGCTGTACTTCGCTCTAAATCCCGCTTGCTCTTCAATTAATTTTTCTTCGTTATCTGCCCACTGAGTTAATCTCTTATTCAAAATGAAAGTATAAAGTTTACTTAATACACTAGTGAGAGCTACTCCGCGATAGTTATCAGCATTATTAACGTCTCCTTTTTTATGTATCGGAATTATTACTGATTTGGCCCACTGCAAAGGGAAATCACTCTTTTCAAACAGAAGGTTAAATAACTGAACAAGAAAAGTAATTACAGCTGAGTTTGCATATTTCAGCATTTCTCCAATTATTTTATCAGGACCAGCACTTTTTCCTGTTTTTAAATGTTTAATAGCATCAATAATCTCATTCTGAGTTATAGGATTGTTAAACAATGGTTCAAACATATTTTCATCTTCTTGTAGTACTTCCACATTATCTTGTGTTTCTGAACAATTAAAGTCATTAAAAACTTTCAAAAAATGATCATACCATTGTTGAATAGTGATGTTATTATATACTAGTGACTTACGACTAACGGATCTGATGACGGACCAGAACGTTTTTGAGTCCTTAGACGAATCTTTAAGTTTCTCTAATCTCTTTTCGTCAAATCTTTTTCTTTTGTTTTTCTTAGACTGATGTATTCTTTCGTGCGGTAGTGTACATTTGTCTTTTTTCTGGTTTATCTACATTCGTTTTACAACGTTGAAATCGTTTTAATAGTCTCTTAACTTCTTGTTTCTTGTTCTCACATTCAGCATCAAACCAGTCGTTACATTTTTTTCTACCTTTTCTAACTGTTCTGACCATGCATGCAGCAGCCCCACATAAGGCCTTCACAAAGTGATCTACACTGTTATTCACATCCGTTTTCAATAGCTGAGAGGCTGTTTCTATGCTTTCTTGAAATTCTGCACTATCTAATTCATGTTTATATACCTCTACAAAATCTTCTGACCATATAATCTTTTCTACACTCTCTTCTTCTCTACTTTCGATACTAACACAGTCATTATCTATTTTCCATGTTATTTCAACGGGGAGGTGCCACGAATAAACACACTCCCCAATACACAGATCAAAACATGATAACAATTGACTAGGTACAAGAACATAATCAATAACGCTGCATCCATTAGGAGACACAAAGGTATAATCCCCCTCCCTATCCCCCTCACAACAACCATTCAGAATCCTCATATCAAACATAAAACATAGATCTAGCAAGGACCTGCCAAAATTGTTCATCGTTTCATCCTTAGAGACACGCACACAAAGTTCATCATTCACAACATCATACTCCACATCATCCAAGTAATTTGACATCACCTCGAGGTCGGCTTGTTCCTGACCAGTCCTGGCATTCAAGTCTCCTACAATCATGAAATGAAAGTCATCTATTTGAAAATATTGCAATAATGTTTCCTCTAATAATACAACACCATCTTTAATTAGTTTTTCATTGTAAAGAGGACCACCTTCTGGCACAATATAGCACGCTATCAAAATAACATCTTTATCTAAATAAAAAAAACTTTTGTTTATTCTAATGGCAATCGTGTTGTCACACTCTATTTCAATTTCTTTTACGTGTTTTTCTAAAGACTTTCTTACTAATAGAAGCACTCCTCCAGAATTCCTTCCATGATGGGACAGTTTTTGAGCCGGGACATGAAACTTTATATAATCTAGAAAAACACCACTGTAATCAAAATTAGAGTCAAGAAAGGTTTCAGTGAGGCACACAAAATCAAACTTATTTACATAGTTTATAAAGGAGACATCTTTTAATTTGCTGTACAAATTTTCAACATTATAATTTAAAAATGTCCATTCACTTGGATGGCCGGGCCTGTCCTAGCTCTTTCTTAAGTTGCTAGGTCGCTGACTCCTGCGACTGTCTTTGCTGTCACTGGCTGCTTTGCCGCGAGCAGACGACTTGCGCGGCGGGTTACGCAGGAAATCCCGCATCCCTGTCTGCTGGTAGGACAGAGGCCCGTCACGTGCTGCACGCCCCTCACTGGCAGTAGGACACGCCACGTCACAGCGAGGGGAATCCCCGCCAACCGTCGCTGAGCTGTGACGCTCACCTCGTGGAGTCGCCGCCTGGTTGCCACGGTAACGCCCGCCCGCACTGCCTCCGGTGACGTCACCCCCGTGCTGGTTCCGTGTTGCCCGTGCCACAGAGGGAGAGGAGGAAGGAGAAGGGGGCCCGCCGTTCCTGTTCTTCTGTCGGCTGCCAGGTGTGGTGCCACCCTCTGACGTCACGCCCCCTCTGCCGGTGAGGAAAGGGGAATCCCCTTGTTGACGGGACTGTGAGGGGGGAACAGGGGTGGAGGACTGCTGCGCACCCCCACTCTCCACCACCTCTGCGTAGGATCGGGGGTCTGGAAGCCTGGGCCCCATCACCATCTGCCCCCTGTGGAAGTAGGCTCTCCTGCCCTCCCTGCGTGCTGCAGCCACCATCTGCGCCTGGGCCCTGGTCAGGTCGTTGGCCACCCTGACACCGCTGTCCTGCAGCTTCTGCCTCAGGTCTCTGTCCGTTAGAATGGACATTTTGTCTCGCCACCTGCTGAACTTGGCGATCATAGGCCTGGGCTGTCCATCTCGTGCCTGTCCTGTTCGGTGTGCCCGTGCTATGTCGTCCAGTGTCCAAGACTTCTGATCATCCACACTATTTAGCATGTCGATGACAGACTGAGCACAGGTTTCATTTGATTCCTTGTCAGTTTGCTGAGGTATACCAAACAGCCTCAAGTTATCTCTTCTTGAGAAATTTTCCAGCCTGTCCGTGTCTGCTTTTAACTGTCCAATTTCTGTCTTCAGATCACTGATGGTATCGGACAGTTTTTGTACATCTTCTCTGTCTTCGTTTCTTTCTTCAAACAACTGGTGGATGTCTTCAGTGATGTCTGTGACTGTCCCTGCCAACTCTCTCTGATCCCTCTCCAGTCTGTCACATCTCTGGTTAATTTCCTCACACTGTTGTTTGACTTGTCGAAGTTCATTCTTGATCTCGCCTAAATCATGCCTGATCACACTCGTTTGTTCTGAAAACTGTTGCTGTATGACCTGCATTATATTGTTCATCATATCGCTAACGTCAGTTGTGTTGGTCACTATGGCTGATCTGTCTTTTGCCTCGGTCTGTCCATCCATATTGGGTCCTGGGTTAGTTTCTACGTCGCCGCTAAGCAGCAGCCTACGTAGGGAGAAGGCGGCGTGCTGCACACAGAAGGCCACGAGAAGCACGGGCAGCCGACAGAAGAACAGGAACGGCGGGCCCCCTTCTCCTTCCTCCTCTCCCTCTGTGGCACGGGCAACACGGAACCAGCACGGGGGTGACGTCACCGGAGGCAGAGAGAGAGAAAGAGAGAGAGAGAGAGAGAGAGAGAGAGAGAGAGAGAGAGAGAGAGAGAGAGAGAGAGAGAGAGAGAGAGAGAGAACTCAAAAATATCATTGATGAAGAATTGATAAGATACCCGTTTTCTCAGGTAAGACCATCATTAAAAAAAATATGCACACCATAATGAAATCAGTATGTAACATACAAAAACAACAAAAAAATAGCAAAATAAATCAAATAATCATTTTTTTTATTAATTAGCTACTACAATTTTCCAATCAGTTCCTAAACCTATCAATAAATCCCCCCCCCCCAAAGAAAATACATATATATAATATAATATATATATATATAATATATATATATATATAATATAGAGAGAGAGAGAGAGAGAGAGAGAGAGATAGATATATATAGATAGAGATAGATAGATAGATAGATAGATAGATAGATAGAGATAGATAGATAGATAGATAGATAGATAGATAGATAGATAGATAGATAGATAGATAGATAGATAGATAGATAGATAGATAGATAGATAGATAGATAGATAGAGAGATATGTTCTTGATTTCAACCTTCATAAAGAAAAATACATATGACCATATTCTAACAACATATATTTTCAGTATATCAGAAAATCATCATTACCTGAGACAGCTACTTTTTCATCCAAATTAAGAAATATATTCAGAATGTCACAGCTTAAACATGACCTAAAACATTTATTACTTTTTCATTTAACTTATAAAGTTATATTTTCAATATATTAGAACTTCATCATAACCTAAACAAAATATACTTTTTTCATTCAAATTAAGAAATGATATATTCAATATATCAGAACTACAACATAACCTGAAACAACAGCTACTTGTTCATTCAAATTCCGAAATTCTTTATTCAGTATCTTAGAACTTCAATATTACCTTAAACAACTACTTTTTCATTCCAATTAGGAAACTATGTATTAAATATATTAAAGCTTTAACATTACCCAAAACAACTACTGTTTCATTGAAACTGAGATATTATATATTTAAAATAGCTATACATCCGCAAAATGTAACATAATAATTCTTTTCTTATAAAAAAAAAACCCATTATATTCTCTATATCAGAAAATCAAAAGTTTCATTTTCCATTATATAAAAATAGTCTAAAGCATGCATCATGGTATGTTTTGCATTTCAAATGCTTTAAAAACAATCAGAAATCGTCGTCATATTTGTTTTTGCTATAAAAAGTCATAAGCATGTGTTATATTTCTTTATGTAATGAAAAGTGATAAGCATTCATTATATCATAGACATTCTCTATTCACTTTGCTATCAAAACAATAATAAGCATGCATAATATCATAAATATCATGTATTTTGCTCTTACAAAAACACTCATAATCATGCACTATCTCATGAATAATCTGTATTTGTTTTGTTATAGAAACACCTATTCGAATGCATTATATCATGATTACTCTGTATCTTTTCTGTTATCAAAACAGTCATCAGCATGCATTATAACATGAATATTATGTATACACACTCACACACACACATACATACACACACATACACACATACACACACACATACACACACGTGCGCGCGCACACACACACACACACACACACACACACACACACACACACACACACACACACACACACACACACACACACACACACATACAGCAACTTCTTTTTCATTCACATTGAGAAATTATACATTTTGTTGTTTTGTTCTTTTATATCGAGGAAAATGGAATAAGCACTTATGTGTTTTTTTTTACATCCAGTCCCCGAGTGTATGCCGTTTTGTCAATTCTGTCATCTTTTCCTACGGGCACACAATTGCCTACTATTAGAAAAGGGACCAGGATTTAACATGTTCGCAAGATGTTCTGTGTGCGTTGGCACACAGTGCCTAGGTTTATAGTCTCATCCGAAGGACTTTTGGGAGAGTGGAGTCTGCACTGATGTTAACTCCAGAGGAAAATATCACCTTGAACTTTCAATATATTAAATTATCAGGAGAAGATAACAACTGATTACTTGTGTTTAAAATGGTATATTCTTTATTTCAAAACATAAAAGTTTGATTTTCTTAACACAAAAACAGTATGAGGCAAAAATTGTTTTATGAATATTCTGTATTTTCTCATTTTAAAAGTCATAAGCATGCATTATAGCACAGATATACTGATTGCTTCTGATATAAAAAAAAAGTCATTAGCATGCATTATATCATAGATATACTGATTGTTTCTGTTATAAAAAAAAGTCATTAGCATGCATTATAGCATAGATATATTCTATATTTTTCTCTTATAAAAACAACCAAAAGCATGCACAAATTGAGGAACATTGTCTATTTTTTTCTGTTGAAAAACACCCATCAGCATGCAAACTGAAATGCGGAGTCCCACAGGGATTTGTTCTTAGCCCTGTTCTGTTCACTCTTTACACTGCCCCATTGTCATATAATAAAACATCATCAAATCAACCATCATTTTTACGCAGATGACTCTCAGATTCAAAACAGTGTTACTCCTAAAAATCTGCCTTCTCTCCTGGCAAATATGGCCCACTGCTTTGAAGATATTCAAAATTGGATGACGCAGAACAAATTACAGCTAAATGCAGATAAAACCGAAGCAATGCTTGTAGAGACCAATCACAAACTCTCTTCCATTACAACAGCTTCAATATAACTTGGCAATACATCAGTCCCTCTATCCACTGCTGTGAAGTACCTAGGTGTTGTTTCCGACAACACACTCTCTATGCAAAAATTCTTCACCCAGACCTGTCAGTCGTGCTACTATCAGTTACGGTGTATTAGTGCAATTCCAAAGTACCTGTCCACAGATGCAACAGCCAAACTTGTCACTTCTCTTATTCTTTCACGTCTGGACTATTGCAATTCTCTTTTGTCTGGTCTGCCAGCATCATCTATCCACTCCCTTCAACGTATACAAATTTCTGCAGCTTGACTAGTTCTCAGAAAGAAAAAATCGGAGCACATTACCCCCCTCTTGCGATCTCTGCACTGGCTGCCTGTGCCACAGAGACTAGAATATAAGATCAGTACCCTCTGTTACAAATGTCTCCACAAAACTGCACCCTCCTACCTCTGTTAATTTCTGAACCTGTACACTTCTTCACGTTCCCTCCGCTCTGCTGCAGATACCTTGTGCCTACGAATACCTAGAATCAACCAATCTACTGTTGGCCACCGCTCTTTCTCTATTTCGGGTCCATCGACCTGGAATGAGCTCCCTCTCTCTTTCCGCCAGAAGTCTAGCTATGACACTTTTAAATCAAGCCTCAAGACATATTTATTTCAAACCTAAGATTTTCCTCCCTCCTGTCTCATATCAGAACTGTCCCACCCTTCACTAACCCATGTCCTATCACCCTGCTAAAGTATATGACCTGTGTGTGTGTGTGTGTGTGTGTGTGTGTGTGTGTGTGTGTGTGTGTGTGTGCTTTTGAAAAACATTTGACTATTGCATTTTATTTCATAGATTTGGTCTGCAGCTACCATGTTTGTAATATCTGTTTGAACTATTGATTATTTGTCATTGGTTGTAAGACTGTGTAAGATTAGGTCGAATGTATGCGCTTTGATTTGTCTTTGCAAGATATAGCGCTATATAAGTTCCATTTATTATTATTATATCATGAATCCCCTTAATTTGTTTATGTTTAAAAAAAAAAACTCATGAGCATGCATTATATCATGAATATTTCGGATTTTTTTTCTAGTTATGGTAGAATTTATTTTCATAACCTTCCCAAAGTAAGGGGCAAAACCTATTCTTTTTTTTTTTTTACAATGCTGATACCTGCCTGTAGCAATGGTGAAGTCTATTAATGTTGTTACTGTGCTGATGGTTATACAGTGTATACTGTGAGGGTTTCTGTAAGCGTTACCTGTACAACAAAATAGCAATATAAAAAAAAATTAATTGTAACATCTGGCATTATTGGAACAAGCTCCCAAACAAACACACAAAATAATATAAATGAAATATGCCGTCTTAGCTTACAAAGCTTTTTATAAGACAAAGGCTAGTCAACAAATTTCAGCTGATACTTTTTTGTTTTGGCATCATGTCTCTTTTGTCCAGCTGTTGCCATTTCCAGCTGTCTCTTCTGCTGCACTGTGGCCATTCACAGCTGTCTCTTCTGCTGCACTGTTGCCATTCACAGCTGTCTCTTCTGCTGCACTGTTGCCATTTCCAGCTGTCTCTTCTGCTGCACTGTTGCCATTCACTGTTGCCATTCACAGCTGTCTCCTCTGTACCACTGTTGCCATTCACAGCTGTTTCTTTTGCCATACTGTTGCCATTCACAGCTGTCTCTTCTGCTGCACTGTTGCCATTCACAGCTGTCTCCTCTGTACCACTGTTGCCATTCACAGCTGTCTCTTCTGCTGCACTGTTGCCATTCACAGCTGTCTCCTCTGTACCACTGTTGCCATTCACAGCTGTCTCTTCTGCTGCACTGTTGCCATTCACAGCTGTCTCTTCTGCTGCACTGTTGCCATTCACTGTTGCCATTCACAGCTGTCTCTTCTGCTGCACTGTTGCCATTCACAGCTGTCTCTTCTGCTGCACTGTTGCCATTCACAGCTGTCTCTTCTGCTGCACTGTTGCCATTCACAGCTGTCTCTTCTGCTGCACTGTTGCCATTCACTGTTGCCATTCACAGCTGTCTCCTCTGTACCACTGTTGCCATTCACAGCTGTTTCTTTTGCCATACTGTTGCCATTCATGGCTGTCTCTTCTGCTGCACTGTTGCCATTCAAAGCTGCTTGCTTTGTCCCACTGTTGCCACTCACAGATGTCTCCTCTGTCTCACTGCGGCCACTCACAGCTGTCTCCTCTGTCCCACTGTTGCCACTCACAGCTGTCTATCTGTCCCATTGTTGCAGTTCACAGCTGTCTCCTCTGTCCCACTGTTGCCACTCACAGCTGTCTATCTGTCCCATTGTTGCAGTTCACAGCTGTCTACTCTGTCCCACTGTTGCAGTTCACAGCTGTCTATCTGTCCCACTGTTGCAGTTCACAGCTGTCTATCTGTCCCACTGTTGCAGTTCACAGCTGTCTATCTGTCCCACTGTTGCAGTTCACAGCTGTCTATCTGTCCCACTGTTGCAGTTCACAGCTGTCTATTTGTCCCACTGTTGCAGTTCACAGCTGTCTATCTGTCCCACTGTTTCAGTTCACAGCTGTCTATCTGTCCCACTGTTGCAGTTCACAGCTGTCTATCTGTCCCACTGTTGCAGTTCACAAGTGTATATCTGTTCCACTGTTGCAGTTCACAGCTGTCTATCTGTCCCACTGTTGCAGTTCACAAGTGTATATCTGTTCCACTGTTGCAGTTCAAAGCTGTCTATCTGTCCCACTGTTGCAGTTCACAGCTGTCTCCTCTGTCCCACTGTTGCCACTTACAGCTGTCTATTATTTTGTCCCATTGTTGAAGTTCACAGCTGTCTACTCTGTTCCATTGTTGAAGTTCACAGCTGTCTACTCTGTCCCACTGTTGCAGTTCACAGCTGTCTATCTGTCCCACTGTTGCAATTCACAAGTGTATATCTGTCCCACTGTTGCAGTTCACAGCTGTCTCTCTGTCCCACTGTTGCAGTTCACAAGTGTATATCTGTCCCACTGTTGCAGTTCAAAGCTATCTGTCCCACTGTTGCAGTTCACAGCTGTCTGCTCTATCCCACTGTTGCAGTTCACAGCTGTCTCCGCTGTCCCAGTTGCCACTCACAGCTGTCTGCTCTGTCCCACTGTTGCAGTTCACAGCTGCCTGCCCTGCTCCACTGTTGTCGTAGACAGGACCTGCACAGTCAGACAATAAATGGATAGAACACACAGGTTGTCTCTGCTACTGTGGTGGACACCGACATGGTATAATGACCCATCTTCACACAATGCAGGGAGAGAATATACATAGTATTACTGTTGTTCACACTGAAATATGATGACACGTTTGTAGTGATTGTTTACTTGAGAAAGAGAGGTTTTATTTTCTGAGGGTATTAAAGTACAATACTTTTTTTTACATCCATCTCTTGGAACTAAAAGAGAAAGCACATAAACACACAAATATACAAGGAAAGGGAAGCATAACACATAGAGACAGACAAACAGAGCAACAGAGACAGACAAACAGAGCAACAGAGACAGACAGTCATGAAGACAGTCAGACACAAAACAGACAGAGAGAAAGAAGTATAGAGACAGAGAGACAGAGACAATCAGAAAGGGCACTCGCTAAAATACAAAATTATATTTTTTTAAAAATCAAATCAAATCACAACAGCTCAGATAAGCATATTGGCAGGCATTCCACATACTGTTTTGACAAGGGCAACAAACACAGGTACAATGTAAACTATGATCACTGCAATATATAGCAGAGTGACAACAAAGAACAAAATGTATTGCTGTTTTAGCCATTTAACCAGCCATTCAGAACAGCATTACTTGGTTCATTGACACATACATTTTGTTTTGAAAATTTACCCCATGTGCAAAGCAAGCTGTGAGGCAAGCATTTGAGAGAATAGCTACATCAACACGATTTTATTGTTTACAAATTATATATTATAATGTCACACCTAACATCCTACAACTATGCGACAAGCGTAGAGAGTTGAAGAAAAAGAAAAATGAAACAAAAGAAAGAGCAGAACAATATAGGGCAGTCAACAAAAGAATCAGGAAGTCCATGACGGAGGCAAAAGAGAAATGGATCGGTGAACAGTGCCAAGACATTGAAGAGAACATCAAGAAAAACAATAGCAAGAAAGCATATCAACTGGTAAAAGACCTGACTAGCACGAAACAGAGAAAAGGTTTAACAATCCAAGACAAAAATGGGAAGTGTCTCACTGACGACCAGGATATTCTGAACAGATGGACAGAATACTGCTCCGACCTGTATAACTATAGAACCGCAGGAGATCCAGAAGTCCTTAATGTACCCGAAAGCAAAGACACAGTCACCCTATCCTCCGAGAAGAAGTGGAAACAGCAGTCAGATCGCTGAAAAAGGGGAAGTCAGCAGGGGCTGACAACATTCCAGCTGAGTTGGTCCAAGCTGGAGGGGAAGCCATGATCAGCGCCCTACTAAGAATCTGCAACAAGATCTGGCAGACAGGAAAATGGCCAACACCATGGACGCAGTTACTCATCATCACCCTCCCCAAGAAAGGAAATCTACAACAATGCCATAATTACCGCACAATCAGCCTCATATGTCACCCAAGCAAGGTCATGCTGCAGATAATATTGAATAGACTGAAGCCACAAGCAGAGACCATCATTGCTGAGGAACAAGCAGATTTCAGAGCAGGGCGCAGCACAACAGAACAGATATTCAACCTCAGAATACTATGTGAGCGGTACCTTCAACATCAACAAGACCTTTACCACGTATTTATCGATTTTAAGAAAGCATTTGACAGGGTGTGGCATGCAGCTTTGTGGGCAACCATGAATTTGTACAGCATCAATGCAAACCTGATCAGAGTCATCAAACAGATGTACAGCGAGGCCACCAGTGCAGTGTACTACAACAACAACATTGGAGAATGGTTTCGAACAACAGTTGGAGTAAGGCAGGGCTGTCTACTCTCACCCACTCTTTTCAACATCTTCCTTGAGAGAATCATGGCTGATGCACTGGAACATCATGAAGGATCAGTCAGCATTGGTGGCAATCGATCACAAACCTCCGCTTCGCAGATGACATTGATGGAATAGCAGGATCAGAAAAAAGAGCTTGCCAGCCTAACAGAACACTTGGATAAGGCATCCAAAACATACGGCATGGAAATCAGTGCAGAGAAGACCAAACTGATGACTAATAACACCAACGGCATTAGCACTGATATCAGGGTTAATGACCAGAAGCTGGAAACAGTTCAAAGCTTCAAGTACCTGGGAGCCATTGTATCCGACCAGGGATCCAAGCCAGAAGTAGTATGCAGGACTGCACACACAATAACAGCTTTGTCAAAACTAAACACCATCTGGAGAGATAAGAATATCTCACTTATCTCCAAGATCAGACTAATGCGCTCCCTTGTCATATCCATATTTCTGTATGCCTGTGAATCATGGACCCTGACTGCAGATTTGGAGAGAAGAGTACAGGCAGTGGAGATGAGATGCTTTCGGAGACTCCTTGGCATCTCCTACAAAGACCACATAAGCAACGAAAGCGTGCATAACAGAATCCAGCAAACCATTGGACCCTATGAGAACAATCTAACGATCGTAAAAAAGCGTAAACTTAAGTGGTATGGGCATGTCACAAGATCCCAAGGAATTACAAAGACAGTTTTTCAAGGCACTGTCCAAGGAGGAAGAAGAAGAGGCAGACCAAGGAAGAGCTGGGAGGATAACATCAGTGAATGGACAGGCCTAGAACTCAACAAAACCCTGAGAAAGGCAGAACAGAGAGAGGAATGGAGGGAACTGGTTGCTGAGTCTTTGAGGGTGCCCCCACGGTCGTCAGACTACGGGACAGATAGATAGATAGATAGAATGTCGAAAGATAGGGAAGAGCAACAAGCATTCCGTACTTTTTTTATGTTTACAAGTGGTTAACAATAGATGAGTGTGTAAGGTGTGCAAATGCGGTGAGAATGACTCTTGGGCCTCTTGTATGAGAGAGAGAGAGAGAGAGAGAGAGAGAGAGAGAGAGAGAGAGAGAGAGAGAGAGAGAGAGAGAGAGAGAGAAGAGAGAGAGAGAGAGAGAGAGAGATTAATTGATTGATCATCTTTATTCCGAACAGTTACAGATAAGTATTGATACGCTTTTCTTTTTTTTCATCCCGTCCTTGCCCTGTGAAGGGACTATCCTTCATAATCTGAGTTAATAGTTTCAGCTAAAAGTAAAAGTAACAATATTGATTAAATTTCTTTAAAATATTTTTTTGTATCTATATATGTCATATTACAGAGAGAGGGGGGAGCAAAAGAGACAGAGACAGAAACAGAGATAGAGACACACAGACACACAGACAGACAGAGAAAGAGAAACGCAACTCAAAATATACAATTCTACAATAACTTCTCAAATATCATAATAATACATAATAAACAGCTATGGAAAAACAAAGTGGATAAGCAAGGTACAAGTACACATAATTATAAACTGTTGGATATATGTGAAAAAAATGGGAAACTAAAATAACAAAGTAAGAAAAACAACAACAAAGAAATCTGTCAATTCTTAATCTGGCATCAACAAAATTGAGTCAATGGGGAAGCTGAGATCAATTAAAGAAAAAAACTTATATATTGGAAAAACGATTTTTTAAGGATTCATATCGAGAGAGAGCAATAAATAATGAACAGTGAACAACCAACAATGAACAAGGTTCAGGTGTAAAAGCAAAGCAACACTTTCAGGTCAAACCACTAGAGATTGCAGATCCCACTCCACATGTACCCTGGGCTCCATGTGAAATGACATGTTTCCTCTTTGGAAGGCAGGAGGGGGCCACATGTTCTTCCCTCTGCATGTTGTTCTATTTTTGTTAAATCAGCCAGTAGGTACAATCAGAGCAGTTCTGATTGCAAGTGTACTTCATTGCAATGTCATCAGAACAACATCTCAACTATTGGGGTGATAGTATTTTGTGGAATGTTATATTTCTGTTTCCCTCAGTTGCTTCTGAATTGATTTGTAGGTCAGCTGGTTAACATGTATTTGTTTACATGGATCTAGATGTAATGCACCTACCAAGAAAGCAAAAAGGATTCAATAAGTGTGTGTGTGTGTGTGTGTGTGTGTGTGTGTGTGTGTGGTGTGTGTGTTTGGGGGTTGTTGTTTGCTTTGTTTTTCTCATTTCTCAACTAGTGCTCTGAGATTCACCATTGGTGAGAATTTTGCATATCTGATTCCCCCCCCCCCCCACACACACTAATTAGGTAGCCATATTTCAACTTCAAAGATGGTGTCTAAACAAGACACCTGTGTGCATGCTGGTTTTTGTCATCAGGTCTTAATGGCACACACTTGGTGACATTTCCAAAAGCCAAAATGGATGTTTAATATATGGGCAAGATGTTCTTCCTACGTTTGTACAGGGGAGGGCTTTGACATTCAATTGATGTGTTTGTCAAAGTGGGAAGAAATTGTAATGCTGGAAATTTAACCCAGAACCTCAATGTGTTCTTGTTGGCATGCAAACATCTTCATCAATCTGCTACACTCCTTCACATGTGTATATGGTGGTTTGATCCCTGTTTGTGCCTGAAATGTTTCCCCCATCCACTAGACCATGAGTAGTGGTATGGGTGCCAGACAAATAAATGAGACAATAAACCAAGGTCCGTGTGTAACATGTATTCCAAACACGTAAAAGAACCCAAGGCAACAAGAGAATTGTCCCTGGCAAAATTTTGTAGTAAAAAAGCCACTCTGAAAGGGAAACAATTGCACATACAAACAGGGAATACATGGATGGTGCTGTTCTTGTGGGAAAGCAATCTTTCTCTGGAGTTCTGCCTGAATTTCATGCAGATAAATTGCAATGACTGAAAGTGGTATACAATACAATACAATACAATACAATACTACATCTAGACCAACATTGGTCACAATGTTGTCGTGGTTTCTTCACGGTCAATGTCTGTTGACTGAGGAGACACACTAGGGTTGCTGTCAGGGGTTAGGTCCAATAATGACACAAATAATATATCTTCATTCTGCTCATCCTTGCCTATCATTATGCACTGTATACCTCTGTCTGCAGAGTGTTGTTTCTCTCTAGCATTGTCCGCTAAGAGTGAGGCTTTGCCATCATATTATACACACTCACTGCGATTTGCTCTTTTCTTTTCCAGTCCAAGCACCAGCATGAACCAGTACCAGCCACAACCCTACGCCTTTGAAGACCGCCAGCAACAGCCAGCCTACAGCCAGGGACAGTACCTCTACCAGCAGGACAGCCGCAGGTGGAGGCAACGTATCCGGCAGAATAATGTCCGTATGTTGAAAAATCACTTGGAATGGTGACATTTTGTATGTCAATGCTTTGTACAAGCTGCAGTACAGATAGCATATATTGTAATATCTGCTCACAGCAGCTCTTGCAAAAACAAATAAAGTCAAAACCTTAATATACTCTGCAAAGACAAACTATTACTCTGCTCAAGTTCTCGATGCCACGACCATGAAATATCTTTTTTCCCTCACCTCAACTCTCCTCGGATCTGCAAAGACAAGCCCTCTGCCTACTGTTTACAGCCACTCTGAACTTCCTGTCATATTCTCTTCATTCTTCTCTGACAAAGTCCGCAACATTTTCTCCAGACTGGATCAGACTCCATTCGACCCTGTGCCTCCTGATCCCAAATTTACTGGCATTCCTCTCCTTTTCTTTCACCCAAAAAGTGAGAATGGAATCAAGCCAATCCTAAAAGAAATGACAACAAAATCATGTGATCTTGATCCTGTGCCTGCTTCTCTTTTCATTCATGTCCTTCCACAGCTTTTACCCACCATCACAAAAATTGTTAACTCATCACTTCTTTCAGGATCTTTACCAACAGCTCTCAAAACTGCAATAGTTACACCCCTACTCAAACATCACGACCTCGACCCTAACACTCTGGAGAATTTTAGACCCGTATCTAACCTCCCGTTCATTTCTAAAGTCCTTGAAAAAGTTGTTCTGAAACAACTCAACAACCATCTTCATTCCAATAATCTCCTTACCCCTTTTCAGATTGCATATCGTGCCAACCACAGTACCGAAACCACCCTAGTCCACACGTTAAACACGCTTCTACAAGCTTCTGACTCCGGAAAAATCTCCCTCGTTACTCTTCTTGACTTATCTTCAGCCTTCAACTCTATAGACCATTCAATTCTTCTCTTCCGTCTTCAAAAAACGTTTGGTATTACAAGCACAGCCCTCACCTGGTTTAGCTCATACCTCACAGACCGATTCCAAACAGTTGCAGAAACAAGATTCAATCATCACCTGTCAAACTGAAATGTGGAGTCCCACAGGGATCAGTTCTTGGCCCTGTTTTTTTTCACTCTCTACACTGCTCCACTTTCACATATAAAAAATCGTCATCAGATCAGCCATCATTTTTATGCAAATGACTCTCGAATTCTTAGCAGTGATACTCCCGAAAATCTGCCTTCTCTTTTGATTAATATGTCCTACTGCCTTCAAGATATCGAAAATTGGATGATCGTGTAACACATCACACACAAAGAGTACTTTGTGTTGATTGTTACTAGTATAGCAAGGAAAATGACTCCAATTTACTGCAAGGGTAGTTTTCTCCCGGTGAATTGTTTCCCTTTGTCTTGAATTGGCGCCTTTTCTCTAGCGTCCTTACCCCCCCCCCCCCCCCCCCAGCAGGGTAAAGACGAGATGTTCCCCATTAAGGTATGGTTGCTCTTTTTAAGCTAACCTATTTTAATTTTAAAAAGGGTTGGAAGGGTTTATGATATATTTGTCTAATTTTGTGTTTGAAGGTTACAAGCTTGTGAATTTAGAAGTTATTATTTCGAACAAGAGGGCAAGTGGCAAATTCGAACTTAGTCATTGTCTTTGTTGTACCAGGTTCGATTTGGGGCAGAATATTGTTCAGCTAACAAAATGCTGAATACAAATAAGGCTTATCACTCTGTATAATATATGTGTGTAAAAGCCTAGTGTGGTTTTGTAATGATTGTTATTATTAAGAAAGCAAACTTTTATTTTTTGTGAGGAATAAAATAGTAATGTTAAACAGATGCAATGAGTTGGGAATGTCATTAAGGATTCATTGATTTAAATTAATGTGAGTTAATGTTTACACAGTTTCATAGGATAGACCATCAGCTGTCCTCAAGTAAATGAAACATGTGTAAGACTAGTTATTGTATGTGGTGATTTTAGTGGATACATTTGATTTGTTGTGAGGATAATTATTCTCATAAGAGTTGGGAAATGGGTAAGCTGAAAGCACATTTTGAAGCTTTGTTTTATTGTGGCAAACTCTGGTAAGTGTTTCAGTTTTTAAGTTGCCATTAATATGTTATACCTGAAAGTGTGGGTCTTGTGATGATTGGTATCCTTGATCCTGTGATAAGAATGTGATTTCATGAAGAGATCAAATGGTTTATTGATTGTTCCTTTTATTTCAGGAACATCGCTAACATCGTAGCATCGTCTCATCGGTCCATTGTAATGTATTCATCGTTTACTTCTGTTGTCAATCTTTTGATCTCTGATCTGAGACGATCCATGACTGGTTGCATAGTGAGGACTGGACAAAATAATTAACAGAATAGTTTGTGTTTTAAATTGTATTTGTAATGCAATTGGTGATGTGTGTGATTGTAGTTTAGTAGTAGTAGTAGTAGAATAAATTTGTGAACCCAACTTGCTTGGCCTGAAGGATTACATTGAATAAATGTTGTTGTTTGTGACATTCATAGTGTTTCAGTGTGATTGTTGAGTGAGTTGAGGTAATAATTTTTCACTACTATTTACTGTCTCCCTTTTATAGTTCTTTTCTATTTTTCTTCTATCCTCTGTCTATCCCCCCTTTATCACTCCCAGCCCACCAGTAGGGGAGCCCTAATCCTCTTTAGGGATACTAAAGACAATAGGATAAGTTTAGGATCCCATTTCTGGTGCCGGATTGGATGGTGCCAGGAATCGGGGTGGTTACCTAAAGAATTCCTGTTTAGGACTCTCTACAATACAGAACAAGTTACTGCTAACAGCAGATAAAGCCGAAGCCATGCTTGTAAGTTCGAAACACAAATTGTCTTCCATCACAACTGCTTCAATAGAATTTGGCAATAAGTCTGTCCCTCTAGCCACTGCTGTGAAATATCTTGGGGTCTTTATCGACAACACACTCTCCATGCAAAAATTCATCACCCAGACCTGCCAGTCATGCTCTAATTAATTACGGTGTATTAGTGCAGTTCGAAAGTACCTGTCCACTGATGCAACATCCAAACTAATCACATCCCTCATTCTCTCACGTTTGGCAATTGGATTACTGCAATTGTCTTCTGGCTGGTCTGCCATCATTATCAATCCACTCTCTTCAACGTATACAAAACTCTGCCGCCCGACTAGTCCTCAGAAAGAATCTATCTGACCATGTTACTCCTCTCTTGCGATCTCTCCACTGGCTGCCTGTGTCACAGAGAGTAAACTATAAGATCAGCACCCTCTGTTACAAATGTCTCCACAAAACAGCACCTTTCTACCTCTGTGAATGTCTTCACCTGTACACTCCTTCTCGATCCCTCACTCTGCTGCAGATACCTTGTGCTTAAGAAAACCTAGATTCAACGAATCCACGGTCAGCCATTGCTTTTTCTCTATTTCTGGTCCAGTGATCTGGAATGACCTCCCTCTCTCCCTCTGCCAAAAGCCTACTTTTGACACTTTTAAATCCAGCCTCAAAAGACATTTATTTCAAATCTAAGACTTTACCCTCTTGTTTCATCTCATTTCTGTTCTTACCCTCAATAGCGGAAACCCCCACCACCTTGCCAAAGTACACAACCTCTGTGTGTGTGTGTGTGTGTGTGTGTGTGTGTGTGTGTGTGTGTGTGTGCGCACGCGCGCACGTGCGTGTGTGTGTGTGTTCGTGTGTGTATGTGCTTGTGTGTGTGCTTGTGTGTGTTTACATTTCAATTTGTAAAAACTATTGATTGTAACTTGTTGCATATGTGAGAGTAGGATGAATGCAAGCGCTTTGATTTGTTTTTGCAAGATATAGCACTATACAAATTCCATTTATTACTATTATTAATATTATGTGTTATTCAGCGTCTGTTATCTTATGTTTAGATGTGTTATCCCATGTGTGCAGGTATGCATTAGGCCTATAAATATGATGTGTTTAGATGTGTTATTCCATGTGTGTAGGTGTGCATTAGGCCTATAATTATGATGTGATTAGATGTGTCATTCCATGTGTGTAGGTGTGCATTAGGCCTATAATTATGGTGTGTTTAGATGTGTTACTCCATGTGTGTAGGTGTGCATTAGGCCTAAAATTATGGTGTGTTTAGATGAGTTATTCCATGTGTGTAGGTGTGCATTAGGCCTATAATTATGGTGTGTTTAGATGTGTTACTCCATGTGTGTAGGTGTGCATTAGGCCTATAATTATGGTGTGTTTAGATGTGTTATTCTGTGCGTTTAGGTGTGCATTAGGCCTATAATTATGGTGTGTTTAGATGTGTTATTATATGTGTGTAGGTGTGCATTAGGCCTATAGTTATGGTGTGTTTAGATGTGTTATTCCATGTGTGTAGGTGTGCATTAGGCCTATAATTATGGTGTTTATATGCGTTATTCCATGTGTGTAGGTGTGCATTAGGCCTATAGTTATGGTGTGTTTAGATGTGTTATTCCATGTGTGTAGGTGTGCATTAGGCCTATAATTATGGTGTGTTTAGATGTGTTACTCCATGTGTGTAGGTGTGCATTAGGCCTATAATTATGGTGTGTTTAGATGTGTTATTCCATGTGTGTAGGTGTGCATTAGGCCTATAATTATGGTGTGTTTAGATGTGTTATTATGTGCGTGTAGGTGTGCATTAGGCCTATAATTATGGTGTGTTTAGATGTGTTATTATGTGTGTGTAGGTGTGCATTAGGCCTATAGTTATGGTGTGTTTAGATGTGTTATTCCATGTGTGTAGGTGTGCATTAGGCCTATAATTATGGTGTTTATATGTGTTATTCCATGTATGTAGGTGTGCATTAGGCCTATAGTTATGGTGTGTTTAGATGTGTTATTCCATGTGTGTAGGTGTGCATTAGGCCTATAGTTATGGTGTGTTTAGATGTGTTATTCCATGTGTGTAGGTGTGCATTAGGCCTATAATTATGGTGTGTTTAGATGTGTTATTCTGTGCGTTTAGGTGTGCATTAGGCCTATAATTATGGTGTGTTTAGATGTGTTATTATATGTGTGTAGGTGTGCATTAGGCCTATAGTTATGGTGTGTTTAGATGTGTTATTCCATGTGTGTAGGTGTGCATTAGGCCTATAGTTATGGTGTTTATATGTGTTATTCCATGTGTGTAGGTGTGCATTAGGCCTATAGTTATGGTGTGTTTAGATGTGTTATTCCATGTGTGTAGGTGTGCATTAGGCCTATAATTATGGTGTGTTTAGATGTGTTATTCTGTGCGTTTAGGTGTGCATTAGGCCTATAATTATGGTGTGTTTAGATGTGTTATTATATGTGTGTAGGTGTGCATTAGGCCTATAATTATGGTGTGTTTAGATGTGTTACTCCATGTGTGTAGGTGTGCATTAGGCCTATAATTATGGTGTTTATATGTGTTATTCCATGTATGTAGGTGTGCATTAGGCCTATAATTATGGTGTGTTTAGATGTGTTATTCCATGTGTGTAGGTGTGCATTAGGCCTATAATTATGGTGTGTTTAGATGTGTTACTCCATGTGTGTAGGTGTGCATTAGGCCTATAATTATGGTGTTTATATGTGTTATTCCATGTATGTAGGTGTGCATTAGGCCTATAATTATGGTGTGTTTAGATGTGTTATTCCATGTGTGTAGGTGTGCATTAGGCCTATAATTATGGTGTGTTTAGATGTGTTACTCCATGTGTGTAGGTGTGCATTAGGCCTATAGTTATGGTGTGTTTAGATGTGTTATTCCATGTGTGTAGGTGTGCATTAGGCCTATAATTATGGTGTGTTTAGATGTGTTATTCTGTGCGTGTAGGTGTGCATTAGGCCTATAATTATGGTGTGTTTGAATGTGTTATTATGTGTGTGTAGGTGTGCATTAGGCCTATAGTTATGGTGTGTTTAGATGTGTTATTCCATGTGTGTAGGTGTGCATTAGGCCTATAATTATGGTGTTTATATGTGTTATTCCATGTATGTAGGTGTGCATTAGGCCTATAGTTATGGTGTGTTTAGATGTGTTATTCCATGTGTGTAGGTGTGCATTAGGCCTATAGTTATGATGTGTTTAGATGTGTTATTCCATGTGTGTAGGTGTGCATTAGGCCTATAATTATGGTGTGTTTAGATGTGTTATTCCATGTGTGTAGGTGTGCATTAGGCCTAAAATTATGGTGTGTTTAGATGTGTTATTCCATGTGTGTAGGTGTGCATTAGGCCTATAATTATGGTGTGTTTAGATGTGTTACTCCATGTGTGTAGGTGTGCATTAGGCCTATAATTATGGTGTGTTTAGATGTGTTATTCCATGTGTTTAGGTGTGCATTAGGCCTATAGTTATGGTGTGTTTAGATGTGTTACTCCATATGTAGGTGTGCATTAGGCCTATAATTATGGTGTGTGTTCCGCGTATGTTGGTGTCCGCTATATGATGTGTTATTCCGCGCATGTTGGTGTCTGCTATATGATGTATTATTCCGTGTATATTGTTGGTGTCCGCTATATGTGTTATTCCGCGCATGTTGGTGTCCGCTATATGATGTGTTATTCCGCGTATGTGGGTGTCCGCGCTTTATGTGTTTTTTCCATGCATGTGGCTTTCTGCTATATGATGTGTTATTTCCTGCATGTGGGTGTCCCCTATACAACGTTATTCCGCGCATGTTTGTGTCCATTATATGACGTTATTCCGCGCCTGTGGGTGTTGCTATATGATGTGTTATTCCGTGCATGTGGGTGTCTTATATATTACGTTATGCTATTCCGCGAATTTGGGTGTTTGCTAAATAACATTATTTCGCCCACGACGGTGTCCGCTTAATGACATTGTTCCGCAGATGTGGGTGTCCACTATGATGTGTAATTCCAAACATGTATGTGTCTAATAAATGGTGTGCTATTCTGCGCATGAGGGTGTCCACTATATGATGTGCTATTCCGTGCATGTGGGTGTCCGCGGTTGATGCGTTATCCCGTGCATGTGGGTCCCCGCTATATGACGTTATTCCGTGCATGTGTGTGCCCACTATATGACGTTATTCTGCACATGTTCGTGTCCGCTATATGAAGTTATTCCGTGCATGTGTGTGCCCACTATATGACGTTATTCTGCACATGTTCGTGTCCGCTATATGACGTTATTCTGTGCATGTGGGTGTCCGCTATATGATGTGTTATTCCGCGCATGTTGGTGTCCACTATATGATGTGTTAATCTGTACATGTGGGTGTCCGCTATATGATGTGTTATTCCGCTATAATAAGAGTTATTCAGCGCATGTGGTTGTGTGCTATAATTATGTGTTATTTTGTGCATGTGGGTGTCTGCTCTATGACGCTATTCCGCTTCTGTGGGTGTCGCTATATGATGCTTTATTCCATCCATGTGGGTGTCAGCTTTCTGACGTTATTCTGCACATGTAGCTGTACGCTATATGGTGTGTTATTCCATGCATGTTGTTGTCTGCTATATGATGTGTTATTCTGTGCATGTGGGTGTCTGCTATATGGTGTGTTATTCCATGCCTGTTGTTGTCTGCTATATGACGTTATTCCGTGCATGTGGCGTCCGCTATATGATGTGTTATTCCGCACATGTCGGTGTCGGTTATACGGGGTTTTTTCTCTCATGTGTGTGTCTGCTACTTGATGCCTTATTCCACTCTTGTGGATTTCTGCTATATTGTGTGTTCTTCTGTGTATGTGGGTGTTCGCTATATGGCGTTATTCCGTGCAAGTGGGTGTCCGCTATGTGACGTTATTCTGTGCATGTGAGTGTCCGCTATATGATGTGTTATTCCACTCATGTGGGTTTCCGCTTTATGTGTTATTCCGTGCATGTGGGTGTACACTACATTTTGGATTACTTCATGCATGTGGGTGTCCGCACATCAACACAAAAACGCATGTCAAACGTGGGTGCATGAACCCCTTGTACATAAGCTGAAAATCAGAAGTTGCTACCTGGTTTTTTCTCATGAGCACTTCAAGTCAAGGGAGAAGGGGCTGTGTGTGGTTGTAATGGAGATAGTAATGGGTGTCAGCTATATGACTTTGTTCAGTGCATGTGGGTGTTCGCTATATGATGCATTATTTAGTGCATGTGGTTGTCTGCTATATGACCGTATTCTGTATATGTGCATGTCCGCTATAAGATGTGTTATTACCCATATAACGGTGTCCGCTATATGAGGTTATTCCAAGCATGTAGCTATATGGTGTGTTTTTCTGTGCATGTGGCCCTTTGCTATATGTGTTATTCCGCGTATGTGGGTGTCCAGTATATGATGTTATTCCATGCATGTGGGTTTCTGCTGTATCACGTTACTCAATGCATGTGGGTGTTCATAGTATTAAGTGTTATTCGGCACATGTGGGTTTCAGCTATATGGTGTGTTATTCTGTGCATATGGGTGTCCGCTATACGACTTTGTTTTGTTCCGTGCATGTGGGTGTCGGCTATATTACATTATTCCATGCATGTGTGTGTCCGCTTTATGACATGTTATTCTGCGTATGTGGGTGTCTACTATATGGCGTTCTTCTGTGCATGTGGGTGTATGCTATATCATGTGTTATTCTGCGCATATGGATGTCTACTATGTGTTATTCCACGCATGTGGGTGTCCGCTATATGATGTGTTATTCCACGCATGTGTTTGTTCGCTAAATGAATGTGTTTGTTCGCACATTTGGGTGACCACTATATGTGTTATACCGCCCATGTGGGTGTCCGTTACATGTGTTATTCGGCGCATCTAGGTGTACACTTTATGACGTTATTTCGTGCATGTGGGTGTCCGTCTATGATGTAAGGTGCATTATTCAGTGTGTAAGTGTCCCTTATAGGCCTATGTGTATTTATATTATTTCATGTGCAGATGTCCATAATGTGTTTAGATGCGTCTTTTAACATATTATTCCATGTGTTTGAAGGGGTCCCCGATATGTTTAGATGTGTTATTACATGCATGTGGGTGTCTGTTGTATAGTGTTTTATATGATGCACTTTTCTTCAAGTGTAGGTGCTTCGAGTGTAAGTGTTATTCAATGTGTGTAGGTGTGCGTTGTACATGTTCAGATGTGTTATTGAATGTGTGTAGGTGTGCATTGTACATTTTCAGATGTGTTATTGAATGTGTGTAGGTGTGCATTGTATGTGTTTAGATGTGTGTTATTCTATGTGTGTAGGAGTGTGTTGTATGTGTTTAGATGTGTATTTGAATGTGTGTAGGTGTGCATTGTATGTGTTTGGATGTGTGTAGGTGTGCGTTGTGTGTGTTTAGATGTGTGTTTGAATGTGTGTAGGTGTGCGTTGTATGTGTTTAGATGTGTTATTCAATGTGTGTCTGGACACCTAGAGGCATGGAATAACATCTGAACACGCACAACGCACACCTACACACATTGATTAACACATGTAAACACACACAACGCACACCTACACACATTGATTAACACATGTAAACACACACAAACGCACACCTACACACATTGATTAACACATGTAAACACACACAACGCACACCTACACACATTGATTAACACATGTAAACACACACAACGCACACCTACACACATTGATTTAACACATGTAAACACACACAACGCACACCTACACACATTGATTAACACATGTAAACACACACAACGCACACCTACACACATTGATTAACACATGTAAACACACACAACGCACACCTACACACATTATTAACACATGTAAACACACACAACGCACACTTACACACGTAGAATAACATATGTAAACACACACAACGCACACCTACACACATATAATAACACATGTCAACACACACAACACACACCTACACACACATTCAATAACACATGTAAACACACACAACGCAAACCTACACACATTCAATGACACATGTAAAACACAATAACGCACACCTACACACAATGCATAACAAATGAAAACACACACAACGCACACCTACACACCATGGATACCACATGTAAACACACGCAACGTACGCCTACACACATTGGATAACACATGTAAACACACGCAACGCACGCCTACACACATTGGATAACATGTAAACACACGCAACGCACGCCTATGCACATTGGATAACACATGTAAACACACACAATGCACACCCTCCACACATTCAATAACACACCTAAACACACACAACGCACGCCCTCACACATTCAATAACACACGTAAACACACACAATGTGCACCTACACACATTCAATAAACACAAATAAACAACACAAACGCACACCTACACACATTGATTATTACACGTAAACACACACACACCGCACACCTACACACATGATTAACACATGTAAACACACACCTGCACACATTTCAATAACACATGTAAACACACACAACGCACACCTACACACATTGATTAACACATGTAAACAACACAACGCACACCTACACACATAGAATAATACAAGTAAGCACACACAACGCACACCTACACACATAGAATAATACAAGTAAGCACACACAACGCACACCTACACACATAGAATAATACAACTAAGCACACACAACGCACACCTACACACATTGATTTACACATGTAAACACACAACGCACACCTACACACATAGAATAATACAAGTAAGCACACACAACGCACACCTACACACATAGAATAATACAAGTAAGCACACACAACGCACACCTACACACATAGAATAATACAAGTAAGCACACACAACGCACACCTACACACATTGATTTACACATGTAAACACACACAACGCACACATTGAATGCCTCTAGGTGGCCGGAGGAGTTATTTAGTGTGTATTTATATGCATGTAAGTGTCCCTATACTATGTGTTTAGACGTGTTAATTCTATATGTGCGCCACATTCTTAGATGCATTATGCGTCTGTTATGTGCCCGTTATATGCATTTAGATGCCTTATTCCGGGTCTGTGTTTATACGAGTTTTCTGTACATTATGTTTCTATGCGTTATTCATTAGATGCGTTATTCATTAGATGCGTTATTCCATGTCTGTGGTTATACAATACGTTCAGATGCACTATTCTGTGTAGGTGGCTTATATAATAGTAGGTGTCCATTTCACGTTTATATGTGTTATTCAGTTCAGTGTCTGTAGGTGTCTTTTAAACATCATTCAATATGTACAGGTGTCCTTATACCATGCATGTATATGTCAATCTGTCGGTAGATTAGCTGTATATATCCAGGCGTTAGTCTGGGTGTGTATGTGCACTAGCATTTTATTGTATTTATTTTCTTCTTTTATATCGAGGATAATGGGATAAGCACATGTGTGCTTTTTTACAACTAGTCCCCGTGTGTATGCGGTTTTGTAAATTGCCATCTGTTCCCACCATCACATGACATACTCTTACAAAAAGCGGAACAAGGTGTGCGCAAGATGCGTGTTGCGTCTTTTAGTGTGCGTTTTAGGTGGCTATATGCTTTATTCCGTGTGCAGGTGTGCATTATATGCTCTCTAGATGTCATTCAGTGTCGGTATCCCCCTTACCCATGGGGGTTCTGTTGTTGGGTGCGGGAGCATGTCCACTGTTAGGCATTTGTGTTATTCAGCGTTTGCATAGGTCTGTATTTTATATGCGGTTGTCTAACATACTTTAATACAATTACCATTACTTCGGATATCTGCAATTCGTTATGTCCATTTCTATGTCGGCAATTGTGTGTAATAATTACCGTTTTGTTTTTAACTTCTGCAATTAAGATTATTTTACATTTTCATGATCAACTCAGTACTTTGGATATTTGTAGGCCTTACGTTTACACATTATTTTGTTTTTTAATCTGCATTTATATGTGAGTAGTTCTTAGATGTATATATTTAAAAGCCTGTATTCAGATATCTGTATTATGAATATTTTAATCAGATGTGTATTTTTTAAGCCTTTATTTGAACACTTACTCGTTCTTTCTTCCAAAAGTCTTTTGCATGAGCCTATACACCCAAGTACTGTGTTCATACACATGCAGAACATTTTGCACCCATGTTAAAACCTGTTCTGTGTTTTAGGAAGAGTAGGCCATCACCCCGAAATCGAATGCGGTTTAACCTAACTTACTGCGAGGCAAACGCCAAACACATAAATCTCACCAATGGAGCTCTGAGGGATAGTAGGAATAAACAAAAACCAAATCTGAGCAATCACTTTCCCCATTCTCTTCCTCCCTTTGAAATACCGACACTGTAACACAGGCCTCTGACGACTAGCACAGTAAGAAATGCAGTGTTTGTAATGATTTAGTATTACCAGCACTTATTCGATTCTGATGTGCAACATCAACATGCAAGACTTGGTGATTCACCCACTCACTTTCTCTCTCTCTCTCTTTCACACACATGCGCGCACACACACCACACTTGGGAACACAAAAATGCATGTCATACATGTGTGCATGAACCCCCTGTACAGAAACTGAACAACAAAAACTGTCACCTGTTTGTTTTCTCATAAGCACATCAAGTCAAGGGAGAGGGGGCTGTGTGTGGTTGCAATAGAGATTTTTAAAGTTTTATTTATTTTAGAAATAAAGGGTGAAGATAGGATGGTAAAGGCTACACTGCACTCTCTACTGCACTACACCACAGTACACAACATTACACTGCACTACACCACAGTACACAACATTACACTGCACTACACTACAGTACACACAAGATATATACATGCACAAAGTAAAGTAAAACATCAGTTCTCATGGTTTCGACATGTCCATTATATTGAGATGATATGGAGGCACAATGTGGAGTAAAAATCAGTTCTCATGGCTTCGACATGTCCATTATATTGAGATGATATGGAGGCACAATGTGGAGGATAACGTCAGTTTATGTGGCCGGTGGCTGCCAATGCCTGGGTCTCTTCCATCATGGACACCATCTGCACACAGAATCATAAGTAACACACGTCAGTCACTGAACTATATATCGCAACACTGCTGTCACATTGAACTATATATCGCAACACTGCTGTCACACTGAACTACTTCAACACCTGTCAGGTTCTAGGTTTGATTCCCAGCCTTGCACTTTGTTCCAGTTTTAACAAGAAAATCAAAATGAATGTCAAACTCCTTCACATGAGACTATAAACTGAGGCCATATGTGCAAATGCATGCAGAACATCTTGCACAAAAGTTAGAAACCTGGTCAGACTTTCGGCAGAGTAAGCTATTTTCAGTGGGTAGGAACATGAAAAAAATAGTTTTTAAAAAGTATGCACATTAGTGTCTTGTATAAATCTTATATATGTTAATTCTTTTCCTTTGTAGACTGTTGCATGCGCTTCAATTTCTTTATTTTACAAGATTCATTGCTACATAAATACCATACATTATTATTACTATTAAAATTATTATTATTGTTTAAAGACCATCACTAAAGTCGAAATGCAGTTAAATAAAACAAAAATGGTCAGGGAAAAAACAGTTGCAAACACCAAAGCTCTTACCCACTGGGTGAAACTTCAGGCTCTAGCTGAAGAACAACACAACCCAACAAAATAAACCATCATTAAATCTACAAAACAAAACTAAGCCACAGGATTGTGGTGCGCACCAAGCTCACCAACAGGGCAGAAAACATTCCCAACCAGCACCCCCCCTATCCAACTCAGCACAAACACAGAGCGACTCAGACTGATTAACAAACACAGCCGTTACATTTTTTTTACAGTACAAACTATTCCTTTTAAAAACCAGCATGAAAATGACTCTTCTCTAACAACTTTGAATGATGTGTGAGGAAAATAACAGCAAGCTTTGTACCTTTGTGTAAAAAAATCAACATTCAACACTTCCAGTCCAGTGGTGTAGCAACTCTGGACCATCCATCATGCTTCCCCTCAGAGATGTGGTCACCCCCACTCTGCACATACAGACACTGACATCAGAAACACACAGAAAAAAGCGTACAACAGAAACTTACACACATTAAAAAATATGCCAAAACTTATAAAATGAGTACAATATGTCAAGTTCATGAGAGTATTTTAACATATGTGCAAAACATGGGCAGTTGAACATTTGTGTAAAAATAAGATGAAAAATGAAAAAAAAATATAGCTGTTTGTAAAACTTGACAGGTTGTTTAAAATATAAGGAAAAAGAACAACAAAGAAACAAAAAAAGAAAAAGTGAGTCATTGTACTCATAAAAAAAAATAATAATAATAATAATAATAATAATAATAATAATATATAATATAATAATAATTAAATGTATAGAAATTATATAGCGCTGAAAATCTGTAAAGCCAACAATCAAAAGCGCATTTAAAAAAAAAAAAATTATGGCGTGTGTATGGCGGTGTTTGTGTGTTTTGTCAACTGTTCCCACCGGCACACAATGGCCTACTCTTTCGAACAGCGGAACAGGATTTAACGTGTGCGCAAGATGTTCTGCATGCGTTCGCACACCATGGCACCATGTACCATGGCAGTACAACAAGGCAGCAGTATTTGCCGGCAAGACATGCTGTGATAAATGTCTACATTATCAATGAAGAGAAAATAAATATGAAGGACCCCCCCCCCCTCACCACACACACTCACAAACACACACACACACACACACACACACACACACACACACACACACACAAGGAAAAGAAAGTACTTAGTTCCTAGTGCTGCTGAAATTATCTCCAGCTGATTGTTATACAAGCCCTGTGAACACAGATACTCAACGCACTAAAATCAAGGCAGTAACCATGTATGCAATACATCAACCCCAATACTCCCTCCCCTCTCTCTCCACTTTCCCCAATACACATTCACACATGCATGGCAATCCCTCTCCCTAATTACATGTATAGTACTACTACTACTGCTACTACTACTACTACTACTACTACTACTACTACTACTTATAACGTATGGATTTTATACAGTGCCGTTTCTTGTAAAGCAACAAATCAAAGCCACTCTCTTCTCTGATAACTTTCAATGATCAGTGAGAACAATCAGCTTTGTACCTTTGTGTCACAACTCCATGATCAAGGAACGCTGTCCATCCAGTGGTGCAGCATCTCTGGAACAGCCTCTTGCAGTGCAGAGTCTGTGAGCAAACACACACACGGTCAGCTCTTGGTTTCTATGCTCAATGCATAAGTTCATTCATTCAGAACAACCTGGCACACATAAAATGACTACAGCATGCTTAACTTCATAATAATATTCTAACATGTGTGCAAAACTGGATAAAGCTCAACAGCATATGCAATACATGAAACATAATTATTTTTTTAAAATAAATGCGAGATAACAGTAGTCAGTTGTTTAAAGATAGTTTGAGAACCAGAATTCATAAAAATTATCAAAAGCAAGTCTACATCAGGAGCCAGCATTCTTCAGACGCAGAGAAACAAGGTATTACACCAAACATGTCCCACGACAAAGGAACTGTAACTTATCAGCCAACTTCATTCCTTGTGTCCAGCCCCCAGTACTAATTTTTCCATCTTCCATTCTGTGAACAAACACAACACGTCTCAGCTTCTTTGTTTTTTTTGGCCTTCAATCACAATTTCTTTTATTGAGAACAAACTGGCACAAAATCATAAAATGACTACAACAAGAAGCCAACATTATATAAAAATATTCCTAACATCGTGCAAAAATCAGAATGCAGCTCAACATCTTTGTCAAATAAATAGGGGAAAAAAAAATAACCTGTTAAAAACTGTTTACAGAATGTTAAAATATTAGAAAAAACTCAATCAAGAAACAACAATCAACAAGCGTGTCTGTGTATCAAAGCAATGCAACACGGGCAACATTATGGCTCACACCTCTATCAGGTCTGTATCATGTATGCAATAAATCTACACACATTCCCATGCTTACCCCCACAATACCTATCCACATCCCAACACACAATTCAATCCTTCTCTCTTACATTTGTGCACAAATAGTAGGCTGCAATCTAAACATGCATGTCAAAGAGAAAAAAAAATGGTTTTAAAGTTTTAAAAGTTGTTACATTTCTAGGAAAAAAAAGAAATTGACACAACATTCAACAATTGGAGTCTGTTGTATCATGCAGTACACAAGAGGCAAACAGTATGGCAACAGGACATGCTTTCTACACATGTACTACATCATCAATGAAGAGAAGAACAAACCACACATGACTAGGAACACATTTCATCAACACAAACACATTAAGGCACTTTATCTCTTTAGACAGTTGTGCTGACAGATCTCCAGTGTGGGTAGGTATGCAAGCTCAGTAGCACAATTATCACCTGAACACAGTTCAGTCAAGGCTTGTCATCTTGCCTCCCCTAACAAGGTTAAGGTAAAAATTCACCCCCCACGCTGCACATACAGAGAGAAAACTGATATCAGGCAAAACCATACATCAAAACTATGATAGAAGCACACATCAGAGACACAGAAACATTCAAACACAAATAAGAAAGTGTTCATTAGAAAGAAAGATGGCGCTTGGGTTAATTACACAAAAAACAATCTGACGAGATCAGATAACATTCTTCACATATCCTCCTACTATCCTGTTCGTCGTGTAGACCATGGGGACACCTCTGAAGATCACGTAATAACATATTCATACACTTTCAAATACACAAACATACTAAAGATCAGAAACATACATACACATCATATACACAAACACTGAAGAATCAGATACATATCATACACATCAAATACACCAAACAAGCACACATAACCATTCAAACACAGGCATTTATTACATACACCAAAGCAAGAATACATCATGGAACCTAGCATTTTCAGGACACAACACAAAAAAGTGTACACAACAAACATACTCCACCACCCAAAGGAATTGTAAACTTAAATGCAAATTCCATTCCTTGTGTCAGCTTTCCAGTATCTCATCTATTCTCCATCTTCACAGTCTGTGAAAAAAACTCACACATCATCGCTTTTGGTTTTTGAGGTTGTTTTGAAACAAACCTCACAAATCACAAAACTGGGCAAGATTCAATTAAAAATGAACTACAACATGCCACATTTATATAATGTTCTAACATATCGTGAAAGCATCAGTTTGCCAGCTGACTTATCTCAAAATAGCTGGAAAAATGATTAAGAAAAAGTTAAAGGAATTGTATTGAAGTGTTTTTGGTTTTTTTTCAAGATAGTTAAAATATTACAAAAAGAAACACAAAGAAACAACCATCAACAAAGTGTATCCATGGCCATACAACAAGGCAACATTATGGCCAGAACAGGCCCTGTGACAATGTTCTAACATCACCAAAGAAGGACAGAAACTAACAACCAGTACATCGACCTCCAAGCAACAAAAATACAACACTTGCCTACACAAAACACCTCACACAAAAGAAGGCACTTAACTCTTACAACAGTTCTATTAAAGCTTTCGAGCTGTGGGTATTTATATGCCCTGTGAACACAGATAATGAACACACTTCAATGCGAAAAGTACAATCAGAATTTGGGCAATTATTCTAACCCTAATATTACCCCTCCCCTACATTTCCCACCCAAAACACATTATCACACATGCATGTCAAATCCCTCTCCCAATTTCATGCAAACTGTTACTACTATGATGATGTATGGGAATTTATATATAGTGCTGAATTTTGTAAAGCAACAATCAAAGCTTTCATTACTTTCTAATGGTTTATACGCCATGCCACTATACCCAATTCATAAGATTAACCATATTCATGCATATAATACAACACACATGCATTCACCACGCACACCGCTGTGTGCCCCCTTTGCTTAGGCGGGTGGTTGAAAAGAGGGGGGTGGTTATGAAGAGCTAGGGCAGATGATGAGGGGAAACACCTCTGGTAGGAAATTCATGGGGTTTGGACGCTGGATTGGTTTTACCTTAACACATAATCGCCTGTGTACACCTACAACCTCAGAACAAAACAAAAACACCGCCAAAAACAAACAATACACACTAGCAATGCACAGACCACATATTTTTTGTTCATTGAAAAGAAAAAATAACAAACTGATTCTTTAAATAATCACACATGGAAAATGACTGTCTTGAACAACTCTGACCTGCAGACAGAGCAAGCAGGATTTGGCATTTGTACATTTGAGTGAAAAGTATGTAGATCTCCGCCTTCCCACCCACTGATGTAAGCCACTCCGGAACATACATCACGGCTTACCCTCTGAATTTGTGGGTTACCCCCACACCTGCCAAATACAGATAACTGTCATCAGGAAACACCTCTAATATCTAAACTCTGAAAGAATACCACATCAGAAACATAGACATATCAAACACACCTAGAGTTTTGATTTGGTGCTTTTACAAAGATTCAGGCGGCGCATTTAAAGTCATACATTATTTTTATTTTTTTTAATTATTATTATTATTATTTTTTTTTATTATTATTTTATTTACATCAGATATTCAAACACCTTTTTTCAGCACACAAACCAGCAAGAAGAGATCAGTCACATCCTCATAACCTTTACCGACCTTTACATCAGACTTATACTTCTTACATCAAGTACACTGGAATAACATGTATTAAAATGAGGTTTAAATTATGCCAAGTTAAATAAGAGCGTTCTTTAATATGTGGCAAAAAAATGGGCTGCAGATTAAAAAAAAAAAATGTGTCGTCAATATTAAATAAAAAAAACAAACATTAAAGTCAAAGTGTGTCCAAATATTCAAAACAATTGTGAACTAGTACAGAAAAAAGATAACAACAATGAACAGGGAGTAGAATATGTTCATGGTCAACCGAAAACAAGGCAACATAATGGCTAGACGGGGGCCTGTAGGCTGTGACACCATCTACATAGTCAATGAAGAAACAAAAAAGAACACACGTCAAGCAAAAGTACCCATTCACCCTTTCCAAACCACACAACACAAAAAATAAAAACAAAGAAGCACTTAACTTTTGACCAGTGCTGCTGGAAAGATTCTCTAAGATGCTTGGGTTACAACAAGACCTGTACACACACTACTTGCACACAGATCAATCAAGAAATGTGATCTTTTATACCAATATTATCAAACCCTAATATCCCCTCCCCCTAACCACCACCTCCATATATAATACTCACCCACAAGTAATCCCTTCCATAATTTAATGTACACTGACTTCCACTAATGTAAATGAAATTTATATAGAGCTGGAATTTTGTAAAGCAAAATCAAACCCTTACAATCCATATCATTTTCACATGCAAACAATCCATGCATCATCACTAACACATATCACATTTTACACATACACACATCTAATATGGCACAACACAGAACACTTCTGCGGGTGCACATCAAATTAGTGTTGCACATCAGAAAACGTCATACATGCAGAAAGAAGCAAGTTGTTCAATCAAAACTCAAATACCCAAAATTTATAAAGCTAATGGTGTACAAAGAATAACATTCAAATATCAATATACATAAGAAACGATGATTACAGAAGAAGAAAACATAAAAATATCAAAACATACAAAAAGCAAAGTAAGGTGTACATCAGAAAAATAAAATATCATCATTACAGAAGCAACTGTGTACATCAGAAACACAAAATATCAAAACATACAGAAGGCAATGTGGGTTGTTTGTTTACATTAGAATAAGCCATTAATTTAATCACCATATAAACCAAAGGATCAGAAACACACTTTACTTCACCAATCTGTTATCTTGGCGTCTTGTAGCCATGGGAACACCACATGAAGCTCAGAACTTATACACACATAAACTTTTTAACTACAACAAACAAGTAAACATCAAAACAGGCATTTTTTAAATACACCATATGCAAGTATAAATCAGGAACCCAGCTAAGTATTCTTCGTCACAAAGAAACAAGTACTAAACATGTTTAAAAAACACAAGGAATTGTAAACTTACAGGCCAACCTTCATTCCTTGTGTCCAGCTCACTATACATAGCTCTCCATCTATTCAACTCTCTTGCAGGCGGCAAAGTCTGTAAAACAAATCTCACAGCATCATCAGTCTTTGTTTTTCATGCTCCATAAATAATTTCCTTTCAGTCCATAACAACCTGGCATAAATATAAACCTAAGTACAACATAACTCTAGCTTATAAGAGTCATTCGTATCATCAAGTTAAAAAAAATTAGCTACAACTGTACGTCACGTCAATAGATGAAAAATAAAAAATATAGTAAACTGTGCCTCAAGTGTATAAAAGTTGTTATAATATTAGATAAAAAAAAGGACAACAAAGAAAAACACAAAACTTGGGGCGTGGATGTATCATGTCAGTCAGTGCCAACAATGGCCAAACCTGATGGCAACGACAGGCTCTGTTGAATGTTGTCTACATATATACAATGAAGAGAAACAACAAACAACACATCACAGTGGAAAAGATAAACCACAAACAAAGCTTCTCTTTAACACCACACACACACACACCCCCCCCACCACACACACTCACACACACACCACACTCACACACACCCCCACACACACACACACACTTTTTTTTTAAAAAATTAAAATTCATCTCCCCCTGGGCTCCAACCCCTGTAACAAAAGGGGTACTGATTACACAAAAAAAATCTGTAATCGTGTTTGAAATTTAAATCACCCCACCTTCCCCCACTCCCCCTTTTTAAAATTATCAATCCCCCTCCCTACAATGTTTAACCTACACCTAACACTTGTGTACACCAATCTTTGAAAATAGACAAACGCCAAAACAACCCCCACTCAACAAGGGCACATTTGTTTATTTGACTTATGCCTCTGGTTCCTTGGGAACATGGGCGCAACACACCCCTCCAACGAATCGGTTTTGGGAGACCTCTTCAGCTGGCCCCATGTCATTCGGCTGCCTTTGTTTTTTCGTCAAACTTCGGGCCCCGGGTTTTGTTTTGGGTCGACCAACTTTGCCCCCCTTGTGGATTCCAGAAAGGGCCTGTTTTGGGTGCCCATTTGATGCAGCTTGCGGTTTTGGGCCGATCCACCCCCTTTTTTGTTTTTGGTGGAAATTTGGGGGTTTTTTGGGGCTGCCCACAGTTGTTTTTTGGGTATGCTTCCGGCCCCCGGGTTTGAGGATGTACCTGGGGGAATTTTTGGTAAAAGCTGGAGTTTGTGGGTGTTGGTTTTTGTACCCGCCAGTTTCGGGCCAATAAAGTAGGAGATTTGACATTGGTATGTAGATCCGAACCCTTATTTTAAATGAGAGGGCTTTGACCCCCCAAAATTTGGGCCGAAGGGTGTTGAAAGGCTACGGGCTTTGTTGATTGGGCCTTGATGTTTCACTGTTCCCCCTTTTTCTGACGACACCCCCCGGTAAATAAAATTGGACTTCTTTGATGGTTTTTTGCTGCGTCGACGGGGTCATGTGTTTTGTTGTTCCCCTCTGTCCCCCATTTTCCCCGATGTTGATTTGGAGGCCAAGTCTTTCACTTCGTCGAACCGAAAAAGCTTCTTTGTGCGTTTGTTGTGTGGGGGGAAAAGGTGATGTCATCTGCGAAGTCCAGGTTTTTCCGCTGCTATGAGGGTCCCGTATCCCTTTTCCCCTCCCTGCTGTGGCTTGCCGATTTCCAGCAACCCAACGGGAAGGGTTTGGCGACAAAGACACCCCTAAAAACCCCCGGTCTGTAGGAGAAGGTTCTCATTTTCCCTTATGGTTTGACTGACGGGGGCATCTTCGTTACGCTGGATGATGGTGAGGAATTTTGGGTGGAAAACCCCTGTGATGCTCAGTTTCCAATCATCTCTGTCGACGCTGTAAAGTTCTGGAAGTCGAAAAGACTGAATATAGGGGGGTCTGCCCTCCGGGGACGCTCAATGATGTGGCTTGTGGCGATTTGATCTGTGCATGATCTGTTTGCCTAAACCCTGCCGTTAAAACCCGAAGTTCTTGTCCATGCGTTTTCAGTCTGTCTGATGACCTTGTCAGTACTTTCCGGGATGGACGTTAAGCATATTCCTTCCCCAGTTTTTGCAGGAGGAAGGTCCCCTTTCTTTGGCAGCTTAACGAGATGGTTTCTTCCATCTTTGGACACTCTCTTGCCCCCGATCTTGTTTGGAGGGGGTAAACATCTCTGGAATTTTGGGATGCCCGCCTTCAGTGCTTCAGGTGGTTTACCACGGGGCCCCTGCTGCTTTGCCTGTTTTGGTGACTTGATGGTTTGGGACTATTCTTGGTAGGGGGGCCCTGTTGAGAAGGTTTCAGTAGGGGGGGGGGATGTAGGCGGCATGGGGGGGTGTAGGGCTGTTAGGTTTTTTGAAAATGCTCTGCCCATCTTGCCTTGGTCCCCCTCACCTGGAATGGTATTTCCATTTTTTTCTTTGAAGGGCGCTAGGTTTTGTTGTTTTTTCCTTTAGAGAGTTCTCGTGATCTCGTCAGTTCTCTATTTCTTTGCCTGTGCGTCTCGTTCCTGATTTAGTTCCCCAAAGAATTTTCTCTTTTTCTTTCTTTGCATTTTCTTTACTGCCCGGTTTTTGTCCCCTAGCTGCTTGCAGTTCCCGTTTTTTTCTTGTTTTGTGTTTGGTTGATCTGTTTTTTAGTGTTTTCTCTCGGGATCTTTTCCCTTTTTTGTTTCAGCACTCCTTTTTTTTTGTTTTCTTTCCCTATGTTTGGATTTTGTCTTAGGGGTTTACGTAAATCTCATTGCCTTTGACTGTTTCCTCTGGCAGTGGAAAGCACCTGAAGCGTTCCTGTTCGAGCTGAATTCTTCTACTTTTTTTCCTTTTTTTCAGGCTTTGCCGTAACTTTTGGATGGTTTCCTGCCCGGTCGATGTGGGTTTGAGTTGGGTTTTGGGGTGGAACAAAAAGATGATGGTTGATGCTGCATTGCTCCGCCTTCACCCTGCATCATGCAGGCTCCCTTTTCCCTTTTTGCCCGTGGTGATGTGATCAATTGGTTTTTTGTCTTGCCATCGGGGGAAGCATGTGGTTTGTGGACTTTTTGTGAGGGAAAGTTGGTGCCTCCAATGACCAGGGCGTTAAAAAGCAAAATTTGTTTTAAAAATTTTTTTTTTCATTTTGTTTTTCCCCGTGCATGCTGCCCATGTCATTTCTGTTTGTGTTTGTCTGTCCCCACTTTTTGGACAGTCTCCCATTAGTATTTTTAGATCCCTCTTTGTGTTTGTCCATGATGGTTGGGGCTTTTTTAAAAAAGTTTTCTTTTCTTCTAAACTCTGCTGTTTTGTTGGAGCGTAGCATGAAAGATGGTAAACCCTTTTCCTTTTTAGTTTAAACGTGCTTTTGAGGATCCGTGGTGACATGGTTCCCGGCAGCATGCTTGCGTTGATCGGTCTCATCAGCAGCGCTACTCCATGTTGTGGGGGGTGGCCTTCTTCCCGCCGAGTAGATGTAGTGTTCCCCCTCGCAAACTTTGTCTCCCGGGTTCCTTCCTTGGGCTCGCACAGGCAAGGTCTTTGGGTTTTTACCCTTGCATTTCTCTACTCACCCGTGTGTTTTTTACCCGGGTTTTTACAGGGGGTTTGATTTCCAGGTCCCTACCTGGTTTTGACTTGGTTGTTAAAAGAGTTGTCGGCGCACGGTTTCCCCGGAGGTTTCCCGCACGGTCATGGGCTTACCAGGGGAGGACTCTTTCCCCAACCATGTCGCTCGTAAGAGGTATCGTTGCAGTTTCAGTAACAGAAGTGGTTTTTAAGTGAATGGGTCGTTACCCCAAAATGCAAAACCCCCCAACCTGGAGGACCAGGTGAAATCATTAGTCTGGCTTCCTCTCCCCCAGACCTGTTGAGCATGGTTGAACCTGCCAGAGGCCGAAGCCCCCGCCCACATAGCTCTGGGGGTCATTGAAGCACGCAAGCCATCCCACCACGACAAGGTGATACACCATCGGGACAGAACAAGGGCACACACCAATACTTAACTGATCATCCCACAGCGTCTTCAGCTGTCTCAGTACACCAGGCCTGTGAACACACAGAAAGGGACATGTGAAAATAAAGTCTGAGTAATGATAGAGCAATAACACCCACCACCAACACACACACACACACCCCACACACACAACACACACACACACACACACACACACACACACAAAATTTATCATTTGATGTCAAGGGAAACTACCAAAATAGAACAAACCTGATCTGAAATTATTTATTATTTAAAAAAAAAAAAAAAAAAAAAAAAAAGATTTACAGCTTTGAAGTTTTGAGGAGTGCCCAATTGTGTACAGAAATATGTTCATGCCTAACCTGGTGAAGCCAAGCCTTCAACCACCTTTCTCTTTCCCTGTTTCTCCAGTTTGATCAGAAAATCAAACTCAATGTTCAAGTCCTTTGGATGAGACTATCAACTGAGACAAACACACACAGAGCATCTTACACAAACATTAAAACCTGTTCTGCCAATCAGTAGAGTACTCCATACTGAGCAGGTAGGAACAGATGCCAACATCTTAAAAGATGCATGCACACTTGTGACTGGTTTAGCCGTCATCCCCAAAGTCAACTGCAAAGCTTCCTAAATAAATGGTGAGGAAAACAGTCGCATTCACAAACATCTCACCATTGGTGAACCTCAGAGCTCTGCCTGAGCAGCAAAAACAACAAACAAACAAACAACAATCATGAAACCCCACCATAAATTCCACCACACACACACACACACACACACACACACACACACACACCACACGCACACACACGCACACACCCACAACACACAGACACAACACATACACAGGCAGAAAAAGTCCTTTGGTGAGACTATAAACCAAGGCCCCGTGTGCGAACGCATGCGAACATCTTGCGCACACGTTAAATCCTGTTCTGCTTTTCGAAAGAGTAGGCCATTATGTGCCGGTGAGAACAGATGACAAAATGTACAAAACCACATGCACACGGGGACTGGATGTAAAAAAGCACATGAGTGCTTATTCCATTATCCTTGATATAAAAAAAGAAATAATCTGAGGGCTTTGATTTATTGCTTTACAAGATTCACGCTATATAAAAATTTCCCTACATTATTATATTATTATTATTTTATTATTATTATTATTATTATTAAAATAGTCCCAGCTTCCAATACAGGAAAAAACACGCAACTCTGACTGATTAACAAAACCAGTCTTTACATTTAAAAAAGTACAAACTATTTCTTTTCCAAACCAACATTTAAAATGACTTTCTCTAACAACTTTGAATGAAGTGTGAGGAGAATCACAGTCAGTACCTTGGTTGAACAATCTGGATCATGGCTTCCCGTCCAGTGGTGTAGCAGCTCTGGAACATCCATCATGCTTCCCCTCAGACATGGGGTTAGCTCAACTCTGCAGGCACATACAGAAACCAACATCAGAAACACGCATACACCAAACACAGAAACAGACACATCTTTCCACATCATGACAGAAACAAACATCAGAAGCTTTTGATGAAGCAGTCGGTATATAGTTGCACAGCTTTATTCTGAGGTTTGCAATTTTATGGATTGACAGTCCGGTTATGGCCTGTGTGGTCGGTGGGGTTACAAACAACAAGATTGTATTGGATTGAATTAAACAGTAAAGACAAAATGAATGTTCATATTTGCTTAGTACTTTTTCACAGCTAGGTGTATGTTATGGAACCTGTTTATAAAAACCATGTGACAAACAGTTTTTTAATTACGGATTTTTTTCTGAGCTGGGTGTATAATATGTCTGTCTTATGGGGTCCTTTTATGGATTTTGCGTGTGACAAACATTCATAGCTGCTGAATTCTTGCTGTTAGCTGTTGTATATTATGGGATCTTTTGATAACGTATAACTCTAAAGGAACAGTAGTCCCTGATATCCAGCCGATTTTATTGGTTCTTTGAAGTGGCATTGTGACAAAACATAGTGACAGTTGTTGCTATTGCATGATTTTTTTTTCTAGAACGGATATCTTCTACAAGTCTATATATTTCATGTACAATCTGACGAAACATTTGTCGCTGTAATTGAGTCGAGTTTTATTGGGATTTTTTTTAAAGTGTTCTTTTTTGTTGCTGCTGTTTCTTTTCTTAAGTGATTTTCCGACAATAATGCAACGATGGTTGTCGTTACTGGCAAATCCATCTTTTTGAGAAAGTCTGTCTAAAGAAGAATTTGTCACTGTAATGGAATTGATTTTGTTGTATATTTGTACTTTTTCACTGATTTTCCGACAGAACATAGCGACAATTTTACTATTTAATGTTTCTTTTGATTAAGCCTTTCCAAAGAATTTTGTCTGTTATTGAAACGATTTTTTTTCATTGTAGTTAATTTATGATTGAGAACAGCAACAAATATCGGTATCATCTTTTGATCAAGCATTCCTGAAAAAACAAACGATTGTCACTTTTAAAGTGATGTCTTTTGATAAAGCATATCTATGTTGCCTCTGTTATTGGGTGGATTTTTATTGGTTCTTTGCTGTGAGCTTCCGATGGAGCATAGTGACAATTGTGGCTATTGATGAATTCATTTTTCCATAACGCAAAATCTAAAGGAACAGTTGTGCTATTATTGAGTGGATTTCTCTGTGTGTTCTTTTCAGTGATTTTCTGATAAACCAGAACGACAATTATGGAAAAAAAACAACAACAAAAACAAAAAAAACCAACATCAGAAGCTTATATCAAACACAGAAACTTACATCAGAAATATACTTACATCAAAGACCCTGCCACAAATGATAAAATGTGTAAACTATGATCAGTTTATAAGAGTATTTCTAACATATGTGCATAAATGGGCTGCATGTGCAAAAAAATGCATTGCATCAAATAGGTGAAAAAAATTTTAAATGTTAAAAATAAAACAACAACTGTGTGCAAGTGCTTAAATGTTTGTGAAAATATACCCAAAAAAGAAACAGCAAAGAAACAAGCAATGAACAAGGGGGTCAGTGTATCATTACAATAAAAACAAGGCAACATTATGGCAAGACAGGTTGTGACAATGTCTACATCATCAAGGAAGAAAACACACCACAAGACACCAACAACCCCCCCTCCCCCAACACTAAATGCAAACACATTTAAATTGAAAACACTTAACTCTCAGACTGTGCTGCTGAAAGCATCCCCAGCTGTTGGGTACACAAGACCTGTGAACACAGACACTGCACACAGATCAATCAAAAATGTTATCATGTATACAATACATAAACCCTAATATTCCCTCCCCCACCCCCACCATCCAATACACACCCACACCCACTTGTCAATTCCTCTCCTAATTTTATATAAACAGTTACAACTAGTGATAATAATAATGTATGGAATTTACATAGTGCTGAACCTTGTAAAGCAACAAATCAAAGCTCTTACATTTAAATCATTTACACATATACATTAATCCATGAATAAAATTAACACAGACCAACTTTACACACACACACACATACACACACACACACACACACACACACACACAACACACACACACACACATACGCATGCACAGCATGTTTCGCCAGGGTTATGAAGATGGCTGTGGCTTTTGAAGAGCATGGGCAGATTATGAGGGGATTAATATTTGTAAGTTGGACTTGTCCACCTACACATAACTCATGTGTACACCAACAACACTGATGATACTACTAAACAAGCCACAAACAATAATCACAAGTTAATACATACACGGGCAAATACTTAACGTAATAAAACAAAATTAAATATATAAGTTGATACACAGGCAAATACTTAATGTAATAAATATTATATATATATATATATATATATAAAATATATATATATATTAATATATATATATAATATATATATATATATATATATATATATATATATATATAAACAATTAATACACAGGCAAATACTTAGCATGATAAAAAGTAAACATATAAATTAATACACAGGCAATTACTTAGCGTAAAAAAACGTAAATATATAAGTTGGTACATAGGGAACTACTTAATGTAATTAAAAAAAAATAGTACACATATAAGTTAATACACAGGCAAATATTTAATTTAATAAAAAAAAGTAGATATATCAGTTAATACACAGGCAAATACTTATATAATAAAAACATTTGAAGAGCAAACTATTCCTTTTAAAAAACCAGCATGGAAATGACTGTTCTCTTACGTGTGTGTGTTCTGTTTATGTAGTGAGTCTACATGACCAGCAGAGTGTATCCTCTTTGGCGCAGTTCTCTTAGTCCAAGAAGCACTCAGTCACAAGGGGTCAGGAGGATATTCTTAGAAACCAGTTTTTATCAGAATCGGATTTGCATAAAAAAACACAGAAGCCAGTTAACATCAGAAGTATGCATATGCTTATTAAGTACAAAGCAGTAACTTTACATCAGAACCATCAAACACAGCAGAAGCAAGCACACCCACAGAAAAAAAGACCATGTATACACACCACACACACCTCCCTCAGCATACATCCTTGGTGTGCAGACTCTGCCATTCCTCATGTCTGCTTTCTGGTGTCCTGTCCTGTTCTTTGCAGCATCTTCAGCTGATTTGGCCCTGTCAACAGTTCACATCCACAGGTAGCAGTTACTGTCTACCATAATGTATGCAGCAAACAAATGACTAGGCAACCTGTCAACACACACAAATGACTAGGCAACCTGTCAACACACACAAATGACTAGGCAACCTGTCAACACACACAAATGGCTAGGCAACCTGTCAACACATACTTTTTTATTTTGTTTTTATTCTTTTATTTCATGGATAATGGAATAAGCACTCGTGTGGTTTATTTCATCCAGTCTTCATGAGTCTAGTAAATTTTGTCCCCTGTTCCCACCAGCACACAATGGCCTACTCATACGAAATACAGAATGGATTTTGATGTGTGTGCATGATGTTCTGCATGTGTTTGCACATGGGACCTTGGTTTATAGTCTCATCCAAAGGACTTTTGGGGAGAGTGGAGTCGACACTAATGTTCACTCTACAAGAAAAATCCTCTTGAATGAGAATTAATCCTGGATCACGCAGATTTTGATAATCACTTAACCATATACATAGAAATGACCAGGCAACCTGTAAAACACATGGAAATAACAAGGACACAAAATTTGACTTTGACACACACAAACACACACACCACACAAAACATTTTTAAAACAACACTTGTGTAAACCTACCTCCTACATGCAGCACCAACACAAGCCACACAATCATAACATGCATCACTGACCAAGGCACACAGCGCCTTCACCCCGCAGTCTGTTTGTCTGTCTTCAGCTGTCTTGGGCACACCAACCCTGCAACATACAACACACAGCAACTAGTTACATGTCCATCATCATGATGACAATTTCCCCTCAGTTCCTTTCCACCCTACAATCTCACAGCATTCGTTGACCCACGTGCACGCACACGTGCACGCACACTCACGCACACACACGCACACACACACACTCTTACTTACACACACCACACTGCAGGTACACACAACACCACATAGCACTTATCTCAGTTGGAACAGTCAGCCCAATGTTCTGCTTTTTCTCCAGTCTTCAGCTGCCTTGGGGTAACTATGGGGAAACCTCTCAGAAACTAAAAAGGGATTAATAACACACAACATTGGGAAAAAAAAAAAAAAAAAAAAAAAAACAAAAAACAACAAAAACTTACCAACCCCCACTCTCCATCCCCCCCCACCCCCCACCCCCACCCCATGTGTACGTTGGATTTGTCAGTCAGGTGTTCCTCTTCAAGGTCGTCACCCTGCCTTGGTACACCACAAAGAACTCAGAAATTAACATGGATTAATAACACACAACATAACTTAACACCCCTCACCCCTTCCCCCCACCCACCCTCCCCTTCCCCACCAACCCATTTCCATCCCCACCACCTTCCACCAACCCATCCTCCCTTTCCCCCCTCTCCCACCCTTCCTCCTCCCCTAGTAGTTAAAACATTGATGTGTGTAATTAATCACTGTTACTTTTCTACCAGTACCCTGTGATGTACCAAGGCAGCTGAAGACATTGAAGCAGACCACACACACACACACACACACACATACACACACTCACATTCTCACACACACACATACACACACACACTCTGACTTATTGGGCTGACAGATCCAACAGATATAATAACTGTTTTTTTGCTGAATGTGTGTGTGTGTGCATGTGCATGAGTGTGTGTACACCTGTAGACGTGTGGAAGAGAGTGGAAGAATTTCAGGAGAGCCGAGGTTGTTTGGCAGTGAGCATTCCTCCTACCTGAGGTCACAACGCTGTGTGGGCCCAGGAAAGCTCCCTGCACTCTACTTCAAGCTCCCTGCACTATATATACTTCACAGCAAAGGCCTGCAGTTGTGTACTGGGTTCTAAGCAAGTGCGAAAAAAGAAGGTGTGGAGTGATATGATCAGCAGTACATGGAGTTATGAGAATTAAAGAAACAGCTTTGTTCTTGAGCTTTTGGATTCTTTTCAAGTAATTTTGTGGGCAGCCTACATGAAGTGCGTTGCAGTAATCAATACAGACAGTGTAGCACATATGCTGAAATTAGTGAGAGTCTGTGTAGCTTGGGGTGGAAGAAAATAACAAACAGAAATACAATGAAGTCTAAAGTTGTTAATGTTGAGTGCTTTAATTTGTTGCTTTATAAGATTCAGTGCCATAATAATTCCATAAATTATTATTTTAATGGAGTCCCAATGAAATGGATCCCGCCATTTTGTGGTGGCATGTGATTTTGGCTATATTTGAAAAATTCAGCAGACTTACCCAACTTACTCTATGGCACTGGTTACACAGCCCGTTTTCAAGAACAATGCCATTCACTCATTCTGTTTCAACCAGCAATGAATGACCACTACATACAAGTCTACATAATGAATTAAATATTGAATGAAGCTAAGTAATTTAAAACTTTTTCTTTTGAATTAAAAAATACAACAAATATGCTATTACTGCTTTGTTACAACTTTTCTTTCTATCACCTACTTTTCCTTTACTATCATTTTTTCAAAATTATACTTTGATGTTTTAATGAAATTACAACATAACATACTTTGTTGCTAAATGACTGATACCCAAGCACTGTAAATTCCGTTTTGTTATTTCTTAATGTTTTTCATTTAAATCAGAGCAGAGACGCTCTTCTTGTAACATAATTATACAATACATCTTGATGTAACTTTGTCAGTTTGTTTAGTCTTCCCAAAGAGATGACTCTTCCAAGGTTGGCAATGCTTAAGCATGGAGAAGTTTTTAATAAATAAAAATTTCTGTTATTTCCCAAAAATTTGTGTTCTGAACATTTTTTTACCATTCAAACTAATTTTAAGAGATGCACCATGTTGCAGATCATTCCATAAAACTCTACACAATCTGCCAGAATTCATGGGAAACAGATGCTGGACAACTAGCTCTAATTAAGCAAAAAGTGCTGAAAAAAGCCTTTGTGCATGTTGGATTATTTTCGCAAGTCACTGAACGCAAACGTGAATCATAGGATCTCTAATTTGCAATGTTTATCTTCAGTATGTAAGTCTAAACAAAGAGTGGGAAGGCACTGGCTGGTGGGCAGATAAAGTGACATGTGACTGTAATATTTTCATTATTCAGTCCTAATGGATGCTATGATTTGAACTCACAACTTCAGGACATGGGATTTGAAGTCCACAGCCATACACATGCCTACTTGGCTATCAGTCACACAGGGTATAGCAGCAAACACCTAAAAGTGCACATGTATACACCAACAATTTTGTGTGGCTTAACAACATTGAGCATTGCATTTAATACTGAGAGATAGGCAGTTGCAGTCCTTGATCCACAATGATTGGCAAAACATGAGTTAACGTGACTATTATTCTGTTTTGTTCCATACAACTCGAACCAACATTTGGTGAAATGGATAAAGTCAATCTACAGGCCCAGCAACCCCAATACCTTTTAATGACAGTACTACATGAAAAGGCAGTTAGCAGCTATTGAATGAAATTAAAGAAAAGGAAGAAATAAATCATATGATTCTGCTAAAGGCGTTTTTTTGATTGTAACGCTATTTTTTTTTGTGATCCATCTAGGATAAAAAACAAATTTACATACCCCTTACTGTTTCTTTTATATAAACAGCAATTAACCATTTCTTAAAAACCAAAACCTTTTGTTTAGAAAACCCAAATAACTGAAAAACACTAAATAAAGAAAGAAAAAAAATTTTAAAAAATTAATAATTGTTTAATAGACCCCTGTCATTTTTTAATTTTTACTGTTTAGCCCAAGTTGCTGTGTTTTTAAGTCCTGACTTTTTCCCTAAACTTCTGGAGCAGCTTTGGGGGCATCCAAAAACTAATTATACAGTTGCCCTCACACGGGTGCCCCGACAACCCATCCCCCCCCTCACTGGACATGTTTCATGTCATCTATAATCACTCATGGTATAGCTACCTACTCTTTTCTTAACTCCTTGGCTAGTTTTCCCAAGGGTTTCCCCAAGGGGTGTTTTTTTAAATACTAACCATTCCCCACCTTTTTAGGGTAGCCTTTCCATCGAAGATCCCCTAAACAAGACCCCAGTTGCATCCATTTTAAAATAGATTTATGGACAAATGTGAAAAAAAATGTCAATCAACAAACCCCCCCTCCCCCCCCAAAACAAAACACTAATGGTGACTAGCTGCCCCTCAATTTATTCTTGAAACATAAACATCTGACCCTGACACTACCACTATTCACCCTCTGTTTTATCTTTTTTTTTTTTTAAACTAAGGTTAAAGTGTGAAACCATGTAAGTTTAAATCCATAATGATAAAGTGGAAAAAAATTTACCAAAACCCTTCTTCAGCTTCCGAATTCTAAAAAATATATAAAAAAAATGAAGTACTCTCTGTGTGTAAAAAAACACATGACAAAAAAATGTCATTTTCAACTTAAAAATGAAATGCACAGCTATCTTTAAAGTGAAAAAAATTTGCCCCCATCCCTCTTCTTTTTCGTGAATTAAATTAACCAAAAAAAATTAAAACACCCTGCGTTAATGAACACAGGCAAAACAAAAAAAACCAAATTTTTTATCGAAATGCATGCTTCTTAAACCATTTTAACTAGGAATTTTAAAAAAAAAAAAACACAAGGACACCACCAACTGAAAAATGGGGGGGTTTTTTTTTTGGGGGGGGGGGGGGATGGAATAGCCTGGTTTATTAGTGTTTCACAAAAACTTTTGGTCGCGACCAGATTTTAAAAACCTATTCAAAGGGGATACTTTCCGTGGGGTTAACTCGTGCTTGGCAGGTATGAGAATAAAAACATTTTTCCCCAAATGGTTTGGGGGGCCAGGGGGGAATGCCCCTATGGGGTAAGGGGCGGCCCCTTTGGGGGCAGGGGGCAGGGCCCCCGGTGGGGTGAAGGGGAAAAAGCCCTTGTGGGGGCAGGGGGGGAATGCCCTGGGGGGTAAAGGGGCAAGCCCCTTGTGGGGGGAAGGGGGAATGCCCGGTGGGGTGAAGGGGCAACCCCTTGGGGGGGCAGGTGCAATGCCCCTGGGAAGGGTCCAAGGGGCAAAGCCCCTTGTCGGGGGCAGGGGGAACTACCCCCCAACTGAAGGGGTTTTTGCATTTTGTACCCCTAATTTAAACATTACTATCCCCATACGATCTTACTATACACCAAAAGATCCTTTCTATCAAACTACATATCCTTACTATCATACTCAGCATTAAATATCACCAAAACAGAAAAACCCTTTCAAACACACTACAGACCTACTATCACTCTACTTCATCTGTCCCCCTAGTCTGACGACGTGGGGGCACCTCAAAACCACAACCCTTTCCCCCCATTCCTCTCTTGTTCTGCCTTTTTCAGGGGTTTTTTTTGATTCTAGCCTGGCCCCCATGATGTTATCCTCCCCCGCCTTCCTTTTTTCCTCTTTTTCTTCCACTTAACAGGCCTTAAAAAAAAGTCTTTCAAGTCCTTTTTGGGGTTTGTGACTCCCATCCATTTAAGTTTACGTTTTTTCACGATCGTTAGAAGGTTCTCATAGGGTCCAATGGTTTGCTGGATTCTGTTATGCACGTTTTCGTTGCTTATGTAGTCTTTGTAGGAGATGCCAAGGAGTCTCCGAAAGCATCTCATCTCCACCATCTGTACTCTTCTCTCCAAATCTGCAGTCAGGGTCCATGATTCACAGGCATACAGAAATATGGATATGACAAGGGAGCGCATTAGTCTGATCTTGGAGATAAGTGAGATATTTTTATCTCTCCAGATGGTGTTTAGTTTTCACAAAGCTGTTATTGTCTGTGAAGTCCTGCATACTACTTCTGGCTTGGATCACTGGTCTGATACAATGGCTCCCAGGTACTTGAAGCTTTGAACTGTTTCCAGCTTCTGGTCATTAACTCTGATATCAGTGCTAATGCCGTTGGTGTTATTGGTCATCAGTTTGGTATTCTCTGCACTGATTTCCATGCCGTATGTTTTGGAGGCCTTATTCAAGTGTTCTGTTAGGCTGGCAAGCTCTTTTTTTCTGATCCTGCTATTCCATCAATGTCATCTGCGAAGCGAAGATTTGTGATCATTCTGCCACCAATGCTGACTGATCCTTCATGATGTTCCAGTGCATCAGCCATGATTCTCTCAAGGAAGATGTTGAAAAGAGTGGGTGAGAGTAAACAGCCCTGCCTTACTCCAACTGTTGTTCGAAACCATTCTCCAATGTTGTTGTAGTACACTGCACTGGTGGCCTCACTGTACAGCTGTTTGATGACTCTGATCAGGTTTGCATTGATGCTGTACAAATTCATGGTTGCCCACAAAGCTGCATGCCACACCCTGTCAAATGCCTTCTTAAAATCGATAAATACGTGGTAAAGGTCTTGTTGATGTTGAAGGTACCGCTCACATAGTATTCTGAGGTAAAATATCTTTTTTGGTTGTGCTGCGCCCCTGCTCTGAAACCTGCTTGTTCCTCAGCAATGATGGTCTCTGCTTGTGGCTTCAGTCTATTCAAAATTATCTGCAGCTTTGACCTTGCTTGGGTGGCATATGAGTTTGATTGTGCTGGAATTATGGCATTGTTGTAGATTTCCTTTCTTGGGGAGGGTGATGATGAGTGACTGTGTCCATGGTTTTTGGCCATTTTCCTGTCTTCCAGATCTTGTTGCAGTTTTCTTAGTAGGGCACTGGATCATGGCTTCCCTCCACTTGAACCAACTCAGCTGGAATATTTTTCAGCCCCTGCTGACTTTCCCCTTTTTCAGTGATCTGACTGCTGTTTCCACTTCTGGGAGGATAAGGGGGACTGTCCCGTGTCTCTGCTTTGTGGGACATTAAGGACATCTGGATCTCCTGCGGTTCTATAGTTATACAGGTTGGAGCAGTATTCTGTCCATCTGTTCAGAATATCCTGGTCATCAGTGAGAACACTTCCCATTTTTGTCTTGGATTATTAAACCTTTTCCCCGTTTTTTGCTAGTCAGGTCTTTTCACCAGCTGATGATCTTTCTTGCTATTGTTTTTCTTGATGTTCTCTTCAATGTCTTGGAACTGTTCACTGATCCATTTCTCTTTTGCCTCCGTCTTGGACTTCCTGATTCTTTTGTTGACTGCCCTATATTGTTCTGCTCTTTCTTTTGTTTCATTTTTCTTTTTCTTCAACTCTCTACGCTTGTGCATAGTTGTAGGATGTTAGGTGTGACCCATGGTTTTTTGACTATCACTGCTAGAGATCATTTTTATTACTGGTATATAGTTTTATAACTTAGGCGATACTGGAAGAAAGGCATCTTCCCCTGAAATGGTTCTGGGGTCCAAGGGGCATTGCCCCCTGGCAGGGTCATGGGGCAGAGCCCATTGTGGGGTTGGGGGCAAAACCCCCTCAAGCTGAAGGGTTTTTAGTAATTCAGTACCACCATTTCAAATCCTTACTATCACCACTACAGATCATTACTATCACTACTTCAGATCACTACTATAGAGCATTATTATCACTGTTTATAGATCATTACTATTACTGCTAGAGATCATTATTATCACTGGTATAGAGTGTTACTACACAGGCGATACTGGAGGAAAGGCAGTTCCCCTTGAAATGGTTTGGGAGTCCAGGGGGCATTGACCCCTAGAAGAGTCAAGGGGCAGAGCCCCTAAATGCCCCCTGATGCCAACGGGTTTTCAGCAATTCTAGCCTGTAAAATAGCCTCTCCTTGAAAAATTATTTCAGTTCTTCATACCAAAAAAGTTCTGCTCTTAAATAAGCTCTCCTAAAGACTTTATTTGCCATTTGTTACCCAAGGAGATTTTATACCCAAGTAATCACTAGCAAAAACTA
>CM054154.1:10283223-10308223 GCA_028751875.1 Rapana venosa
TAAAAAAATTAAAAGAACTAAAAAAGAACTCAAAACTAAGAAACAAAAACAAGAACTAAAATTAAAAATTTTAACAAAAAACTGCCCATCAACAAACCATAACAACGTCTAACAAAAAATTTTTAAATTGTTTACAATAAAATATATTGATAAGATAGACAACATGAATTGCGAGAACTTTGTTGATGACATCTACTGGTTCTAGTCAAGAAGAAATAACAGATGAAAAGAGTTACTGGAAAAGAAGGAGAAGTTGTACTCTCTTGTGTTTTGGGGTTAAAACAAGAAATTACTTAGGAACACAATAACAGTTAGAACAGGTGCAGCGTTATCACCACAAGACATTAATTAAGTATTTTAATAGGTATGAATCCTTCTTGGAGCAAAAATGGTGAAAACCCTAGGCATACTGTTATTGGTCTATTTGCTAAAGCAACAAGTGGGTCTTTAATGGGGGACTCAGAAGCTGACTTGGCTTATATTCAAAGATCCTGTTTTGTCTAAGAACCTGGAGACACTTGGCCCGTGTTTTTATTACCGTTTTGGCTCTCTGTTAGACCAGTAGTGCTAGTATGTAAACTTTAAAATTATAAAATTTAACCAATAGAGAAGATGGAAAACAGAACACAGACGAACCAACAGGAAGCACAGGAGATGCCCAGAACCAAGAGCAACCCTCCCTTTCACAAGTGACAACTGTAACAAAAAAACCTGGGGAGTTTAAGCTGGCAAAGGTTAGCAGAATGGAATGACAGAAAAAACTTAGCACAAAGCAAAGCAAGATTTTCTGGAGAACATTAGAAAAAAAAGATGTATAGAAACACAGAAAAAAGACACAGCACCACCAAAAACCAAACTTCAGTCTTACTTAATATATGGTATAACAGCTATGGGAATTGGTTTACAGCCTATAGAGGGAGGAGCTACAAGCAACCAGCAAGACAAGAACCGAACAAGAACAAAAGCCAAAACCACAACCACACCACAACCATTTCCAACAAACACCTGACAACGATCCCTTCAAATGTATTAATAGTTAATAAATAATTTTATACTTTTTAGTGAAATATGAGTACAGAAAAGACTGCAGTCAATTTTTTTACCAGCTGCCGTTATTGGCAGTTTTAGTGTGGGCTATTGTTGGGAAAAGAGCCTTCTAAAAATGAGCCGCTATTTAGGAAAACTAGACTTTGAAAAGACTAGCTATTTGTGGTGTAAACAGCATCCATTGTACAAAAGTTTCCCGGGTTAAGAGGGTTATTCCAGAAAATATTAGTCCATAAAAAAAAAAAAAAAGGCTTTTAGTGATGATGGTTGGTGGTGCTGAGTTAAGGCACTTGCTTTACAGGTAGAAACTATTTGTTTTCTAAACTTATACAGCGAAGAAAGAAGAGACTGATAAAGCAATAGAAACAACAAACCAGGCACAGGAAAAAATACGAAAGCAAAGAATTTCCAGTTGATTTTTTAAAGAAAAAATTCGTAAAAGGACAATGCAAAAACATTTTCTATGTTGGGGAATAAAGGTACTACATTTGAAGGAAACAAAAATCCCCTATTACTAAGCAAAACTTGTGATTTTTATAACCCCTAAACCGAAAAAGGGGAAAATTTCTTTTTTTGGGTGGGGATAAAAGAATTTTTTTCAGAAAAAGGGTTGGTTAAACCCAAAGGAATTTTTTTTTTAAATTTTTTTCAACCAAAATTTTAAAAAAATTTTTTTTAAAAAAAATGGAAAGGCAGCGGTAAATAAGGTTAGAGGGGTAAGTTGAAAGGGAAAGGGGTGGGGAAAAGTTTTTGGGGGTTTTTATTGGGAAGGTGTTAAAGTTTTATAAAATGAAGCCAAAAAATTGCCTTTTTTTCCCCGCCAAAAGAAGGAAAAGGTTAAAAAAGTTTATTTTGGGTGGTTGGTAAAAAAGGGGGTTTGAAAAAGTGAGAATGATTTTTGAAGAATTTTATCAGGGAAAATTAAAAAAAGTTTTATTGGTGTAAAAATTTAAAAGGGATTTTTAAAAAGTTTTTTGGGGGGTTTTAAAAGAGGGGAAAAGGAAAAGTTAAGAGGGGAAAATTTTAAAAATTTTAGAAAAAAATATCATAAGAGAATAATTTAGGAAAAAAAAAAAATGGAAGGGGCCTGCGTTTTGAAGGAATTTAGATAAAAAGACAGGGTTAAAATTGGGGGGTAAAGAAAAAAACAGAAAAAAAATTCTGAACCCCAAAAATTTGGGGAAAAAGGGGGGTTTTTATGTTGGGAAAATGAAAAAGGGGAAAAAAGAAAATCCCCCCCGGGGAAAAATTTTTTTTTTGGGGAAAAAATAAAAAAAAAAGTTGTGGAGATGGATCCCCTTTTTTTTTATTTGTCATTACCTGCACCAAAGCAACCCTTTTTTTTGCGGGGAAACTGCGCTAGTCCCAACCTAATACTGCCCCGTTTCATTAAGGAAGGCTACTTTTCATCAGAAGTAAGGGGGAAAGTTGTTTCTTCTATTTGTTTTTTTTTTACTACAATTTATGGGAAAAATGTTTGATAAAATGAAGTGGGTTTGGGCCCTCTTCATCTCCCCTAAAAATTTCCCAGATTTTTTTTAGCACCTCTTCTTTTGTGCCTTGATCAAGTTTTTTTTTCTATTGCTCCCCAAAGGTCATCATTATGTCCCGGCTATAAAAGCTGGACGGGTCTTGTACCATCATGGCCCTAATAAAGAGTAAAAAACCCATTGTGAGTCTCAATAAAAATTTTTTAACTGGGTTTTATAAATGTAAAAAAATTAATTAATTAATTAAAATTACTTTGTTTTCCAAGGGAATAGGGCGTATGGGTTTCGGGTGAAGAAAAATCGTTTTGTACCCCTTGCGAAATTCAATGTTTTTTTTTTAACCCCCGTTGTGTTGTTTTGGGGTGCAGGGTTAAAGAGAGTTTTGGGGTTTTTCAGGGATGAAATACCCCTCCCTTAAAACGGGCCCCTTTTCTTTGTAGTTATCATGACTAAATGCTTGTTTTGACCCCCTGTTTCCCAAACCCACCTTTTGCCTTTTTTAAAAATTTGGTCTGGCTTAAAAAGCAAAAAAATTTTTTTGGGGGCCCCTCAGCCAAATATTCTTTGTTTAAAAAATGCCGTTCATCTACCCTTTTATTTACCAATAGCCTTTTTTTTTTATGATGAATCCCAGGGACTGTCTTTTGGATAACACTGGTGTCAACCAGGGGCTCTGATCCCAGCGCTACGTCCCTCTAAAGGGTCTTTGTATATATCTTCTGTGGGTATTGCTAGGATAAAAGATTTCGGGTTCTGGGTACAAGCCCCTTACAGAGGATGTTTGGCAAATGAAGAAATTCTTTAAAAGGGAAACCCCAGCTCAAAGCTTTGACAGCTCCAGCACAAAAACCCCCAATGAATACGGTTTGTCTGTTTAACCTGAAAACTTTTTCTCATGAGGCCTTTACAGACTGTCTTTGGAATTTTTGTAGTCTTGATAGTTGGTTTTGTGTTAGATTTTGGTTTCATTTTTTTTTTTGGGGGACTAATCATTTCTTTTTTGTGTGTGGTTTCTCCATTGTTTTACCAAAGCAGCTGTTGTTCTGAGTTTTGAAGTAATCCTTTTTGATGCATCGGTTGCCTTCGTTCTCAAAACCAGTGTTCTTGTGATGTTTTGGTTTCGGGAATTGCTTTTGGGTTTAAAACCACAATGATACGAGGAACAGCAGTAAAAAATTAACCCATCCCTTAGGTAGACTCCCGCAACCTGTAGTGACAAACATACTTGTTTTGCATTTAAGTTTGGTACAAGTTTGGGGGTTCTTTTGGAGTTTTTTGGGGCCCTTTTGCGCCAAGGGTTGTAATTGGGGCTCTGTAGTTCAGGGGGTAGACAAAATTTTCCCCTTTCAAAGATCCGCCCATTGCTTGATCGGGGAAAATTTGTGTTTTGTTTTTTTTTAAAAGTCTCCTAAAAACAGAAAAGGACCATCAAACAATTTAAAAGTTTCTTAGGGGTTTGTGATTTGACACATCCCCCATCCATACGAGGGTTGCGTAAAAGTACATGATGTAGTTTAAAGGTTTTTGCTGGGAATCTTAGTTTTCAAAATTTTTGTTGTTGGCCTTACGAAATTGGCGTGCCATATGTTTGCCCACGAGCCACCCTCAATCTTTTGGGGGAGCTTTGGGGCAGTTCAGAAAAAAATCAATCTGTCCCCCAAAAAAACTTCAAGAACCCCACCCCAAGGGTTTCCCCGGTTTTGTAATTTAGTGTGAGGGGGGTCTAGCCAAAATTGTTTCATGCCAGTCTTTTGTTTTTTCCAAAGACTCAAAAACCCAAACAAGACCCCAGCAAGTAGATACTGATCATGGTAATCGCCCATCGTCTGACGTGAAATTTTTTGCCTGCCCACTGGGAATACGGGTTAATCTAAATCATGCCCTTTTTCCTGTCAGTTTTTTTAAAAAAATGCTTTTTTTGGCGGCGCTTTTTCAAACCCTTTCCCCTTGAGCCCCTGTATCAAAAGGATAGACCCCTTTTTTCTGAAAAGCTTTGTGTCAAAGTATTTTTCTGTAATTGGGGAAAGTACTCGTGATGAAGAAAAAGGGACTCTAGAGATCCCATCAAAAGTTTGCGTTTTGGTCCTCTATAAAAAAAATGGCTTTTGAGTGAAAATTTCAACAAAAAGTAGATCCCAAAACATGGAAGTCCCAGTTTTTTTTCCCAATTAAGAGGCTACGACTTCCCCAAATTATGAAAGGCATTTAATTTGTGAGTTTTAAGGCCTACTGCATTGCACAGTCTTTCGGGAGAAGTCCCTGATTTTCCCAAAATAGTTTGTCCTTCTTTGAGGGACTTGAAAAATGCAGTAGGCCTTATACTCTTTCATTTTATTGCCTGCAAAAAAAAATTTAGGTGAAAAGTCTTTTTGCCCCCTTAGTTGGGGAAAAGACGGGCCACTTCCATGTTTTGGGATTTTCCCTTTTAGTTTTTAGATTACACTTACTATGTGCTGCCCCACAAAAACTTCCCACTGTGTGGTCATGATCTCTGACTGTGTGATTGTCTGCCACCGGCGGGGGATAAAAAAATTCCCACAAACCCCGCAATGGTGGAAAAAGATACTGTTCCTGGTTTTATCGGGAACATAATGATATTTTTGGGGTTTAGCTTTGAGAGTAGTGGTTATTTTCCCGCTTTCATGTTTTTCGGGAAAAAGCTAGCCGCTTTGGCCCTCTATACAAAAATGGTTTTGAGTGTGCACCAACATCTAAAAAATAACATAAGCAAAGGGAACAGATTTTGATTTTTAACTGGAAAGGGTTTTTTGGGAAAATATTTTTCCGGTGGGGGAAATTTCTTAGGAAAATGTTTAGACTAAAGGGTCAGCTACACTAAAATAGGGACTTTTTGTACCTTTTTTATATTTTTTTATTTTAAAAGTAAATTTGTTTCCTGGCCTTGGTGTTACAATTCAGTTTTTTGCTTGGGTCTCACTCTTAAAATTGTTTTTTTTTTTTCCGCCCAGTGCTTGAAAAAGCCGTAAACAAACCCAAGCATCTTTGGGAAAAAACTCTTTTTTTTTCTTTTTTTTTTTAAACATTTTTATTAAATTTTTTGCATATGAACCAAAAAAAATATAAGTTGAAACCCTAAGTAAATTTTTAACCGTGCCCCCCGTTTTAACACTTTAAATGCCCTAAATTTCAATGTAAATTAATACCCCTTTTTTTCAAGCTAGCTATAGTTTTTTGTATTTTTAATTTTTGGGTTAATAATGGTACTAAGTTAGAGGCACAAGTAACTAATTAAAAAAATTTTCCCTACATTATGAGGTAATGTTAAAAAAATGTTAATTCTAAATATGGAAACAGGGAAAGATACAAGAAAAAACATCCCATTTTGATATGCATACAAGCATATATACAAAACATATCCCAAAAACCCTCACACAAAAAAATAACATACATCCTTTAAAATAATCCCTACATACATCCAAAACATACTTTAAAAAACCTACATACACACGATACACAACATAAAACACACACATTTACAAAAAAAATACACTGAAAAAAGGGTTATAAAATTCAAATCTTGGTCACTATTGGGCATCCCAAATTTGGTTATGGGGTTTGGGAATTATTTTTTTTTAAAACCCTTTTACGATTCTTGTATGGCTAAGGGAGTCCACAAACATTTTACCACACCCCAATTGATACACCCCACATACTTTAGGGATCTATACAACAATAGCAGGGTTACTGATCCATGGGGGAGATAGTAAAAGTCACTCCCCCATACACTATTTGATGACAAAATTTTATCCCTTTTAAGTCCCCAACAAATAATTTCGGAGTAGATAAAAACCCCATTTTGCAAATTTTGGGAAAAAAGAAAAGGTAATGTGGATACTTTTTTTTAATTTGCTATCAAAGGGGAATGTAAAATTTCTAAAATTTGCCCTATATGGTACCCAATCAGTTAAAAAACTTATTTTGAGTCATGTTGATAAACGAATATTTTGTAATTTAAAAACACCTTTTTCAAGTATGTCCTAAAGTGCCCAGAATTGAGGGATTGTTTTTTTGGGATCTTGCTTCTGAAAATGTAAAATTTTGCATGAAATATAATCATGTAAAAAAATGTGGTCATCCTTTTAGGCATCATCACACCCAAAAACAAAAAAAAATTATTTCATTAAAGCATTATTTTGTTTGCATTTTCAAAATTTTGATTTATATATCTTTAAAATGTCCCCAAAAAGGTTGGAAAACAACCCACAAGTCCAGGGCAAATGGCTTATACTATCCTGAACTCTTCTGCAGAAGTTTGCAGCTGCTTTCATGAACCCCCTTCATTGCATGAGGACAGTATTTGTTGCTAATAGTCTATGTTTTTAAGTTTTTTTTGGGGGAAACCCAAAACGTATTTTAAATTTTTTTTAAAATTGGTTGAATTTTTTGGAAAAGTTCCTTTCCCAAATTTGGGCTTTGGTTTTTTAATTTTTTTGCCCCCATTTTTGACAACGTTTGGTTTTGATCATCCCCATGAGGAAAATTCGTAAAAATAGTTGACCCCTTTGGGATAGGATGAAATTAACCCTTTAAAGGAGCTTTAGGGAAATTCAATGTTGTTATCAAATATATCTGGTTTTGTTTTCTTACAAAACTTTTAAAACAGCTTTTTCACATCCCATGTATGAAATTTACAATCAGTCTGTAGATTATATTTCCCTTTAAAACTCTTAAACTGTGAGAAAAAGCCATTCTATAAAGCAAATTATGAATGAAACATCCCTTTTTTCATACCATTTCTTTAAAAAAAAAGTTTTTTTCCCCAATCTAAATTGTTTCTTTATAAAAAAGGTTCCCCTATTATTTTTTTTCGGGAATGTTGATACAAAAACCCTTTTTTCCCAAAATTCTTTGTTTGATTTAGGACTTTTTTTCCAAAAGTGATTAGGTTGAGGATTTCTGTAAATTTGGGAGATCAGTCCCAAGTTATTAAAAGATGGCTAGAATGGGGTTTTTTTTTTCAAGTTTTATTTTTTTCCTTTTTATGGTTTTTTTTCGAAAGCGTCTTATCCAAACATTTTTAAAAGCTTTTATTTTCCCTTTTGATATCTGGTACCCCAAGGGCCCCCTTGGGCGAATAGTTTAACAACTTTTTTTCGACAAACCCTACCCTTTTTTGTTTTTCCCAAACAACTGAAAAACCTGTTTTTTGGTTTAAAATTCAATCTTTACTGGGGGGGTTTTAGGCAACAACATCCACAAGTTTTAAAATTCTTGGTTTAAATTTAAATGTTTTAAAGAATACCCAATTTTACCAAAGGGGGTAATTTGTCGCTTAACCCATATTTTTTAAAAAGGGATTTTTAAATTTAAAGCAAATTTTTCTTTAAAGATTAAATTCTTCAATTCCTTTAAATTATTAGAGGCCATTTTCCTAATATTTTTAAAACTTGGAGGTTTCCCCACTGCGGGTTAAATAGGACTTTTAGCGTTTTGGTTTGGTTCTTCTGTTTTCCAAGCCAAAACACCCACAGTTTTTTTTGCATTAATTTCAGGCCAGCTTTTTCCCCCAAAGGGTATCAAGAATGTTAATCCCTTCTGTAAAGGTTTTCTTCATTTTCCGTCAAAAAAAAGTTCAGTGTGTCTGGTATTGTGAAATTTTGTGCTCGGTTTCTCCAACCTAATCCCTTTTTATTTTTTCGCTTGTTAGTAAATTTCCCAAAGGGGCCCTTCTACACAAAAATAAACAGATAGGGGGAAATTTAGAATTCCCCCTGTCGGAACCCCCGAGAGGGGAAAAACCACTGTGACTTTTGTCCTTTAAACCGGGGACAGACGTTTTTATATTTTTGTGGGAAAACGGGATATCCACGACAGAAGTCTTTGCCAAAACCCAAAAAAGGAGCGGTTCTTAAAAAGGGGAAAAGGAGTCAAGGCCCTTTTTCAAAATCAAGGAAAAAGACCCTGGTAAATTTTTCCCTTTTTAAAATTTCTGAACCTTATCAAAAATTTTTGTCGAATGTTGTCCCCTTTAAAAAATTATTTTTTAAAAATTCCTTTTTTGATCTTCTTTTAATAAGAGAAGGTAAATTGATTTTACTCTATTTCCCAATGCTTGCAGACCCAATTTTGTACACAACTTTTTAAGAGGAAAAATGGGCCTCCCGTTCTTAATAAATTCTTTTTTTTTTATTTTCCCCTTTTTGGGAAAACAAGTAATAACACTTTCTTTTTTTAGGTGCTGAAAGTTTCCCCCTTTTCCAAAAAAAATTATTTAGAGCTCCCTTTCCCCAAATTTGGGCCAACCCGTTTCCAGAAAAATTTAAAAAAATTTAACAGTAAAACCATCTGACCCGGACTTTTATTGGTTTTTTTTATATTTTTTTAGTGCCTGGTGGCCCTTTTTCCATGGTTATTTTTCCCCCCAAAATGCGATTTTTTCTATAACAGTGAGTTTAGGGATATTTCCTTTAGAAACTGGAAAATTTCACAATCTCTATTTGCTTCCTTTCATACAGGTTTTCATAAAAATTTGGGACTTCTTTAAAAATATCTCTTCATGTTTTGGGTGTTACATTACCCTTTGATGCCTTTAAATTTTTTTCCTTTTATTTACTAATATAATGACGTTTTTTTTAAAACTACAGAAATTTTTTTGTTACTTTTTCCCCCTTTAGCCACCCCTTTGCTGCGACGTTTGTAAAACCTTGCCTTTGTTTTCTTTTAATCCTTTAAAAAAATTCCTCTTTTTTCCCTTGTTAAGTTTCGAGTCTTTCGTCGGGCAGTACAAGTTTCTTTTTAAGATGTTCAATAAATGTTTTCTAAATAGTTAATGCCCTTCTACAGTTTTATGCTTTTTCATTGGGCAAATGAAATTGTTTTTGGGGTGTTATTTTTTATAAGTAAAACTTTTAAGAAAAAAATTTATCCCCCGGGTAGTAAACTGAATCTCATCATAGGGAAAAATTTTAAAGGTTTTTTTCCCGAGAAAAAGGAAGGGCAGCATATTTTTTCAAAAAAATATTTTTTTATAAAATTGTTTACCTCTTCCACAAAATTGTTTTTCTCCCCAGAAGAGATTTAGTTAAATTTCCATAATTAAATCCTCTTTCTTTCTTTGTTCAATGAGAGGGTTTTAAAGTTATTGGGTCGGAAATGGTTTTGTTTTTATAACCTGGTTTAATTTCCGGGGTCTTTGACTGTAAGGTACAGGCAGTCTGAGACCAGGAAAAAACTGCCGGCTTTGTTGACAGGGTTACTCCCCTTTTTTGCCATGTTTACTTTTTTGGCCCGGGGGGTGGAAATTTCCCCCCACATGTCGGGCAAGTTTAAATTTTTTCTTTATAGGGTTTTACTGTTCCTGAGGGCCCTTTGGGGTTTTTGCATGCTTGTTAATTTAAAATAATAGAGTTGGATCTAGCACTAGATTCCAGTCTCCTCCAACAATAAGATTTTTGAGCCCACATCGTGAAAATGACCCTCCAATTTATTATAAAATCTGGTTTAGTCTCTGTTAGGTCCATACATTTCTAATATAAGAAAAAACTTTATTTATTATATGGGAAACCCAGACCAAAATATATAATTACCATTTAGGGTCTTTAAGATTTTCTTTACTTTTAATTCCCAAAAATTTTTATTAAAGAGGGGCTTCACCTCTTGAGCTTGAATTGGGGGACGCAAAATAACACTTGTAAACCCCATTCGGAAAGGAAACATCGCTCCCCTTTTTGGGGTCAATTGGGAAACTTGTAGTAGGAAAATAGAGCAATTTGTATTTCTTAAAAAATGAAAAGGGAAATTTGTCTCTTTGTTGCATTTTCAAGGCCCTGGCGTTCATAGGAAAATAAATTTAATGGCTTCTCCATCATAAAAAGGTTTGCATTTTAAGGGAAAGGGGTTTATACATTGCTTTGCACAAGAAACATTTTCGAAAAACCCCCCTTAATTTCACCTAAAATAAAACACTGTACAGACTCTCACTTCCAAAAAACTTTGTTAAAACCCCCGGGAAAAGACACCCTCGGCGTGGGTAATCAGGAGTGCTGCAGTTTGAACAAAAAATTTCATGCCCGAATACATTCTTGGTCATTTTCAATGCCTGATTTGAAAAGACTAAAACATTTCCCAAAACGTGCACAAAATAAAAAAAGAAAAAATTTTACACACTTAAATGAAAATTTCTATAATTTCCCGATGGGGGTTGCTCAGGGGAAAGGGAGAAATCAGGGTAGGTACCCAAAAATCTATAGACAAAGCATGCACTGTGTAATTTTTCGCGCATAATTTAGGGAAAATACCTTTCTGCAAAATCTTATTACGCCCCACTTCCGTGCTTTCTTCAAAAGAAAAAAAAAGGGGAAAGCAAAAAAATCGATCCCTTTACTAAAATAACGCCCAAAAACCTTTGCGTATAACCCCGGGAGTCCCAAAAATAATAATATAATAATAGTAACTACAACAAAAACAACAACAAAACAATAAAAAAAACAACAACAACAACAAAAATAATAATAAAAAATATAATTAAAAAAAATTTTTAAAAAAAAATCTTTAAAAGCAAAAAACAATAAGAAAATTTTCATCATCACCATCGCCATCATCATCACCCTCCCCCTCCCCCCACCCTTCTTTTAACCCCACCCATGGCAATGATGATGGACGGGACAAACCCAAATGGGCAGAACTTGTGCCTGCAATCCGCGGGCCCGGGGTGATTTTTCGCCTAAGGGGGGCCCCCTTCCGCTGGGGCCAACATCAGTGCAGACTCCACTCTCCCCCAAAAAATTCCCCGGAAAGGGACTACCCAAAACCCAGGGCCCCCTGCGCGAACGCACGCAGAAAAACCCTGGCACACGCCCAAAACCTGCTCCGGGCCCCCCGCAAGAGAAAGGGGGCCGTGTCCGGTGGGAAAAAAGATGACAAAATTTCCCAAAACCCTTTCAACACGGGGCGGGTGAAAAAAAGCACACGAGTGCCCACTTTCCCCTATCCCGATACAAAAGAGTAAAAAAAATAAATAAATTAAAAAATTCAAGAAAAAATTTTAAACCCAAAAATTTACTTTCGCCCCGACAAAATAACAGAGCCCTTTTAGGAGTTTTTTGGTTTTTTCAATGGGATTTTCTCAGCAGTCCCCTCAGTCCGTTACAGCAGCAGCTGCAAAACCCTGCAAACCGAACCTCTCCGCCTTCAGGACATAATTTCCTGGGCAGTTTGGCATTGATCATGAAAAACGTCAATTTAACAGAATCCATGTGTGTTTTTAAAATTTTGCCTAACGACACATGCACCACAAAAATTTCCTAGCATCCAATGCTTTTTCTGCCCTTTTGCCAAAGGGTTTTCTTTTTCTTTTCCAAAGAATTTTTTATAAAAATAAAAAAAAAAAAAATAAAAAAAAAATGTTTCCCCCTCGCCCCGCGTCTATAACACAAAAAACAGCAGCTCCGCATCAAAAGTACTTTATTGGCCCGTAAAAGGGTGCGTGTTCCACCCCTACTTTATATACACTTTGTAAACCTATAAATTTATACAAAAAAAGCCGGCTTTCATACGACATTTCTCAGTTCAGATCAGATTAAAAATAAAATAAAAAAAAAATAAAATAAAAAAAAAAAATCAAAAAAAATAAAATAAAGACAAGGCAAACACAAAGGGGGAGAGACCATTGCAGAGTTTTCGAATGTTATGGTTCCGTTTTTTTGGTTTCACTCTACCTCCCTTTCCCCTTTCCCCAAAAACAGAACAGACAGAGAGAAGAAAAGAGGAGAGGAGGAGAGAGAGAGAGAGAGAGAGAGAGGGAGGAGAGAAAAGAGGAGGGGAGATCTATTAAAAATGTTTCCCAAATATCCCTTTTCAAACCGGGGGCCCGCATGTATCAAAAAAGAGTAAATACAAAAATTGGGACATCACCGCCCTTTTCCACAGTTCCCCAAAAATTGTTGTTGTGTACGGGGCAGCTTAAACACGTGATGCGGAATAAAAAAATTTAAAGCCAAAACAAAAAGCGACACCAAAGTTGCCCGAACTTTACGCTTGGGAAAAAAAAAAAAAAAGGTTAAAAATTTACATAGGAAAAATGTACACATTTTATAAGGGAAATTGAAGGTAATGAAAAAAAGAGAAAAAATAATAAAGCGGGTGGGCCCCCCCACACAAAATTTTTTTTTAAAGGAATTATGAAACACTGGGTTTTTTAATCAGTCTGTTACTTAGAGCTTGCACGCATTCTCTTTTGAAATAGCTCGTCTATATTTTCTCCCAATTTATTGGGGAAAAGTCTTGCCATTTTTTTGTTTTGCATTTGATTTTTTCCCTGGGATGACCAAGTTGCCAATGTTTCACTGTGTTTTGAATGTTTCTGGGAAGTCTGTAATTGGGCCCGGGGTGGGTCCTCCCCCCCAAAACACGCCCCCTTTTTGTTTCGCTTTCTGCGTTTCCTTTAGCCACTGTTTTTATTTTTTTGAGACTGGAATGGGGACAAAAAGGGGGGGTGGTTTCCCCTTGTACTAGTAGCTCCTGGGCCTGTGCACCACCTCTAAAATGTCCTAGATGTTGACCCCCGATTAGTTCTGAAAATTTCTTGCAACAGGTTTTGCCAGTCCGCATAGGGCTCCCCGCCCTTTCCTTTACATTTCACTTAAAATTCCATCGGCGAAACGTACGCTGTAAGTCATTTTTATTTAATGTTAAAATTTTTGTAGTTTTTTTATCTTTCTCTATTATCTGCTCTTTGGTTTTTTTTAGTTTCTTTTTTTTTTTCTGTCCATTTCGTTTTTGACTTCAAAAACCCCAACTTTCTTTTTTTCAAATTTTTGGTTTTTAATTTTTTTTGCTATTTGTTTCCTCGATCTAAGCTGTTTAATATCGTTTCCTTTTTAGCCAAAACTATCAAAACGTTTTCATAATTTCGGCTAAGGGGATTTTTTTCCCAATTGTGTCACCGTTTTTTTCCCCCCTTTTTCGAAAAAAACTTTCTTCTTCTTCCTGAAACGGTCGGGCAGCTGGAAAAAAGTCTTTTTTTTTCAGGTGGTAGTTGGGTTTAGCTTTCTCGAGTCACTTTGGGAAAAGATGCAGTTGTTTTAAAGTTTTTTTCAAAGGAGTTGTAAAAAAAATTTAGGTGGTTGATTCGGGCATGGCCAACATAATACAAAGTTTTTTAAAACTCACTCCCCCGGGGCCAGGGTGCATCATTTATTTCATCATGCCCTTGGGGGGGGGGAAAAAACCCGACCCAGTAAAAAAAAACCTTCGCTGCGCACACAGGACACAACCTTGCGGAGAACAAGCCCTCTACCAGGGAAAATTTACCCCACACTGAAACATTCCCAAATGCAGCAGCTGACAGCGGAGGAACAGTTTACATCAACATCCTCAATGAAAGCGTGAAAATCTTGCCCCTTTCCCAAAGTCGTATCTGCCTCCCTTTTGGCCTGGATCACGGTGACAGGGCCCGGGTTTTTTACATAACGGGACACCCCGGAGAAAAAAATTTTGAAAAAAATTAATAAAAAAATCATAAAAATGAGAAATTATTCAAAAATACCCCATATATTCAGGAAAACTTAAGCAAGAGCATTAAACATTTCAGGGCCCCAAATTAATGCTCATTAGTTGGTTTAAATTTTAAAAAAAAATTGACGGAGCCCGGACTTTGGTCAACCTGTCACCGGATTGGGGCGGGAGCTCAATTTCCCCGACATGGAATAACCCGTTAGTATGTGCTCCTTCGTCTGCAAAACTCTTTTTTGTGCTGTGTTTTTTGTCTGTGCAAAAAGTCTTATTTCTTTGTTCTAATAAGTGTAAAATGCCCATTTATCAACAAAAAGTCTACATGGTTTTTGTCGGGAAACACCTACAGTGGGGGATTGTAAAATTGCGTAGTGGGCTTTGGGCGCATTTTTCCCAGGTGTCCAATTACACTGATGGGGGGGTTTTGGGGTTCCTCAAATTGTCAATTTTCCTAACGGGAAACATAAAAATAAATCCCGGGGTAAAGTCAAGTTGGGCACGTTGTTCTGATTTTTTGGGAAAACTTTCTGCTTTTTTTTTTTCCACAAAAAACTTTTTTAGCCAGAACACACCCAAAAAAACACTTATCATCTTTTTTTCTGAATGTTCAGCACGCACTTTTTTGCTATAACAAGGGGCAAGGGAATGTACCTTCTACCAACAAGGGGATGAAATTTTGGTTTTGCTTTAGTTTTAAATTTTCAAAAGGGAACCTTCCCAATTTGTCCTCCTGACCCCCTCATTCTTGCTGTTTCTGCAGAATGTTCAAAGTTGCACATATCTCTTTTCCCCAAATGTTGTGTTGAGCCTTCAAACGAGTTTAGTGTTGCTGTGTTGGGTTTACACATGATTAGTTAATTCTTCATCTTTATTTTCTGTTTGTATAGAATTTTAGCAACCAACTGCACCTTTACTGGTGGGGGAAAGTTTAGGTTGTCTGGTATTTGTGCGATTACATCTTGAATTTCTTTGTACCCTTTTTTGCTTGTGTAACAAATTTTGCTCAAATTTTCCCGAAACCTTTGTCCCCTACTGAGCCTCAAAAAATCTTAAAATCATTTTAGTAAGAAAAAAAAATTAATTAATTAATTGCTTCTGTTTTTTTTTTTTTTGCTTTCGGTATGAAGCAGTAAATCTCCCCAGGTAATTTTTTAGCTCCTTAATAGAGATCGCTGATTTTTAAAGCATGCTTGGGCCCCAAACAGATACCCCCCTTTTTTTATATTTCCCTTTTTTTTTGAAATCAAAGTCCCCAGCATTTGGGTTTGTGTTGTTTGTTGTGGCGGTCGAACTTTTGGTGTTGTTGTCAAACTAGTATCCCGAAGACGTTTGAACTCCTCTTCTAATTTTTTTTGGGAATCTGTTGGGGCTTTTCTAAAAATGGGTCTAAATGAGCCCTTTGTTTGGGTAAAAGTCAAGGCAACCCCAGCATTTATGTTTTTCTTTGTCTCGCACCAACCCTTTTTCAAAAAAAACGGGTTTTGACAAAATGAACAGGCTCCTGCTGTTATTAAAACAGACCCCAAATGCAATTGATGCAGGCCCAATTCCAGTGCCAAGAGGCATGCTGTTCTGCTGCGGCTGTAGACGATTGTGTACCTGTAGTATAAGCTCAACACTAAATGCTGATTGTACCTACGCCTGCATTTTGTATATTTTGCTAGTTGTTGTATTGTCATGCTGCTTGTGAAAGTTTGTCAAACAAAAGGTTGGGGTTTTCAGGATTTTGGTGCACTGGAACTTTGGATATTAGCGGTCTTCTTTTCTTATACTTTTTAAAAAAAAAACTGTGTGAAATTTTTATTGGTATTCATTATTAACTTGTAATGGTTGTCGGCAGTTCAAATCTGTGTATAGACTGCAACGGGGGTAAATGTGGTGAGATTAAGGGTTGCAAATTTGGGGTCAGCTGTGGGGGGTTTTAGGAGCAAGTTGCTTTATTATGGAAATGTTCCCTTCAATGTATTGTCACCCCCGCTGTTCGAATTTTCAATAGCAAAAACTGAGGGCATCAACTTTGAGGTCTTTCCATTAAGTATCCCATCTTAAAAGAAAATGCTTGTCTTTTTTGCAACCCGACAAACACCAATGGGTTTTCTGATCATCCAGAGGAAAATATGGAAGGGAAAGTAGTGTGGGGGTGGTTTAGTCACTGAGTCTTTTTATGAAACAGGGAAAAATGCTTTTTCTGTAAAAGCTATTTTCTTATTCATTTTGCTGGCTGTTTTATTTTGTAGTGCTATTTTTCTGTCCGATTTATGGCTTTTCGAAAAATTTTTTGGGGATAAAGTGTGTATGGATAATAAAATCAAACTTTCGCAGTCGTGCTTTGGTTGAAGTGCCCTTATTCTTTTTGTTTTTGAAGTAAAATCATCTGTAATGCTTCAGCTTAACATTACGCAACTGTTTAAGTTTAGGGAAACCCCGGGGTTTTTAGCTTTTCTTTTGCTGTGCGCTTGTAGTATCCATCTTTGTTCTCAAAAGCAAAAACTTCCCCAATTCCCACCCTTCTCAAACTCTTTACATCCCCAAGATCTTTAAGCTCAATTTTGGGGGCATGTTTCGGTGCTTTATTAGGGGACGGTGACAGGTTATGTATGTTTTTTGTATTTATATTATTTCTTTCTAATGAAATATGAAAATTTTTACAGCAATGTTCTTTGTGTGGTTTTGTTGTTAAAGGTGTTTATGGAACCCTTCTTCAGCCTTTAAAATTAAAGTGTAGTAAGGTTTGTGCGCGTTTCACGTCTTTGCTCTGGGGTGGAAGGATTTATAAAAGGGGACTATGAGGAAAAGCCTTCTCACCACTTGTTTTGGTTGTGTTTAATGGAAAGTGTACAAAAAGAAAGGTTTACTCCCAAGTAATGGGTCTCCACCACATGGTTTTTTCCTTTGCCATCATCATAAAACCCACCAGGGATATTTTTCCAATTCCTCATTTTCTAAATGGTTCCGGGGAACTAGCATTTCTAAGAGTTTGAATCCTTTAATTGGATGACTGTAATTTCTCTTAGACTGCTTGGTTGAGTTTTTTCTGTGAACCGTGGGCGAAGGATCTTTTCCAGGTGCAGAAATTATAACCCTTTTTGCACGTAAAAAGTTTAAACTCTGTTTAGGTTATTTTTAATCCCGTTGTTTCTGCTGTAAGTTTTTTTCCCGAACTTTGTAGAAAACCTCTGAAAGAAAAGTTTTATGTTGACAGCGGTTGTCAATAGGAATGGCTAGTTGAACAGGTACACCTGACTGATGTTTGTTCGTGTTATAAACATTTTATCTACAATAGATAATTAATGTATAAATATAATAAACGATGCAAAATTTACGATGTGGATCTCACTTTAAACAAAGAACTATTACTTTAATAAGCTATATGTTGCTGTGTCCCCCCGGAGACATTGATCTTCAAAGTAAATGTTCCCAAAACTGCTGAATGAAATCATACTTAAACTCACCAATTAAGTATGATGCCACTGGCGAAAGCTTGTTGTCTAAATCATATTGCAGTTCTATCAAAAACACTTAAACTTTGTATCCACTGTGCAACTTTCAGGCTGTGGTGTGTCAATATGCTGACTCACATGAACCATCCAAACCATTAGTAAAAGTCTGTGTACAGGTTTCATGTGTACTATCATGTTCAGGCGTGTGCTATCTGAGTGCAGGTCCCACTGCCCACTGATAGCAACTTCAATCGTTTAATAGTAGGATTAACTTGAAGGCGTTTGAGAGGTCTGTGCAATGATGTTCATTATTGATTCTATAAGACTGCATTCAGCAAACACAGGTACAAAATCAAACATGGGGACTCTGTATTTGTGGGGTGTGACAGAGCGTATAACTATGATGGTGGCCTCAAATAACATCTTTCTCACGGGAGTAAGAGTTGTTCTTGGTTCATAGAGACAAATTGCAATGAAATGCATGGGGACGCTTTCATTCTGGAATAAAAGTGAAGGGGTTAACAAGACAGGATTAGAGAGGATTATGGACTCTGTTGAGCCTATGGTGGTGGTGCTTGCCGGTGCAAAGGCCACAGACAAGTTCAAGTATTATTGGTGGCACTTGGGTTTGATGCACAGAGCAGTTTCTAGCAAATCTTGAGGACAGAATTAACTCGGGCTGTTGACCTTACATCAAAGCATCAAGCATTATTCACGATGTTCTTCACTATGCCACACAGCTAAGGTAGGACTTTGCTATAGGACATTGTTTATAATGATCCTTCTAACATGCAGTTACAAATAGGAACAATTACAAACTACAACAACAATATTATTATAGCTGGAGATGATGTGCAGTTTGGAAAAAATGAAAGCGTAAATAAAATGCCAGTAGCATCGTTAGCACCAGCAGCGAAAAGTGTAGTAACAACACCAACAACACCAACAACAACAATAAGGGAAAGAACTCCTGCCACCTCAGAGCAAACAAATAAAGTTATTGCAAAAGACAAACACCACGAAGAGTCGATTGCTTTAACAACTATACTTTGTTTTAAGCGGCCTTGTATCTTTATTTTAGAAGTAAACACGTACAACTAATGCAAAAGTAGTGTCCAAAACATTCTCAGCAATAAATCCTAACTTTTCCTGCAGTTGATAGCAGCAGCTAATCACTGAGCACAATTATTCCGAGGAAGTGTGTTGGCCAATTTGTAGGCTAATTTTTATAATAGGTTCTGCTAAGTGGCTGAGTTGTTTCTTAACCCAGCCTGTGCCTGTGGGTGCAGAAGGTGGTGGTAGTGGTGGTGGTGTGCTTCCTGTCAGCACATACACAAGTGTGCTTATAGCGAAACCCAATGCTGTAATTATACTGACAAGTGTTATGCCTTGCTCGCGAAACAGTGTACGGATTCTTTCAGCTAGTGTTGTGTTTTCATAAAGAATGCGGTGGATTGTTTCTTTTATTCTGCTAACTTGAGTTTGTAGTTGTTGTCTGTTATTGTTTTAGACCTCTATCTTGCTTGTTCGTCATCTTGCGATTTTTTAGAGGCTGTGTGATTTTTTCTTTTTACTTTTCCTGTCCAAGGATTTGCATGTCTGCTTATGTAGCTTCTTCTTTTCGAGGTTAATGTGTGAGTCTAAATCACTTAGCTTTGCTAAAATTATTTATCAGTTCGATTATTGATACTCTGTAGTGATTGATTAAGCCCCATTATTTCTCAGCATGGGTAGGGGTTGATCATATTGTTTTCAGGTGCACATCTACACTAAAAATGTGCGGTGTCTTTGTCTGCTTGTGTTCGGTAGCTAGTTTCAACTCTAGAATAGTTTAGTGTTGTGTTTGCAACTGTGCTAGGGTCTTCAAGTGGTAGACGTTCAATGTTTGTTGGTAGGTTTTGTTCAGCATTTTGTTAGTTGGCAATAGCTTGGTAGGCAGTCTGTTAGTAGTTAGTGCATCACTAATACCAAGTTTTCTTTGCATAGCAACACTTAGTCTCTGCTTGAGTGTATTTTTTGCTAATAAAGCGAATGAGGGTTATTTTTCTTTGTTAATAAAACCTTTTGTCCTGTGTCAGTTACAGCATACAGATTTTCTTTGTTGTCCATATCATAGTCCAGTATGGGGGTCTAGTACTTCTGGCGTTGGTTTGTCCCTAACTGTGTGAAAATCTTTACCCTGGCTTTCTAATAATTCTCTTCTGAATGGAATTGCAAGGGTGCTACAGATGCTGCTGCTTCACCATATCATTGAGCTGGCTAAACACATCATCATTATTCTATATCATAGTCTTCCATTATTATATTATGTTTTTTATTTTGCTACTAATAGAAAAAGGATGGCGCAACAAAAAACATTTGGAGCAATCTTTGATCCATACAGATGTTTAAAAGATCTCTTAGGGGCATAAAGGAAACAGAGAGCACCAATTGTTATTACAAACAACCCCTTCCACTATTATGAAAATCAGTTTCTGACTGTTAGGTTTACCTAAGTTAGGAAAGATGTGTCATTGTTCAGGAACAAACTAGGCTTGCTTTTCAGATTGAACTAGAGTCTGAAGATGTCCAAACAGAAAGAAGTTGTGGTAGCAAACTTAGGTAGTCTATTAAAAAAAAATTAGTGTCAAGCTAGAAGGCAGAAAAGTGCAGTCACTAAACAATGCAGACATATTCTTGATCTATACTTATTTATGGATGACAAAAGAAAAAAGAGATGATCTTATTTATCAGGGCATACAAGATGGCCGGAGGGGACTCAAACATAGAGTGATTTGCTGATAGGGAAAACATGAAAAAAGATGCTGCCATAGCAAAAGCCTATGGTAACAGGTTTTGTATTCCTCTTGACTTGAACTGCTCAGCTCTCTCATGCCCTTACTATAGGGCGCACTCAGAGACAGACTGTCGTATGAGCTGACCTTTAATGCATTGCTCGTGTTATTAACATCCAGTGCACGCTGACGCAAAGTACAAAATATCTAGTATATTCTTTAGAGTATGATGTTGTTAATCACCCAGAGCTTGCACACTTAATTGTCGCAGCATATCTGTCAAGGCTGGCTATCTATTATGAAAGAGTGCTCAACAATAGGCACATTAATGAAGAAGGTTAAGCAGATACTGTGTGGAACATTAAATATGAAACGCTCCAGCAACGATCCTACTAAAAGGATTATTAATGCTGTTGAAGAACCAGCCGGCCCCCTTTTCCAGATCAAGTAAGAGGTTTTTTAATCCGGTATTACATTTGTCATGTTACTATAGGGGACAACAAATCAAGTCAACGCCTCAGGTTATTTTACCATATCAACACTTTGATAAGTAAGAAAAATACTTTAGCTCTGGTCAACACAAATGATACCCACTACTGGTGTTACAAGCAAATCTTTACATCTACATGATGTTAGGCTTCATGAATACCTGACATCTAAATATGCATTGTGGGTTGACTTAAGATCAACAGATGATGATGAGCTGCATGGTTCAGGAAGATGCATTGAAGGAATAACTATTCAAATAGAGAAAGAGCAAGAAAATGATGAACCCATAAAAATATATCTATTTGTAGTGATGGATACACAACTCAACATAGAAGGAACAGACTAAAGAAATTGTTTACTAATGGACAGCTAAGTTTTCTACCAAAAGAAGCAACTGCTCTCTAATAGCGGCCAGACTGCTGTGGCAAGACAGATTTGTTTTAGAGTTTTTACAAACAGTGTACAAAAATCATTCGGTTATGGTTATTTCTGTCCAAACACTACACAACAATAAAACATTAAGAGAGAGAAAATTTATTTGGACAGATGAGATTCATAATTATTGTTAATCCCTCTGATCAGGCTAAGTGAGTGCTTAGAATACTATATAAACTTGTTTTGAAGTTACAGTCACTTATTTATTATAGATGACTGCTCAGCCGAGCGTTGACTTGTTTAAGAAAAGGATAGTTTGTCTAAGTTTGTTTTTAGGGGAGACATGCACAGATCTCTGTTTGGTTTTGCTGACACAAAAATATAATTGCATGTTAAGATTACCCCCCCAATGAACAATTCAAAGTCGTAATTTTTCACATGAATAAAAATCAGAGATGGTTTAATAATTGCCTTCGGAGGAATGATGTTATTACAGAGGAAAGACAAGAGAAAGGAATAAAATAAAAATGAGAAGCTCAAAAATGTCAAAGCTAATTCTTAAAAACAGACCAACCAACAAGATACTGTATTGTTGTGAAACCCAATAGCTTATTTTTTAATACACACACAGAACATACAGACAAGACACATAAGCATACACACACACTCTCACACACAAACACACATAATAAGAAGCAGCTGTAGGCCTACTGCTAACTGTGTTGTATTGGCAACATGCCAAAATCTTTTTCTAACACACACAGGTGCAAAAGGCGCGTGGCTAAGTATTGCACCATCAGAAAGGAAGGTTTGTATTTATTAATTTTCACTCTTCTATCGCCCTTCGGGGCAGCCCAGTTGGGAAGTTGGAATGCATTAGACAGGGCAGGCAGGCAGTGCTGTCAGGCATGGGATCAATCCCCCTTAGGGTAGCAGTAGCTACAGGTCCTATATTTATGTGTTGTGTGTACTTTGTTTGTGCTGTTAAGTGTTTGCGTGTTATGTCCTGTTTGTACTATGTTGTGTTGTGTGAGTGTGTATTATGTTGTCCTGTTATGTGTTGTGAATGCGTGTGGTGTGTGAATGCATGTGTCGGCATTCCAACAGTCATGAGTGCTGGAAATCTTCTTCGCTAGCCAAAGCTCCGTTGATGTGTCCTCAAAAATTGCTCTCATGTAATGGAGCCTGGGTAGCAGAGAAGGTTTTGCACTTTTTTATTTTTTATAAAAAAATTCAGCACAGCATAGCATAAATCAAATAATAAAGAAGAAGTATTAGTTTCTTTCTTTTTTTTTAGTATTTTTGTATTAGTTCTTGACAAGATATTGTTTAGCATAAATTCCCATAATTTTATTTGTTTGCTCATTACAAATAAATTAGTATTACTTTCAGTTTTAGTAGAGAGATAGGGAAAAAGCTGATTCAAGGTAAACTGCTTAGTTTTCATATAAAACTATGCAAGTTTTTGGTTTGATGAGGCAAACCGAATCAGACCAAAAGTTGCCTGGTTTTGGATAAAAAGTAAGTAGTTGAGCTTGAATCAGCTTTTCCCCTATCTCTTTTGTAGTTAAAATATTTGCGTTTGTGGGGGAAATTGGTGGCAGTAGGTTTACAAAATTGGGTATGACTATCAATTATTGGGTGATCAAGTGAGTGCAGGGTTGGTTGCCCTTCCATCTCTTTCCAAAAAGTGGAAAAATGGCGTTTTCTTTAGTAGCAGACGATTCATCTGATTAGCAAGACAATTTATTGAATGTTTGTATCTTTGAAGTTTGAAACATTGGAACGGGAATTGTTAAGTTGAGTCCGCAATTAGACGCTTAGGAGGAAGAGTAGAAGAAAATGCTGCAGTTAGGGAGAGAGTGAGCTAGAAAATAACTTGCTACACAGCACAATTCCTGACTCTGTGTGCTACACACACTGATGGTGGAGAAATTTGATCCCTCCCCTCCGTAACATAGACGCCTGAAAACGATGCTTTTTTTACCTTTTTTTCATTATTACCACACTTTTGCTTTGAAGCTGCAATTTGCAAAACACAATAGGTTGCCTTATAGTGAAACTAGCAAGAAGGAAAATAAAATAGGTATCCCATCTGCCAAGGTTCGACAGGTGACAGCAATGGGTACACCCCCCACACATCCATAATTTGTGTTTTTTGTGATGTGATGTGACCATGTGCCACCACTACAACTACTTTAGAGACTACCAACATTACAATGTTGTAGGGTTACAGAAGTTCTGTGTTGTTTCAAATTTGTCACACCTGTGCTGTGACACTGGTGACAGTGTGACAGTCATGTGCAATAATACACTTCTGTACACTTAACAAACATGTGGTAGCATGTGCAGATATGAACTGCAGTAAAAAGGTCACATGTTGATTGAATATGACTTGTTTTCAAAAGAAAAAAAAACAAACGAAAACTTCTGTCTCCTTGAGACATACCATAAAACAACAGGTGCTATGGGGATATTATATGACACATCCTTAAAGTACTATTGCACATAGCCATTAGTAAACACATCAGCTGGGTATCAGTTCCTTTGTCGACACTAACATGAAATGAACTATGTCAAATCCATGCAGGATTTGCTTTTTTAAATCATATATACCATACTTTTACCTGTGATTGGTGACAAATAGGCTGACATTGACAAGACATCTAGTGACCAGACACATAAAGATGCGCCTAAAGGCAAGTACATAGACATACCTAGCTTGTGACAAAAGTTCAGCTTGATAGCTTGTTATACACACACACAATTGTTCTAGGAGTAAAGTCAAATCTACAGGCAGTTTAGCTCTGTAGAATCCAACAAGAGGGTTAAGGAGCAAAACTCACAGAGCTCCAAAACACCAGGGCAGGCTAGTCAAGCCTCGGAGACTGGGGCATCCGTTTTCATCCCAGAAAACTCCCCAGCTGCAGGATGGGATGACAGATGAACTTATTGATCATTGTATCCCCAGCTGAGGTTAGTGGGCTCACTGATAAGCAAAGGAAGGTCTATTTTGGCCGATTCCCTAATGGCAAGGCCAGGGAGGCTTTATATGCCCCAAACTCTTGCAATCCTTTCTGGAGCTTTTGGACACCCTCAGACAAAAAAGGATATGGGGATTAGGGGTGTAGTGGGGGAGGAGGGGGTGTTGGGCATGCTACCTTTGAGATTGTTAATGGGAATGAAAGCAAACTAAAGCATCTTGTTTGCATATTATATGCCTCTGAGTTGTGTTTTGTGAGATTGCTGTGGCTGCCACTCTATCTAAATAGTAAACTCATCTCTTGTGTCAGGAAATTTTCCATCAGCTCTTAAAACAGCAATAGTCACACCTCTACTGAAAAAGCACGACCTTGATCCCAACATTCTGAAGAATTATAGGCCTGTCTCAAACTTACCCTTTGTCTCTAAAACAGACATATTGCATTTTGAACATATTATTTCTTCCCTTGGTATATTATGGAAACGTCCAACTTCAATAGGAAGCTTGTGACAGCTATAGCGAGACTTCATAATGTAGCTGGGTGGACACACGGCTACACTTAACTTAGATTCAAAGAGCGAAACCGATACTAGCCTTGTGGTCAATGTATATTCAGTTTTCTCAACTCTCTATGTAAACTGTAATTATTATACTTAGGATATATTTATATTTTTATATTTAGTGTATTATCTAAATAAGTTTATTTTACAATATTTTGATGTAACTAATTATTAAATTAGTTTTTATATTATCTACTGGGTTTTGTGTGTTGTCTAAATAATTCTTTTGGTCATTCAATAATACGGCCCGAGTTATCTCCCTTAAATGTGAGTGTTGGTCTGATCTAGCTAAGAAAATCAATAATAACTTTATTAATTCATATTGTTTGCTCATATTCATGGATATGATTGTTGAAATATTGATCTTGAC
>CM054154.1:10310723-10412933 GCA_028751875.1 Rapana venosa
TGTTGAAAATTAGAGACAGATATTGGGGGGAAAGTCTCAGGTAGGAAATAAGTGTGTTTTGAGGCTGGATTTGAAGGTATCAAGTGAAGGCTTTTGGCGAAGTGAAAGAGGGAGGTCATTCCAGGTGGATGGACCAGAAACAGAGGAGCGACTGCCAACAGTTATTTTGTTTGAATCTGGGTGTTCGAAAGCACAAAGTATCTGCAGCTGAACAAAGGGAACGGGATGGAGTGTACAGATGAAGACAATTACAGAGATAAGAGGGTGCAGATTTGTGGGAATTTGAAACAGAGGGATTGATTTTATAAATCAGTCTTTGTAGACAGGCAGCCAGTGAAGAGATCACAGAAAGGGGGAAATGGGTTCAGATTTTTTCTTTCTTAGGCCGTGGCTGCGAGTTTTTTTAGCGTTGAAAAGAGTGAATAGATGATGCTGGTAGGCCCAAACCAAAAGAGAATCGTTTTAAAACGTGAAAAAGGAGTGTGACAAGCTTGGAAGTTGCATCGTGGACAGATACTTGGGAATCGAACTTAGCCCCAAAAATGATAATGCAAGCTGGCGGGGTCTGGGGATGAATTTTTTTCATAGAGAGTGTTTTTGTCAAGAACTACTCCAAAATATTTACAGAGTTGGAAAAAAGGAACTGACAAATTGCCAAAATTCTTTAAAGTTTTTCAATGGGGAAATTCATTTTGGGGTCCCTATGAGGGATTGGGGTTTTTTTTCGGCATTAAGTTTTAACTTGTTCTGAGCATCCATTTTTGAATGTTTAAAGGAAAGGGGGACTATTTCAGGGGGAAGGCAGGTTTCAACAGTATCACGCATGAAGCTGGTTCATCCGCTAAAAATGATGTCAATTGGGGGTTGTTTATTATATGTAGAGAGGAGCAGTGTAGAGGAAAAGGAACGGGGCCCAGGACTGATCCGGGGGGACCCAATTCCATTTTGACGGTTTTGATTGAATTTTGTTTAAATAATTTCTGGAACCTGCTGGAGGTACAAAGAAAACCAGGGGGAGGGTTGACCCTTTAATACCAAACGTATTTTGGAGGCGAAAAAGAAGAAGAGTGATCTAGGTATAAAAGGCTGCAATAAGTAAAAGAAAGTAGGAGGGGATTTTTCCTGCATCAAAGCAAGTAAAAGTGTATCAAATGTGGACTAGGGTGGTTTCGGTGCGGGGTTTGGGGGCGATGGCAGATTAAAAAGTGGGAAGGAGATCTTTGGGAAATGAAGGTGATGTGACCCCTTTTTTGAAAAAAGATTTTTTAGTACTTTGGAGACAAAATAAATTTTTGAGACAGGCCTTTAATTTTCAGAAAGGGGGGGACGAGGTTTTGCCTTTTTCAGTAGAGGGTGTGCCCTATTGTTTTGTTTTAAGGCTAGGAAAAATTTTTCCTTGAAAAAGAGGAGTTCCTATTTATGACAATAGGTACAAATTTTGGAAGGCTTGGAGAAAACAGGAGCAGGTTTTGGGGTCAAGGTCGCTGTTTTATGTCATTTTCCTTCAGAATTGTCATAAATTTTTTTTTCACTTTGGGATGGAAGGGAAAAAAAGAGGGTGCCCTGAACTGGGGATCGGAGGGGCAGGGTGGAATTGAGTTGATCCCGTCTGGGCGTATGTTTCGAACTTTGTCAGAAAAGAAAAGGGAAAAAAATGGGAGGAAGTTCAGACAGGGTGGGGTTTTGGCAGGGAGTTGTTTTTGCGATCCAAGGAGATTTTAGGTGAGGGGAAAAAAAAAAAAAAAAGATTTTTGGAGTAGCACAGAGAACTTGGGAAGAAAATAGTAGTCGCTTTGCTTAAGGATTAAGAGTTTGATTTGTTTAATTTTTTTTTCGGAAAAAACTGTTTTTGATTTCGGGTTTTTACTTCCGCCATGCCCTTTAGTTGCCGGCGTTTGCGTTCGCTATCAATGTCTTGGGTATCCATGTGCACAGGGTTGTCAGGGAGGAATGGTCGTAGGAGGTGCAGCTTACAAGCTTGACTGAGAAAAGTGTTTTTTAGTGATCAGAGAGGTCATGTGGTCAGAGGTTTTTGAAAACGTTCGGAAGCGTGAAGAGAAGGATGAAAGTCTAAGGCTTTTTGATTGCGACGAGTAACATATTTCTTCTTTTTGAAGGTTTTGTGATTTAACAGGAAAAGAATGGGGGAAAAGACAGAAAAACAGTTCATTGGTACAGAAACAGATTTACAAGATTAAATGAAAGCATTAGTAAACAGCCCCGCTTTGAAAATGACCAGATCTGTGCATTGCTTCTTTACCCGTTTAGGAGAGAATGGTTGGGCAGAGAAAAAGAAAGTGTTTTCAAATTGAAAAGATGGTTTCGAAAAAAGGAAATTTAAGTCACCAAGAATTTAGTTTAGTGGAAAGGGCTGGTGGTCGAGGGGGTGACTGGAATTTTTGGGGAAAAAAAAAAAAATGTTAGGTTGTTTTTACGGTGGGAGGGGACTGTAAAGGGGCAGATAGTAAAAGTGGGCCAGGTAGTTGAGATTGATTTTGCAAACTCCAAAAATTCATGAGAGAATGAAGGTTGTGACTGAAAGAAAGGACGGTTCCAAAGTGTCTTTTGGGTGATGGCAATCCCCCCTCCCCGAGGGTCGGGGTAAAAGAAATAGTTTTAATCCCGGGGGAGTCATTGTTTTTTTTTGGTTCTGTCCTTGGTTTAAGCCAAATTTTGGTGAGGAATTTTAAGTAATGTTTTTTTAGAAATCAAAATGTAGTGGTTTTCCTTGAAAAGTGAAGAAAAAAAAGAAGGGTTGAAGGGGGGGAAGTTTGGTGAAAGTGGTGAGTTGGGAAAAAAGAGGAAGGAGAAGGGATTTTGGGGTGGTGGCTATCGAAGAACAAAAGATTTGGTGGGAAAGGAGTTTTAAATGGTGAAGATTTTTGAATGGGGTTTTTTATTGAAAATTTAAAAAATTTGAACAAAAATTTTGAGTAAAAAACAGAAGTGAAAATGAAGGGGAGGTGGGCGGAAAAGGGGGTGAAGGGAGGGGAGGAATGGGCGTCGAGGTGAGGGGGGGATGGAAAGGGAAAAAAGGAAAGGGTGGTGTTTTGGGGTTTTGAGGATGAATTAAAGGGAATCGTTTCGGAGAAAGCGTGTATTGTTTTTGACAAAATTCAGTTGCGAGCACAGCTCTAATGTCCGCGGCTCTCACTGCCATGGTAGCAGAACACCACACACTAGACTTGATTGATGTCAGTTCGTGAATCACGGGCAGTTTGTTGAACTGCAGCAGGGTCAGATTAAAATGGTCACAACGACCAGCACAGTCAGGTAAACACAATTCATAAGTCGACTCGAAATTTTGAACAATTCAAACAAAGATGAAAATTATAAATCTATAAATAAATTTACATGTACGCAGACAAAGTGTGCGTGTGTGTGCGTGTGTGTGTGTGTGTGTCTATGTGTGTATTCAATTTTACGTCTATTCACTTAAAGTGATATTACACATGTGTCTATGTGTCTGTGTGTAGTTTCTTTTAAAAAAAGTGTAGAGTACGCGCGTGTGCGCGCGCGCATGTGTGTGTGTGTTGGCGTGTGTGTGCGCGCGCGCACATGCGTGGGGCGCGTATGAATGTGTGTGAGTGTGTGTGAGTGTGCGCACGTACGAGTGGGCGGGGGGGGGGGTGAATGTGTATGTGTGTGTATTCATTTGTATACCTCCCTATCTGATTATTCATTATAGCTAGTATTCAAACAAGCCAGAATGAGGGTCCTATGCAACACACACACACACACACACAAACACTCACTCACTCACTCACACACCCCGCGCGCCCAGAAATGCAGCCTTAGTTCAAGAGAACTTCTTTTGAAAGAAACCCCAGGCTTCCCAGCCCCAGTGTTATAAGACAAGACCGAACAAGGAAAGCGTCAAGTCTGCTGTGTGGTGAAGAGGGGCCCTTTGAAAGAAGGGCTGACGTGCAGTGCCGCCTCTTTAGGAAAAAGGCCTGCTCTTTTGCATTTCTCTACGGGGTGTGGGTGTATGTGGTGTGTTTGTGTGTGGTATTGTGTGTGTGTGTGTGTGTGTGTGTGTGTGTGGTGTTGATATCTTCAGTTTAACGTCTATTCACATTTAGTGATTTTAGACGGGGAAAATCTAACAAGAAAAAGCAAACGATAACTGAAAAATGTCAGATAGCAGTCCTGAATTAAAACCAACTTTAGCATACTACAAAAACTGTGTTATCGGACTTTTTATCAACCCTAACACAATGTCCAACAGTAACGATGGTTCAGACAGAATCTGATTCATTGACAAACTAGGTACAGCAGGCAAAACTGCTTTTAAATGTCCACAACCAAAAATAACATGACTATTGGAGATCTTCACCCCACAAATGCAGTTTACATCTTTCACGTATTTTGTCCTGAAAGCGTTTAGCTTAAACCTGTACCTGAGGGAAAACATATTTCTGCGATTATACCAACCACATACTTTGTTAGAAATAAAATCATTTTGAAAATCGATCGCATTGCTTGAACAGCTATTGCCAGACTCGCTTATCTTCTTTCTGAAATGCTTCCAGCAAGCATTTTTAGCAATTTGTATTCCTCATGCAGAGATAAGGCAATATGTATTTCACAGGAAGCATTTTTATACCTCGCTCCATATTTTGCAAGGATGTCAACTTTTCCATCAAAATATATACCAGTGTGTGAGGGAACCCAGCAGAAAGTAGCAGTACTGCCTCTTAAAATGAAAATGTGTACCAGATGCCTGATTTCAATGATAAGGGCTTTTCTTACTCTGCAAGTGGAATTTTTTTAAACATGTAAAACCGATTTCGAAACAACACTAAGTATGTTTTAAAATGTTTTTGGGAAGTCAAGAACATAGTACAGTGCCAACAGTATAGCAGTTAGCTCAGCGTGTATCAGTGTGTGTATGTGTGTGTGTGTGTGTGTGCCAGTATTGTGTCTGTCTGTATGTGTGTCTGTCCCTTATGTGACTACGTGATTTTTGTGTGTGTGTGTGTGTGGGGTTGTGTGGGGGTGGGTGTGTGTGTGTGTGGTGTGTGTGTGTGGTGTTTTGTGTTGTGTGTGTGTGTTGTGTTTTGTGTTTTGTGTGTGTGTGTGATCTGTTCTGTCATGTGTCTATGCGCATTATGTATGGATGGATGGATGGAATGGATGGCTGATGATGGATGAAGAATGGATGTGGGAAAGGATGGATGGATGGATGGAAAGTGTGTGTGCGTGTGCTGTGTTGTATGTAAGATGTATGAAAGTATGTAGTATGGTTTTGGTATGTAATGAAGTATAAGTTGTAGTTAGGGGTGTAGGTAGGTAAGAAAGTAGAAAGGTAGGGAGGTAGGTAGACAAAAAAAAGGGATGTAGTTTCGAGGTAGATAGATAGGTATTAGATGGTAGTTAGATTTTCAGGTGTAGATGGGTAGGTAGATAATTAGGTATCCATAGGTAGTTAAGATGTATAGGAGTAAAATGGGTAGGTTTGATAGGTATTAAAATAGTGGCAATAAGGTAGGTTTGAGATAAGGTTTGGTAGTAGATAGATAGATAGCTAAGTAGGTTTGGGTAGTAGGTATGTAGATAGGTAAGTAAAAAGCGTAGTAGGGAGGTAGATAGGAGAGAAGATAGAGTAGGTAGGGACATAGGTTGGAGGTAGGTAGATAGGTGGTAGATATGTAGGTATGTAGATAGGTATGTAGATAGGGAAAGGTATGTATGTATAATATGTAGGGTAGGTAGATAGGTAGGTATGTAGATAGGTATGTAGGCAGAGGGAGGTATGTAGGTAATAGTAAAATAGGTAGTAGGTAGGTATGTAATAGGTATGCAATTAGGTAGGTAAAAGGTAGTAGATAGGCAGGTATGTAGATAGTAATGCAATAGGTAGTTAAGAAGGTAGGTAGATAGGGATATGGGAGATAGGTATGAGGGTAGGTAGGGAAGAAGGTAGGTAAATATTAGGGAGATAGTTAGGTAAATAATAAGTACGTATGTAGACAGGTAGGTAGATAGGTTGTGGGTAGGTAGGTAGGTATGCAGATAGGGAGATATGTAGGAGGTAGATAATAAAGGGAAAAAGGTTTGTAGAAGGTAGGGTTTATAGGTTTGTAGGTAGATAGACATTGAAAAGATGTTAATGAAAAAATATGACAATGTCACTGGGCAAGAAAATTCGTTATTTCGAGGGGAATGATAAAAGCACTTTATGGCTTTTTCCCCCCATCCAGCCCATCCGTAGGGTGCATCTTAATAATAACCCAAAACTTATACTCTTCATAGTAGAAAGGTAGGTATGAAATATGTAGATAGGTAGGTAGATAGGTAGGTTAAAGCAAAATATGTAGATAGGTAGGTAGATAAATAGGTATGCAGATAGGTAGATAGACAGGTAGGTAGATGGTAGGTAGTAGATAGGTGGTAGATGGATAGTAGGGAGTAGTGGGTATGTTTGATAGGTAGGTGGGAGATAGGTGGGTAGATTTTAAGAAAATAGATGGTAGTAGAAAGGAGTTAGGTAGGTATGTAGATAGTGGTAGATGGTAGGTAGATAGGTGGTAGACATGAAGTAGTAGATAGGTAGTTAGATAGATAGGTAGGTAGGTAGATAGTTGTGATAATAGAAATAGACGATGGTAATGACAAATTCCCTTTTTTTTCGAGGATAATTTAAATAAGCACTCATTTGCTTTTGCATCCAGATCCCCGCCCGTAGGGATACAACTTAACACTAACCCATCACTTATACCTCAAAACAGTAGAAACAAGGAAAGAACTCTTTTCAAAAAAAAAAACACTTTAAAAAACAACAAAAAACAACAAACAAAAAAAAGAGGCCCCAAAAACACCATCCTCCCGATCCCCCCAAAAAAACCCAAAAAAGACAAACAAACAAACAAAAAAAAGAAAAATAATCAACAAAAAGAAGAAATAAATATAATAATAATAAGTCATACAATAACATCTACACAATTCAAAAAGGTATAATACTTTTACATAAAACAAAAATTGAAATAGGGGATTCTTAAAATTTAAGCACAGACGACAAGCCAATAAATATGAAAATATAAGTATGAACCTTCTCAGGAAAAACTAATAAGCAAAACGAAAAAAGGTGGGAGAGAGAAACCCAAAAGACAAAGAGAGGTGTGTATTGTTCAGAGATAATTCAAAAATATATTTTTCCAAAAAATAAAAACAAACCCACAAAACATTTTTTTTTTTTAAAAAAAAAAAGGAGAAAAAAAGGAAAAAGAAAAAAAAAAGGAGGGAACAAGCAAAAAATAAAAAACTTTTTTTCAATAAGAATGCCCCAAAGCCCTTTTTTCACCACCCCCCCCCAAAAATTAAAAAAAAAAAAAAAGCCCCGCCCCACTAACCAAAAATCTCCAAAACCCAAAATCCCGGAAAAGGGGAAAAGGGGAAAAAAAAATGCAAAAGGGGGGCAAAAGAAAAAAACCCAAAAAACCGTTGCAAGAACCGGGGAAAACAAAACGGAAAAAACCCAAAGGGGGAGGGGCAAAAAAATTCCCCCCTCCAAAAAAAAAAAACAACCATCCCAAAACCGCGTCCCCCAAAAAAAAAAAAAACCTCCCTTTAAAAGGGCAAACCCCCTTTTTTTTGGGAACAGAAAAACCCCTCCCAAAAATTTTTTTTTTGGGGGCCACTAAAAAACTTATGAAAAAATATTGTTAAAAATTTAAGCAATTTGCATCCCCATGCCCCGACACGCCAAAACCACACAACAACAACACACACACCCCCACACAGTCCCCACCAAACGCGCGCGCGCGCGCGCGCGCACTCACACTGCATCAATGCAACATAAATCTGTATAATTTCATGAAAGTATTGGAAGGACGGTGCAGGAGGGTTTAAGACTTTTGCCTCCCAAACAAGTAAACGTGAGGTTCGGGGTTCGATTCCCACCTCGCCTTTCTTCCCAGTTTGACCAAAAAAATCGAATGAATGTCAAAATCCTTCGGATGAGACTTAAAACCCCAGGCCCCCCCTGTGCGAATGCTGCAGAACATCTTGCGCACCGTTAAATCCCGTTCCGCTGTTCGAAAGAGTAGGCCTTGGTGCCGGTGGGGAAAAAGATACAAAATTAAAAAAAAAACCCCATCAACCTTTAAAAAAAAACGCTTTGATTTGAGCTTTCAAAATTTGGCTATAAAATTATACATTTTTATTATTATTATATCATGAAAAAAGGGCATTGCACTGTGGAATTAGTATACATAATTGGTGCTGAAAAAAATGTCAAAATAAAACATTCTCTAAATCTCAAATACAGTCAATTACGCAGTAGAACGAAATTTTTAAAACTAAAAAACATTCAACTGAATTTTTTGAAACACGACAATTAAACGAAAGAAACAAAAAAAAGGAGAGAGAAGAGAGGAAAAGAGAGGGAGTTAGGGAAGGGGAGGTCGGCGGCGAATTTCAGAAAATTTTCAAAAGCAAACAAAAAAGAAATTCGTCTTTCTCTTCTTCTCCACTGTGGACAAGATTTTTTGTCTGTCTTGCTGTAATAACCATTGTTTGCAGTTCAAAGACCACAAAATCTTACCAAAATTTTAGAAAATTTATTCGAACCTTTTATTAGTTAACGATATCGATACTTTTGGACCAAACGCTCTTTAAAGGACTATACCAATGTATTTTTCACTAGACATTAACTTTTTCGAGCCAGTTTGATAAAAAACATAATAAGTCATTTTTCAATTCTCTAAAAAACTGTTCTTCATAACCCCCCCCCTGGCAAGCCAAAAAATACCAAATCCATTTCCGTCAAAAATCTTTTACTTTTAGTCCCCCTTTTTTACTTTACCATTTTATGTTGTAAACAGCATCTCGTATGCCCTTTTCTTTTTTCTTTAAAATAGGAAGCCATAAATTTAATCCAAAATTTTGCTTTTTGTTATTTCTTATATAAAAGGTTCTACCTTTCTCCGTAATAAATTATTTGATGCATGTAAAGGAAAACTAAAATTTTTTCATGGGGAAAGGGGTGTACTTTTTTAAATTTTTTTGGGGATTTCTATCCCATACTTTTGCTGCATACGTCAGGGGAGTTCAGTGTGTGTCAAAAAGTTTCCCAAAAAAAAAGAGAGAGAGAGAGAAGAGAGAGAGAGAGAGAGAGGAGAAGAAAGGGGGAAGAGAGAGAGAGAGAGAAGGAGAGCACAGAACATTTTAACCCATATGTTTTTTGTATACATTTTAAATTCATGAAACTTTCCCATTAGCACTCACTGTGATTTAACTTTTGTAATGTTAAGACGTCCTAGAGTTAAATAAAGAATTTAATGGGGAAAAAAAAAATCATTTCTAAAAGGGTAAATTTTCAATAACACAATACGAAAAACAATAAAAATAAAAAGAGAACGGGAGAGAAATAGAGAGAGAGAGGGGGGGGGGGGGGGGGAGGGGGGGGGGGAGAGAGAGAGGGATAATTTGGGTAAAATTAGGGAGGGAAATTTTTATTTTGTTTCCAAACCCTTTTTTTCCATTTATTTTTATTTTGATAAACAAGGGGATAAAAAAAAAATACTTTTGAAGATTGTTAAGTTGGTGTTGTCAAAACTAAAGCGGGGAAGGGGAGTTCTACGCCCGGGCCTGAGTAAAGAAGCTAATTTAAAAACAAATCTTTTTGGGGGAGGGGGACACCTTTTTTTCAGTTTTTTCGGGAATGATTTTTTTGGGAACTTGTTTTTAAAGGTGGGGGAAAATTTTCCGGGCTTTTTTAAAACACATGAGGCCTTTTAAATCTTGTTTTTGGTGCAGGGGGGAAATTTTTTTAACTGATATAATCCACTTTCATAAGTATTTTTCTTCAGAAGAACATTTAAGGGGGGCGTTTATACAGATTAAAAAAAAGGTTTCAAAGTGTTGCACTAGCGAACCCACGGGTTAAAGCAAAATCTTTTAAAAGATTGTAAAAGCTTAAAAACGAAATTTTTTTTGAAGGGAAGTCAAGAAAATGCTTTTTTTAGTCAATTGGTATACCTTTTTGAGACATGTTTTTGCACAGAAAGGGATATGTGAGGTACCACTGAGTTTTTTCATAATTGACTCCTAAACTTCGGGGGTGGAGGTTTGTTAATTGTTCCTTTTCAATATGGTTGGAAAAATTTTATGAGATAGCTTTTGTCGCTTTTGTCGGGGTTTGAAAAGCATGCATTTTTTTTTTTTTTTGGGTGATAGAAGTGGTTTTTTGTTCATCCCATTTGAAAAATCATAGGTTTTTTGCAAGTCTTTGCAAGGGGGTTTTAATTCGTATGGCTTGTAGAGGTTGTGTCATCAGCAAAAATTGCATTTTGGTTTGATAGGAGGGGAAAGGCATTTATGTATCAAAAAAAAGAGATTGGTCCTAAGAGGCCCCTGTGGTATCAATAAAAAAAGGGTTTTGGGGGGATGGGGACTGCTATTAAAACAACGTTGCCTTTTTAAGATAAAAAGCAAGAAGTTTAGAGATTTGTAGAAGATTTTTAAAAATTACCTACCAAGAAAGAAAAAAGGTTTCAATGTGTGGGTTGGGTGTGTGGTGTGTGTGTGTGTGTGTGGTGTGGTGTGTGTGTGTGTGTGTGTGGTGGATGTGTGTGGGGTGTGGTGTTTTTGGGGGTTGTTGTTTGCTTTGTTTTTCTCATTTCTCACTATTTGCTCTGAGTTTTCCCTTTTGGTGAGAATTTTGCATATCTGACCCCCCCCCCCCCCCCCCCCCCCCCCCCCCCCCCCCCCCCCCCCCCCCCCCACACACACGCACTAATTAGGTAGCCATATTTCAACTTCAAAGATGGTGTCTAAACAAGACACCTGTGTGCATGCTGGTTTTTGTCCATCAGGTCTTAATGGCACACACTTGGTGAAAATTTCCAAAAGCCAAAATGGATGTTTAATATATGGGCAAGATGTTCTTCCTTCGTTTGTAAGGGGAGGGCTTTGACATTAAATTGATATGTTTGTCAAAGTGGGAAGAAATTGTAATGCTGGAAATTTAACCCGAACCTCAATGTTTTCTTGTTGGCATGCAAACACTTCATCAATCTGCTACACTCCTTCATATGTGTATATGGTGGTTTGATCCCTGTTTGTGAGACCATGAGTAGTGGTATGGGTGCCAAACTAATGAATGAGACAATAAACCAGGTCCGTGTGTAACATGTATTCCAAACACGTAAAAGAACCCAAGGCATCAAGAGAATTGTCCCTGGCAAATTTTGGAGTAAAAAAGCCACTTGAAAGGGAAACAATTGCACATGCAAACAGGGAATACATGGATGGTGCTGTTCTTGTGGGAAAGAAATCTTTCTCTGGAGTTCTGCCTGAATTTCATGCAGCTAAATTGCAATGACTGAAAGTGGTATACAATACAATACAATACAATACAATACAATACAACACAATACAATACAATACTACATCTAGACCAACATTGGTCACAATGTTGTCGTGGTTTCTTCACGGTCAATGTCTGTTGGCTGAGGAGACACACTAGGGTTGCTGTCAGGGGTTAGGTCCAATAATGACACAAATAATATATCTTCATTCTGCTCATCCTTGCCTATCATTATGCACTGTATCCCTCTGTCTGCAGAGTGTTGTTTCTCTCTAGCATTGTCCGCTAAGAGTGAGGTTTTGCCACATATTATACCCCACTCCCCTGCGATTTGCTTTTTTTCTTTTCAGTCCAAGCACCAGCATGAACCATTACCAGCCACAACCTACCCCTTTTGAAGCCCGCCAGCAACAGCCAGCCTACAGCAGGGACTTGACCTCTACCAGCAGGACAGCCGCAGGTGGAGGCAACGTATCCGGCAGAATAATGTCCGTATGTTGAAAAATCACTTGGAATGGTGACATTTTGTATGTCAATGCTTTGTACAAGCTGCAGTACAGATAGCATATATTGTAATATCTGCTCACAGCAGCTCTTGCAAAAACAAATAAAGTCAAAACCTTAATATACTCTGCAAAGACAAACTATTACTCTGCTCAAGTTCTCGATGCCACACCATGAAATATCTTTTTCCCTCACCTCAACTCTCCTCGGATCTGCAAAGACAACCCCTCTGCCTACTGTTTACAGCCACTCTGAACTTCCTGTTATATTCTCTTCATTCTTCTCTGAAAAAAGTCCGCAACATTTGCTCCAGACTGGATCAGACTCCGTTCGACCCTGTGCCTCCTGATCCCAAATTTACTGGATTCCTCCCCTTTTTCTTTCCCCAAAAAATGAGAATGAAATCAAGCCAATCCAAAAAGAAATGAAAAATTTAAAATCATGTGATCTTGATCCCGTGCCTGCTTCTCTTTTCATTCAGTGCCTTCCACAGCTTTTAACCCATCATCACAAAAATTGTTAACTCATCACTTCTTTCAGGATCTTTACCAACAGCTCTCAAAACTGCAATAGTTACACCCCTACTCAAACATCACGACCTCGATCCTAACACTTCGAAGAATTTTAGACCCGTATCTAACCTACCGTTCATTTCTAAAGTCCTTGAAAAAGTTGTTCTGAAACAACTCAACAACCATCTTCATTCCAATAATCTCCTTACCCCTTTTCAGACTGCATATCGTCCCAACCACAGTACCAAAACCCACCCTAGTCCACACTTTTAAAACCGCTTCTACAAGCTTCTGACTCGGAAAATCTCCCTCGTACTCTTCTTGACTTTCTTCAGCCTTCAACTTATAGCCCAAATTCAATTCTTCTCTTCCGTCTTCAAAACACGTTTGGTATTACAGCACACCCCCTCCCCTGGTTTAGCTCATACCTCACAGACCGATTCCAAACAGTTGCAGTAAACAAGATTCAATCATCACCTGTCAAACTGGAATGTGGAGTCCCACAGGGATCAGTTCTTGGCCCTGTTTTTTTTTTCACTCTCTACACTGCTCCACTTTCACATATAAAATCGTCATCAGATCAGCCATCATTTTTATGCAAATGACTCTCGAATCTTAGCATGATACTCCCGAAAATCGCCCTTTTCTTTTGATTATTTTGTCCTACTGCCTTCAAGATATCGAAAAAATTTGGGTGATCGGTAACACATCACAACACAAAGGGGTACTTTGTGTTGATTGTTACTAGTATAGCAAGGAAAATGACTCCAATTTACTGCAAGGGGAGTTTCTTCCCCGGGGAATTGTTTCCCTTTGTCTTGAATTGGCGCCTTTTCTCTAGCGTCCTTAACCCCCCCCCCCCCCCCCCCCCCCGCCCCCCAGCAGGGTAAAGACGAGATGTTCCCCATTAAGGTATGGTTGCTCTTTTTAAGCAACCTATTTTTAAATTTTTTAAAAAGGGTTTGAAGGGTTTATGAGTTATTTGTCTAATTTTGTGTTTGAAGGTTTCAAGCTTGTAAATTTTGAAGTTATTATTTCGAACAAGGGACAAGTGGGAAATTCGAACTTTTGTCATGTCTTTGTTGTACCAGGTTCGATTTGGGGCAGAATATTGTTCAGCTAACAAAATGTGAATACAACTAAGCTTATCACTCTGTATAATATATGTGTGTAAAAGCCTAGTGTGGTTTTGTAGATTGTTATTATTAAGAATGCAAACTTCTATTTTTTGTGAGGAAAAAATAGTTATGTTAAACAGGTGCAATGACTTGGAATGTCATTAAGGATTCATTGTTTAAATTAATGTGAGTTAATGTTTACACAGTTTTATAGGATAGACCATCAGCTGTCCTCAAGTAAATGAAACATGTGTAAGACAGTTAGTGTATGTGGTGATTTTATGGATACGTTTGATTTTTTGTGAGGATAATTATTCTCATAAAGTTGGGAAATGGGTAAGCTGAAAAGCACATTTGAAGCTTTGTTTTATTGTGGCAAACTCTGGTAAGTGTTTCAGTTTTTTAAATTGCCATTAATATGTTATACTGAAAGTGTGGGGTCTTGTGATGATTGGTATCCTTGATCCTGTGATAAGAATGTGATTTCATGAAGAGATCAAATGGTTTATTGATTGTTCCTTTATTTTCAGGAAAATCGCTAACATCGTAGCATCGTCTCATCGGTCCATCGTTTTGTATTCCATCGTTTAAATTCTGTTGTGAATCTTTTTATCTCTGATCTGAGACGATCCATGATTGGTTGCATAGTGAGGACTGGTCAAAATAATTAACAGAATAGTTGTGTTTTAAATTGTATTTGTAATGCAATTGGTGAAAGTGTGGTATGTAGTTTGTAGTAGTAGTATAGAATAAATTTGTGAACCCAACTTGCTTGGCCCGAAGGATTACATTGAATGAATGTTGTTGTTTGTGACATTCATAGTGTTTCAGTTGAAATTTTTAGTGAGTTGAGTTTAAAAATTTTCACTACTATTTACTGTCTCCCTTTTATAGTTCTTTTCTATTTTTCTTCTATCCTCTTTCTATCCCCCCTTTATCACTCCCAGCCCACCAGTAGGTGAGCCCTAATTCTCTTTAGGGATACTAAAGACAATAGGATAAGTTTAGGATCCCATTTCTGGTGCCGGATTGGATGGTGCCGGGAATCGGGGTGGTTACCTAAAGAATTCCTGTTTAGGACTCTCTACAATACAGAACAAGTTACTGCTAAAAGCAGATAAAACCGAAGCCATGCTTGTAAGTTCGAAACACAAATTGTCTTCCATCACAACTGCTTCAATAGAATTTGGCAATAAGTCTGTCCCTCTAGCCACTGCTGTGAAATATCTATGGGTCTTTATCGACAACACACTCTCCATGCAAAAATTCATCACCCAGACCTGCCAGTCATGCTCTTATTAATTACGGTGTATTAGTGCAGTTCGAAAGTACCTGTCCACTGATGCAACATCCAAACTATCACATCCCTCATTCTCTCACGTCTGGATTACTGCAATTGTCTTCTGGCTGGTCTGCCATCATCATCAATCCACTCTCTTCAACGTATACAAAACTCTGCCGCCCGACTAGTCCTCAGAAAGAATATATCTGACCATGTTACTCCTCTCTTGCGATCTCTCCACTGGCTGCCTGTGTCACAGAGAGTAAACTATAAGATCAGTACCCTCTGTTACAAATGTCTCCACAAAACAGCACCTTTCTACCTTTGTGAATGTCTTACCTGTACACTCCTTCTCGATCCTCACTCTGCTGCAGATACCTTGTGCTTAAGAATACCTATATTCAACCAATCCACGGTCAGCCATTGCTTTTTCTCTATTTCTGGTCCAGTGATCTGGAATGACCTCCCTCTCTCCCTCTCCCAAAAAACCCTACTTTGACACTTTTTAAATCCAGCCTGAAAAGACATTTATTTCAAATCTAAGACTTTACCTTTGTTTTCATCTCATTTCTGTTCTTACCCTCAATGCGGAAACCCCACCACCTTGCCAAAGTACACAACCTCTGTGCGTGTGTGTGGGGTGCGCGCGCACGTGCATGTTTTGTGTGTGTGCGTGTGGGGTTATGTGCTTGTGTTTTGCTTGTGTGTGTTTACTTTCAATTTGAAAAAACTATTGATTGTCTTGTTGCATATGTGAGAGTAGGATGAATGCAAGGGCTTTGATTTGTTTTTGCAAGATATAGCACTTACAAATTCCATTTATTATTATTATTAATATTATGTGTTATTCAGGTCTTTTTCTTATGTTTAGATTGTTATCCCATGTGTGCAGGTATGCATTAGGCCTATAAATATGATGTGTTTAGATGTGTTTTCCTGTGTGTAGGTGTGCATTAGGCCTATATTATGGTGTGTTTAGATGTGTTACCCCCATGTGTTGTAGGTGTGCATTAGGCCTAAAATTATGGTGTGTTTAGATGTGTTATTAAATGTTGGTAGGTGTGCATTAGGCCTATAATTATGGTGTGTTTAGATGTGTTATTCCATGTGTGTAGGTGTGCATTGGGCCCTATTTTTATGTTGTTTAGATGTGTCTTTCCCATGTGTGTAGGTGTGCATAAGGCCTATAGTTATGGTGTGTTTAGATGTTTTATTCCATGTGTGTAGGTGTGCTTTTAGGCCTATAGTTATGGTGTGTTATGATGTGTTATTCCATGTGTTTAGGTGTGCATTAGGCCTATAATTATGGTGGTGTTTAGATGTGTGTGTCTTCAATTTTACGTCTGTTCACTTAAAGTGTTATTAGACGATGGAGGCAGGGGGGGTTTTTGGGGTGGGGGTGGGGGGGGGGGGACATAATGAGATAAGGGCTTTAAGTAAAATAGATACGTGTTGGTATGAATGCACATTAAAAGATTATTCCAATCTATATAAATGAAATGTTGCAAAAACATGGCATGAACTTCAAAATTTAACAAAAACCCAAAAACAATTGAAAAATACTCTAATGTTGGAAACAAACAATTTTGAACTACTTGTAACGGCAGCTGTGAAACAAGAAAAAAAGTAGTTCCCACGACCTTTACTTTACAAAAAAGAGAATACTGGGGATTGCAACAGAGACAAGGCTATCTCACATAATAACTCTGGATTGGTTAAACTCCTGCAGAGACTTATCTTGAAATGATGGTAAAAACGTTTTTAAACCCTTTGGGCACTGATACAGAAACATGAACATTAAAAAATTTGTCACCGCATTACATTGTATATTTTTGGAAAATTTTTGCTCGAAAGGCATTTAATTTCAATCTGTAGATTAAAGAAACAATTTTTCTAGTACAGGATTTCGAAAAACCGTAACTGAGTGCAAAGAATTTTTCTCAATATCCAGAAAAGAACAAGTATGCTGGGATAACTAGCCTCTTCCTGATTCTTTTTCACATGTTTCCAGCAAACATTTTAAAGCAAAGCATAACCTTCATGAAGAGAAAGAGGAATATCTAAAACATTTGAATAGCTATCATGTTTTGCTGCCTTTTTGGAGCTTTGTCAACCGTTTCATTAAAATGAATACCACAATGAGATGGAATCCAGCAGAAAGTAACATTCGAACCCTCAGAATTAAAAAATGTACCAATAAATTAATTTCAGTAATAAGATTTGCCTAACGGTCGAAGGACGAGTTATGGAGATGAAATGCCAGATTTAGAATCAACACAGAACAATATCTGCAAAACAGTATTGGGAAATCAAGCAGAAAGTACAAAGCCATCAAAATAGCAGTAAGTTCAGCAGTAAAGAGGGAATGATTTTTGCCGATGTGATAGGATTTTTCAATCTTTAAAGTGGAATATGAATGCTGCCCTGCTTCCTTGTTTTTAAGAAGGGATCGTCAGTGTTATATCTTAAGATGTGAAGGATATGTATCTTCTAGGTGCACTTTTATATAAGATCCAAGAATAAGCCCATTTTCTTCTTTTTTTAAAGAGAGATGGTAGATATCAAAATCTGCTTTCTGAAGTTCCCATTTTGGACAAGGTGTTAATAGAGGTGTGGATTTTTGCCAGTCTTTAGGATTGATACTTGACTCTTTGAAGATATCGGAAGTGTAAGTACTAATAGTGACAAGAGAAGTGTATTTTTAGCTCTATTGGGAAATTCTAAGTCGGATCTAATTGAAATTTCTGATTGCAATATTGTTTTCAACTGTTGAACTTCTTAAAACATACTTGAATGAACGGCTAAGTTACGATAATCCTCTAGAGGTAGTACTCCTATTTCTCTATACGTTCCTAAAGAAGATGCATGAAACGGAACTCCCAAGCAATCCGAAAGCTTTACAATCTAAGCTTTGAATTTTTGTTCAATAGATATTTGGGGGCACTAAAGAATAATTCTTGACCATATGTTAGTTTAGAACGAAACCAGTGATAATGATAAATGCTTTAGTACTAATGAATCTTGTGCCCATATTTGCTACTAATTTGCTTTTAATACATTCAGACTGTCTTCTTGCTTGTTTAAAGCATATTCGATGTGACAATGCCATGTTTATTTCGAAGTAAGTATAATACCAAGAAATTTTACATAGGCTTATAATCCAGAACTTGTTCACCAATTTGAAAACAGGAAGTTTAGGGGATCAGCACCATTGTTAAAAAGCACAACCTGTGTCTTTTCTGTAGAAGACCTAACCCATTTTCCACCATATACTTATAAATGTTATCCAACTCAAGCTGATACAACTTTCTAACATAATTCAAATGTCTTTAGGTGTTACCTTTTTCATTGTTACCCTTTTCCCACATACAAAGGTTCATCTGCATATTGGACAAGAACAACATTATCAGACACATATTCAGGGATATCATGAAGTAAAATATTAAATAAATAGGGTGCAATCACAGAGCCTGAGGTATGCCCATTTGTGGAAATCTAAGTGTGGAGTAAGTATTTCCAACCTTTTCCTGAATGCTTCTTCCTGTGAGAAAATTTCTAAAATAAGAATAGATGAACCTGACAATCCAATACATTTTAATTTATATAACAATCTAGCATGCCAAACTTGGTCATAAGCTTTGTTTATGTCAAAGAATGTGGCAAGAATATTTGTCTTCGTGCAAACTGATGTTTTATTTGGGTAGTCAGCTTGACTAAATGGTCTATGGTTGAATCTCCCTTTTCGAAATCCTGCTTGATTAACTGGGACAATTTTATTTTTCTCACAATAATACACTAGTCTATTTAAAATAACTTTTTCCATAAGTTTTCCAGTGTGTGATGTAAGCGCAACAGGTCTATAGCTTTTTGTATCACTTTTCAATTTTCCTTGTTTTAGTAGGGGAATAATAATAGACTGCTTCCAAATCAGAGGTATTTTACATTCTACCCAGCACTGCTGAAATAATTGGTGTAGTAAAGAACCCAGTTTTCTGGTAAATGTTTCAGCATTAGATTTGAAATAGCATCTATTCCTACTGATGTTTCCTATTATTAAGAGATTGAATAACATCCATAACTTCTCGTAAAGTTATTGGTGTGTTTATGAATAATGTATTATCTGGTAATGGATCTTTATAAATATCATTTTTTGTTTCTTCCTTTCTGAAGGTAACTTCTGACTGTGAAAGACATGTATCACTCATTGTATTAGCAAACATATCAATGAAAGCTTCAGCCTTGTCTGAATCAGAGGGGAACTCTTTATCTTTAACTGCAATTTGACACAAAGGCTGATTTATACCGTGTTTCATTTCTTTAAATTTTTTCCATACTTTTTGCATATCCTTATGAGTACAAATTTCATTTTTACAAAAGTTAGACCAGAACTCCCATTTTACTTGCTCAATAACTTTGTCACACGTTTTATTTGCTAATTTTAGTAAAATGTGATTAGCTCGTGATTTATTTCGTATATAAGTTTTGAATGCTTTTTTTTTCTTATTAACAGCATTTTCACATGCTTCATTCCACCATAGGTTCCCTGCATGTTTATCAGATTTTATAGATGAACATCTGGGAATAGAACATTCTGCAGCTTGTAAAACTGTTTTAGTAAATCTATCATAAAAACATGTCTATGTCATCACATTCTATACAGCTAGTGTCATAAACTTTTAGAAAAGATTGAAAGAGGTCCCAGTTTGCTTTATTGTAACTATATTTTGGAATCTTATCTTTGACACTTTCATTATGCGCTGACCTTCCATACAGTGTTATGATAATTGGTAAATGGTCACTTCCTAGCGAGTCACTGTAAGTTTCCCATGCACTAGTGCGGAGCTAGAATAGGAGAAATAAGGGAGAGATCTATGGCTGTAGCTCTTTGAGTTAAAATATCTGGAATCCTAGTAACGCTTCCGTCATTAAGGAGGTATAAAGAGGAATCAACAATGTTCTCTAACAATCTCTTACTCGTAATAATTGAGACATTATCTTTTTTTCCAGAAAGGAGAATGAGCATTAAAATCACCAGCTATTATCCATTTTTCTTTTGATATTTGTATAGATCTCACCCAGTCTGTATTATCTTCATGTGGACCTTTTGGCAGGTAGACAGAAACAATATTAACGATCTGATCATTACTTAATTTTACACGGGCTGCACATGAGTGAATGTTTGGCGTATTGTCTGGAACGGAGAAGGACATACACTATACTCTACAGATTCATGCACATAAATCGCGTTTTGATTTTACCATCAATGCCAGCTTTTCAAAAATGGGAGGGTAGTAAAAGGTTGGCAGCTTTGGTAAGCTGGTGACATTTACATTGAGGGACTGAAAAATAAGTATTTTATACTTCTCTGATGCAAGATGTTGAAGGAGATATGACATGATTTGTATTGATAGATCTACAGTTCCATTGCATGAGTTTTACAAGATGTGTTCTGCACATAACTAACAATGAAAGCTACTGTTCCACAGCAGTAAGTACAATGTTTTTAGAAAAAAAAGACAAAAATACACTCAAGAAAACCAACTACAACAACAAAAAGAAAACCCAACAACTATTTTTTAAAAAAGGGAACTATTCTTAAAGGAAAAGAATGCTTATTGATATCAGTACACGTGATACCAAACCTCTGTTGATAGTCTTAAGTAGAAGTTTTAAATAGATCTACTACTCTATTAGAGTTGACAAATGGCGGTAATGAGATTAAAACATACAGACTAACTGTCATAGCCAAAATGCTAAGTTATTGCAAATAATATTCTTATGGTATTCGTTTAAAACCAGTCACCCAAGACACTGTATCTGTTCTGCCAGGATCTCATATGGTCACCAGCGAAGCGAGGAAGTTGCGGCATTGGGTAGAACTCGGGTATATGTGGTGGGGGACGTCTGTTCTTCTTTGGAGTTTTCCAGAAAAGACCCCTCACATGCCTCCCAAGGTTCCTTGCCAAAGCGCTGGCCCCTTTCTGTGTAGGATGCAGCCCATCTCGCAGAGATCTGTAGCTATGGTCCAAGTTAGAGTGGCTGACAAAAGAAATATTGGCAGTATCATACAGATCAGATAATGTCAGTGCATTGAGCAGTTCTCTTTTGATGTTTAATGCAGGGTCTTTCAAGGGTGCCACTTTGCTCACTATGATCTTAATTGAGGGATGTTTTGTGGCAAAGCTTTTTATGTCTTTTATGAACAGTTGGCTAGCATCTGCTGCCTCTGTCTTCTTTAAATCATTGACTCCGCAGTGAACCACCACAGCGTCCAATGGCCTGTCTGCAGTGGAAAGTGTTCTTTCTAAGACAGGACCAATATTTTCTATTTTGAAGGTTTGATGAGATCTAGCATCGAAACCATAGGATCTTCCCAGTCTTTTGTCATAAACCTTGTTCATGATGGAGTCATGCAGAATAGCTACATGAGGTAGATCTCTAAGGTTTGTCGAGTCTAGATCTGCAGTCTGTGCTCTGGTTGGCTTTTGTTTGACGTCATGTGTATTTTTCACGTCACTGTTCATACTTGGTTCTATTTTCTTGCTTTTCGTTTCTTTTGCAGCCTTTATACCCAAGCTAGGCCTACTTGATCTTGGCACAACTTTATTTGTTAAAGCAGATGGACAACTTGCCTGACTAGCTGGTGTGGATTTTGTTACCTCAGCAAAAGTAGGCTTTGGGACTGATGCATTGTCTGTCTGTGACTCTGCATCAGTTATAGTAACTGACTTAGATCTATATCTGAGATCAGCTATCAGCTTGCTTTGATCGTGCACAGTTTTTTCCAAAGACAAAATGCGATCACAAAGTTCAGCAACAATGGTTTTAAGATCCATCACAACACTTACAGGGTCAGTAGAGGATGGAGCTGTAGCAGGGCCAGTGGCTTGTGCAGCACCAGTAGCGTTGACCGTCATGGCGTTGTCTTGCCCACTGGTTGATCGCTGGTTGTTGTTGCTGAACTGACGGATTGCATTCTGATTTTTTGCTGATCACAGTTGCTTTTTTGGGCGTAGTCGAAAAACAACTGCCTGTGCTCTTTGATGGGTTGACCTGGTCATTTTGCCTGAGGACTTGCAAATAACTTAGCAGGCGTTATGTTTAGCTGCTAGCTATTTCCGCCATCTTGAATGGTCAATTGGTGTTTAGATGTGTTATTCTGTGCGTGTAGGTGTGCATTAGGCCTATAATTATGGTGTGTTTAGATGTGTTATTCCATGTGTGTAGGTGTGCATTAGGCCTATAGTTATTGTGTTTAGATGTGTTATTCCATGTGTGTAGGTGTGCATTAGGCCTATAATTATGGTGTGTTTTGATGTGTTACTCCATGTGTGTAGGTGTGCATTAGGCCTATACTTATGGTGTGTTTAGATGTGTTACTCCATGTGTAGGTGTGCATTAGGCTATAATTATGGTGTGTGTTCCGCGTATGTTGGTGTCCGCTATATGATGTGTTATTCCGCGCATGTTGGTGTCTGCTATATGATGTATTATTCCGTGTATGTTGTTGGTGTCCGTATATGTGTTATTCCGCGCATATTGGTGTCCGCTATATGATGTGTATATTCCGCGTATGTTGGTGTCCACTATATGATGTGTTATTCCGCACATGTTGGTGTCGGCTATATGATGTGTTATTCCGCGCATGTTGGTGTCCGCTATATGATGTGTTATTCCGCACATGTTGGTGTCCACTATATGATGTGTTATTCCGCGTATGTTTGTGTCCGCGCTTTATGTGTTTTTCCATGCATGTGGCTTTCTGCTATATGATGTGTTATTTCCTGCATGTGGGTGTCCCCTATACAACGTTATTCCGCGCACGTTTGTGTCCATTATATGACGTTATTCCGTGCCTGTGGGTGTTGCTATATGATGTGTTATTCCGTGCATGTGGGTGTCTTATATATTACGTTATGCTATTCCGCGAATTTGGGTTTTTCGCTAAATAACATTATTTCGCCCACGACGGTGTCCGCTTAATGCATTGTTCCGCAGTTGTGGGTGTCCACTATGATGTGTAATTCCAAACATGTAGGTGTCTGATAAATGGTGTGTTATTCTGCGCATGAGGGTGTCCACTATATTTTTGTGCTATTCCGTGCTGTGGGTCCCGCTATATGACGTTTTTTTCCGTGCATGTGCGAGTCCACTATATGACATTATTCTTGCATGTGTGTGCCCACTATTGACGTTATTCGCACATGTTCGTGTCCGCTTTTATGCGTTATTCTGTTCATGTTGTGTCCTTATTGATGTGTTTTTCTGTGCATGTGGGTGTCCCCTATATGATGTGTTATTCCATGCTTTTGGGGGTTGCTATATGATGTGTTATTCTGTGCATGTGGGTAGGTGTGCATTGTGTGTGTTTAGATGTGTGTTTGAATGTGTGTGGGGTGCGTTGTATGTGTTTAGATGTGTTATTCAATGTGTGTCTGGACACCTAGAGGCATGGAATAACATCTGAACACGCACAACGCAACCTACATACATTGATTAACACATGTAAACACACACAACGCACACCTACACACATTGATTAACACATGTAAACACACACAACGCACACCTACACACATAGAATAATACATGTAAACACACACAACGCACACCTACACACATTCAATAACACATGTAAACAACACAACGCACACCTACACACATTCAATAACACATGTAAACACACACAACGCACACCTACACACATTCAATAACACTTTGTAAACACACACAACACACACCTACACACATAGAATAACACATGTAAACACACACAACGCACATCTACACAAAATAGAATAATACATGTAAAACACACACAACGCACACCTACACACATCGATTGCCTCTATGTGGCCGACAAGTTAGTGTGTATTTATATGCATGTAGGTGTCCCTATATGATGTGTTTAGACGTGTTAATTCTATGTGTGTGCGCCACATTCTTAGATGCATTATGCGTTTGTTATGTGCTCGTTTATGCATTTAGATGCCTTATTCCATGTCTGTCATTATACGAGTTTTGACGAGTTATTTGTCTGTACATTATGTTTAGATGTGTTTTTCCTTAGATGCGTTATCCCATGTCTGTGGTTATACAATACGTTCAGATGCACTATTTTGTGTAGGTGCTATATAATAGTAGGTGTCCATTTCACGTTTATATGTGTTATTCAGTTCAGTGTCTGTAGGTGTCTTTTAACAATCATTCAATATCTACAGGTGTCCTTATAGAAGGGAATGGCGAAAGGAGACAGCGAAGAGGCGTACCAGACCATCAAGGTACTAACCAAGTCCAGCAGCCAAAGACCTCCGTTATTGAAGACAAAGAGGGTCAGTCCTTACAGAGAGCGCCACTATCATGAAGAGATGGACAGAATATTGCAGAGACCTGTACAACTACAAAGCTGAAGGCTGATCCGAACAAACTTCATGAGCAAGATCCCAGACCATCAGATCCTGAAAGCACCAAGGTCTGGAGGAAGAGGTAGAAGAAGCAGTAAGATCCCTGAAAGGAGGCAAGTCACCAGGGATTGACAACATCCCGGCTGAGCTCATCAAGAACGGAGGCCCAGAGATGATCAAGGCATTAACAATCATCTGCCAACGCATCTGGACCAGCAAAGAGTGGCCTGAACAGTGGACCCAATCCATCATAGTTCCACTTCCAAAGAAGGGAGACCTGAAGAAGTGCCAAAATTACAGAACAATCATCTGATAAGCCATCCTAGCAAAGTTATGCTACGCATTGCCTTGAAAGACTGAAACCACAAGCAAAGAAATCCTATCAGAAGACGGGCAGGATTCAGACCAGGTCGAAGGCACTGTCGAGCAGATCTTCAACATCAGAATGCTCATAGAGAAGCATCTCCAACATCAGCTACAGCTCTACAACACTTCATGACTTCAAGAAGGCCTTCGATCGAGTGTGGCAAGAAGCTCTGTGGCAAGTCATGAGAGACTAGCTTCGACGAGGACCTGATTCAAGTCATCCAGGCGTGTATGACAGCTCCCCAGTGCAGTCCTCATGGGTGGAGAAATCGGGGAGTTCTTCCGGACTTCAGTTGGAGTTCGACAAGGCTGCCCGCTATCCCCCGTTCTTTTCAACGTGTTCCTGGAGAACATCATGCAGGAGGCCCCCTTGGCTTCAAGACCACAATCACAATAGGAGAAGGCCAGTCTGCAATCTTCGATTCGCAGACGATATTGATCTCATGGGCCGCAGTGAAAAAGGGAACTCCAGGATCTCACCACCAGACTGGAAACATCAGCCAATGCCCACGGTATGGAGATCAGCACGGAAAAGAGCAAGATCCTAGTGAACAGTACCAAACCCCGACCACTCCCACCACCATCAAGATGAGTGGCGAGACACTAGAGGAGGTGGAAACTTTCAAGTACCTTGGAGCAGTCATCACCAAAGAAGGCACGAGCACACAAGAGGTGAAGATCAGACTTGCTGTGGCACTCTCCTCCATGACTAAGCTGGCGAAAGTGTGGAGAAACCACAACATCAGAACCCACACTAAGGTCAGACTCTACAAGGCACTCATCACATCCATTGCCTTGTACAGCTGTGAAGCATGGACACTTACTGCCGATTTAGAACGTCGCATTCAAGCCTTTGAGATGAAGTGCCTCGGGCGGATCCTGAACATCATCTACAGAGACCGCAAAACCAATGACTACGTCTGGCAGCAGATCGAGGCACTGGCTGGCAAACAAGAACCATTGCTAGATACAGTCAAACGGAGGAAATGAGTGGTTTGGCCACACAACAAGGCATAACAGCCTGTCAAAGACAGTCCTGCAGGGAATGGTGGAAGGAGCAAGGAGGCAGGACGACCACGCAAAAAGCTGGATATCCAACATCAAGGAGTGGACCGGCCTCACTGTACCAAGCCTCCTGAAAACAGCCCAGGACAGAACCATTTGGCGGTCCACTTGCAGCGTCCGTGCGGGTACCCCAACGTCGTCCCGACCAAGGGATAAAGAGAGAGAGAGAGAAGAGAGAGAGAGAGAGTCCTTATACCATTGCATTTATATGTCAATCTGTCTGTAGATGAGCTATATTATCCAGGCGTTAGTCTGGGTGTGTATGTGCACTTGCATTTATTGTATTTATTTTCTTCTTTTATATTGAGGATAATGGGATAAGCACGTGTGCTTTTTTACAACCAGTCCCCGTGTGTATACGGTTTTGTAAATTGCCATCTGTTCCCACTAGCACACAACATACTCTTACGAAAAGCGGAACAGGGTGTGTGCAAGATGCGCCTTGTGTCTTTTAGTGTGTGTTTGTGCGTTATAGGTGGGTATATGCGTTATTCCATGTGCAGGTGTGCATTATATGCTCTCTAGATGTCACTCAGTGTCGGTATCCTCCCCACCCCACTCATGGGGGTGTTGTTGTTGGGTGCGCGAGTATGTCCACTATGTTATGCATTTGTGTTATTCAGTGTCTGCATAAGTCTGTCTTTTATATGCCGGTTGTCTAATGCATCAGTTCTTTACTTCAAGTACCATTACTTCGGATATCTGCGATTTGTTATGTCCATTTCTATGCCAGCAATTGTGTGTAATGATTACCGACGTCTTTGTTTTAAACTTCTGCACTTAAGATTATTTTACATTTTGATGATCAACTCAGTACTTTGGATATTTGTAGGCCTTATGTATAATATTTCAAACTTTTATGATAACTGAGTAAATTTGGATATTTGTAGGCCTTATGTTTAACAATATTGTGCTTTTTAATCTGCATTTATATGTGTGTACATCTTAGATGTATATTTTTAGAAGCCTGTATTCAGATTTTGTATTATGAATATTTTAACCAAATGTAACCCGAAGTAGTATGCAGACTGCACAGACAATAACGCTTTGTCAAACTAAAAACCATCTGGAGAGATAAAAATATCTCACTTATCTCCAAGATCAGACTAATGCGCTCCCTTGTCATATCCATATTTCTGTATGCTTTGAATCATGGACCCTAACTGCAGATTTGGAGAGAAGAGTACAGGCGTGGAGATGAGATACTTTCGGAGACTCCTTGGCATCTCCTACAAAGACCACATAAGCAACGAAAGCGTGCATAAAAGAATCAGCAAACCATTGGACCCTATGAAAACCTTCTAAAGATCGTGAAAAAGCGTAAACTTAAATGGATATGGCATGTCACAAGATCCAAAGGACTTGCAAAGACAGTTTTACAAGGCACTGTCCAAGGAGGAAAAAGAAGAGGCAGACAAGGGAAGAGCTGGGAGGATAACATCAGCGAATGGACAGGCCTAGAACTCAACAAAACCCTGAGAAAGGCAGAACAGAGAGAGGAATGGAGGGAACTGGTTGTTGAGTCTTTGAGGGTGCCCCCACGGTCGTCAGACTAAGGGACAGATAGATAGATAGATAGATTTGAACGCTTACTCGTTCTTTCTTCCAAAAGTCTTTTGCATGAGACTAGACACCCAAGTACTGTGTTCATACATATGCAAAGCATTTCGCACCCATGTTAAAACCTGTTCTGTATTTTTTAAGAGTATACCATCATCCCTGAAGTCGGAATGCGGCTAACCTACCGACAGGCAAACGCTCAAACACAAAATCTCACCAACGGAGCTCCGAGGAGGGAGAAGAAACAAAACCCAAACCTGAAAAGGACTTTCCCAATTCTCCACTTTTGAAATACAGACATCTGAATACAGGCCTCTGACAACTAGCAGCAGTAGAATGCAGTGGTTGTGATGGATCAGTATTACCATCACTTTGATTCTGATGTGCAGCATCAACATGCAAGACTTGCTGATTAACCCACTCACTTTCTCTCTGTCTCTCGCACACACATGCGCCCCACACACACCCCACTTTGGGAACACAAAAATGCATGTCATACGTGTGTGCATGAACCCCCTGTACAGAAACTGAACAACAAAAGTTGTCACCTGTTTGTTTTCTCATGAGCACATCAAGTCCAGGGAGAGGGGGCTGTGTGTGGTTGTAATGGAGATTTTAAGATTTTTATTTATTTCAGCAGTAAGGGTGAAGATAGGATGGTAAAGACTACACTGCACTCTACTGCACTACACCACAGTACACAACATTACACTGCACTCCACCACAGTACACAACATTACACTGCACTCCACCACAGTACACAACATTACACTGCACTACACCACAATACACAACATTACAATGCACTACACCACAGTACACAACATGACAATACACTACAACCACAGTACAAAAACATTACACTGCACTCCACCACAGTAAACAACATTACACTGCACTACACCACAGTACACAACATTACACTGCACTCCCCACAGTACACACATGACAATGCACTACACCACAGTACACAACATGACAAGGCACTACACCACAGTACACAACATTACACTGCTCTACACTACGATACACATCATTACACTGCACTCCACCACAGTACACAACATTACACTGACCTACACTACAATACACAACATTACACTGCACATACACCACAATACACAACATGATAATGACTACACCACAGTACACAACATTACACTGCACTCCACCACAATACCACAACATGATAATGCACTACACCACAGTACACAACATTACGCTGCACTACACTACAATACACATTACACTGCCTACACCACAATAAACCACACATTACACTGCACTACACCACAGTACACAACATGACAATGCACTACACCACAGTATACAACATTACACTGCACTCCACCACAATACACAACATTACACTGCACTACACTACAATACACAACATTACACTGCACTACACCACAGTATACAACATTACACTGCACTACACAACAGTACACACAGGAGATATACATGAACAATGTAGAATCAAACACCAGTTCTCATGGCTTTGACATGTCCATTATATTGAGATGATATGGATGCACAATGTGGAGGATAACATCAGTTCTTGTGGCTTAATAATAAATGGAATTTATATAGCGCTATATCTTGCAGAGACAAATCAAAGCGCTTGCACCCAACTCATTCTTACACAGTCATACAACCAGTGACAAGCAATAGTTCCATCAAGTCCAAATGTGCACACACACACACACACACACACACACACACACAGGTCCACACACTGCAGGGCAATAGAATCTTGGTTGTTGAAGGCAGGGAAAAAAAACTATGAGATGAGGCAGGAGAGGAAAATCTTAGGTTTGAAAATAAATATGTCTTGAGACTGTTTTTAAAAGTGTCATAAGAAGGCTTTTGGCGGAGAGAGAGAGGGAGATCATTCCACATTAATGGACCAGAAATAGAGAAAGAGCGACGGCCGATGGGGATTGGTTGAATCTAGGTATTCGTAAGGACAGGTATCTGCAGCAGAGCGGAGAGAACGAGAAGGAGTGTAAGTGAAGACAATTCACAGAGGTAGGCGGGTGCTGTTTTGTGGAGACATTTGTAACAGAGGGTACTGATCTTATAGAGTTTACTCTTGGCACAGGCAGCCAGTGGAGAGATTGCAAGAGGGGGGTAATATGCTCAGATTTTTTTTTCTGAGGATTAGCGAGCTGCAGAGTTTTGTTTTACGTTGAAGGGATTGGATAGATGATGCTGGCAGACCAGCCAACAAGAGTTGCAATAGTCCAGACGTGAAAGAATGAGAGACGCAACAAGTTTGGATGTTGCATCTGTGGACAGGTACTTTCGGGAATTGCCTTAATTACGCCGTAATTGATAGTAGCAGGAAACTGGCAGGTCTGAGTGATGAATTTTTGCATGGAGAGTGTGTTGTCAATAATGCTCCTAGATACTTCACACAGTGGTTAAGGGAATAAATGGCATTGCCAAGTTGTTATTGAAGCTGTTGTGATAAGAATTTGTGTTTTGGTCCCTACAAAAGCAGGTTTTCTGTTTTATCTGCATTTAGCTGTAATTTGTTCTGATAATCAATTTGATATCTTGAAAGCAGTGGGCCATATTTGTAAAGAGAAAGGCAGATTTCAGGGTGTCGCTGCTTAAATCTGAGAGTATCTGCATAAAAATGATGGTTGATTGATGGGGGTTTAAGTTTATGTGCAGTGGGCAAGTGTAAGTGAAAAGAACAGGGCCCAAAACAGATCCGGTGGAACTCCACATTCCAATCTTGCAGGTATGGACGGGAATCTTTTTTACCGTGACTGTCTGGATCGGTCAAGTAAGGTATGAATAAACGGGTAAGGGCTGTACCAGTACACCAAATAATTTTTGAAGACGGAGAGAAGATAGGAGGGGTCAAAAGTGTCAAAGGCTGCAGTAATCATTAAGTAAGAAGAGAGATTTTTCCCTGAGTCAGAAGCGAGTAGAAGGTGTGTTTTAGGTATGGGCAAGGTAGTTTCAGTGCTAGGTTGACGCATAGGCAGACTGAAACCCCTGAAGGAGACTGTTGGAGAAAGGTGGTTGTTGACTGTTTTAGAAATACTTTTTAAAGGACTTTGAGATAAAGGGGGTGGAAACAGGTCTATAGTTCTTCAAAATGTTGGGGTCAAGTCATGCTTTTTGAGAAAGGTGTGACTTGGCGTTTTGAGCTGAAGGAACATTTCCAGAGACAAGGGGGATAAGTTTCTAAATTCGTAATAGTGGGAATTGTATGGGCAGCACTGTGCAAAAAGAGAAGCGGGTAATGGGTCAAGATACATGATTTTTATAGTCATTCCTTTCAAATTGTTCGATTTCTTCTCGCTTGCGGGATGAAGGGAGGAAATTTGCGAGAATTGGGGTTTCAGAAGTTGCAGGCTGGAAAGGAGTCTGATCCAAACTGGAGCGAATGTTGCGGACTTTGTCAGAGAAGAAGCAGAAATTAAAAGGGAAGCTCAGAGTGGTTGTGATAAGAAGGCAGAGGACTAGCCTTCTCAGATCCAAGAAACGTGGTTTGTGAGGAAAAAGAGAGATTTCATAGACGTGGCATCAAGAACTTGAGAAGAGTAGTACTTTGTTTTTGGCGAATTAAGGTTTTAACTTTGTTGGTTTGTTTACGAGAAGCTGTTTGTTTATTGGGTTTTTGTTTTTCGCCATTGCCCGCTCTAGTTGCGGCGTTTGCGTTTTGCGCCCAGGATGTAACGGTTGTACCATGGTGCACATGGCCTATCAGGCAGGAGATGGTCAGTAGGAGGAGAATGCTCATCAAGGAGTTGGCTGAGGACGGTATTGTAGTGCTTAGAAGGGTCAGGGGTTTGTGATAGGCGTTCAACAGCTTGGGAAAGGAAAGTTTGAATATCAATGGCCTTGAGGTTGCGACAGATAATGCACTTTTTGTTTCTGATAGGCTTTGCAATGTTGAGAAAGAAAGCTTAGTCATGTCAATTATATTAAGATGATATGGAGGCACAATGTGGAGTGAAACATCAGTTCTTGTGGCTTAGTCATGTCCTTTTATATTGAATGATATGGACGCACAATGCGGAGGATTGATGTCAGTTTATATGGGGTGGCTGCCAATGCCGGGGTCTCTTCCATCAGGGACACCATCTGCACACAGAATCATAAGAAACACACGTCAGTCACTGAACTATAATCGCAACATTTGCTGTCACACTGACTACTTCGCCCTGTCAGGTTCTGGGTTTGTTTCCCCAGCCTTGAACTTTGTTCCAGTTTAACGAGAAAATCAAAATAATATCAAACTTCACGTGAGACTATAAACTGGGGCCTTATGTGTATATGCACGCAGAACATTTTGCACAAAAGTCAGAAACCTGGTCAGACTTTTGGCAGAGTAGGCCTTTTTCAGTGGGTGGAACAACATTACAAAATATTTCTTAAAAAAACATGCACTTTGTGTCTTTTTATAAATCTGATATATGTTAATTCTATTCCTTTGTGGACTCTTGCATGTGCTTCAATTTCTTTACTTTACAAGATTCTTTGCTACATAAATACCATACATTATTATTACTATTATAATTATGATTATTGTTTAAAGACCATCTGTAAAGTGAAATGAAATTACCTTAAAAAAATGGTCGGGGAAAAAAAAACAGTTGCATACGCAAAACTCATAACCACGGGTGAACTTCAGGCTCTAGCTGAATACAACACAACACAAAACAAAAGAAACCAAAATTACATTAACAAACCAAAAACAAAGCCACAGGAGTGTGTGTGCACACAGCTCACCAACAGGGCAGAAAACAGTCCAGCTTCCAACACAGCACAAACACAGCAACTCTGCCTCTTAAGAAACACAGGCGTTACATTTTTATAAAAAAAGTACACTATTCCTTTTTAAAAACCAACATGAAAGTGACTTTCTCAAACCCACATTTAAAAATGATGTGTGAGGAAAAAACATAAGCTTTGTACCTATTGTGAAAAATCAACGTTCAACGCTTCCAGTCCAGTGGTGTAGCAGCTCTGGACCATCCATCTTTCTTCCCCTCGAGATGTGGTCACCCCCCTCTGCACATACAGACATTGACATCGGAAACCCCAAAAGAAACAAGCGTACAACAGAAACTTACACACATTAAAAAATATGCCAAAACTTATAAAAAGAAATACAATATGTCAAGTTCATGAGAGTATTCTAACATATGTGCAAAACATGGGCAGCTGAACATTGGGGTAAAAATAGATTGAAAAAAAGAAAAATATAGCTGTGTGTAAAGTTAACAGGTTTTTTTAAAAAATTATGGAAAGAAACAAAAAAGAAACAAAAAAGAAAAGGGAGTCAGTGTACCATGGCAATACAACAAGGCAGCAGTATTTGCCAGCAAGACATGCTGTGATAATGTCTACACATCAATGAAGAGAAAAAAAATCATGAGAGACCCCCCACCACACAAAAACACACACACACAACACCACACACACACACACACACAAACACACACCACCACACACAACACCACACACACACACCACACACACACAAGAAGTACTTGTTCCTTAGTGCTTTCTGAATATTATCTCCAGCTGATTGTTATACAAGCCCTGTGAATACAGATACTCAACGCACTAAAATCAAGGCAGTAACCATGTTGCAAGACATCAACCCCAATACTCCTCCCTCTTTCCACTTTCCCCAATACACACTCACACATTCATGTTAATCCCTCTCCCTAATTACATGTATAGTACTATTACTACTTCTTATAAAAGTAGGATTTTATATAGGCTGAATTTTGGGAAAGCAACAAATCAAAGCCACTCTCTTTTCTGGTAACTTTCAATAATCAGTGAGAACAATTTAGTTTTGTACCTGTGTGTGAAAAATCCCATGAACAATGAACACTTTCCATCCAGAGGTGCAGCATCTCTGGGAACAGCCTCTTGCAGTGCAGAGTCTGCAAGCAAACACACACACGGTCAGCTCTTGGTTCTATGCTCAAATGCATAAGTTCATTCATTTTAAAAAAACCTGGCACACATAAAATGACTACAGAAGCTTAATCTCATAATAATATTCTAACATTTGTGCAAAACTGCGATTAAGCTAACAGCCCGTGCAATACATGAAACATATTTTTTTTAATGAATGCGAGATAACTTTATGTCAAACGTTTAAAGATAGTTAAAACATTAGGGGAAAAAAAACAGCAAAAAACAACAATCAACAAAGGGGGGGGGGGGGGGAGCAGTGTATCATTTGGCACTGCAACAAGGCAACAGTATGGCACACACATCATCAAGTGTGTAATCATGTATGCAATTCATCAAACCTCACCCCCTTTCTCCCCAACACATTCCCCACCCCAAAAACGCCTGTCAATCCATCTCTATCATTTGAATGAAAATGGGATACAATTAAACATCTTACCATGATGAAAGATAAAATAATAATTTTAAAAAAACAATACTGGGTGTCAGTATTGAAAGGTTGTTATAAATGTTAGGAAAAAGAAACAGCAAAGAAACAATAATCAACAAGGGGGTCAATGTATCATGGCAATACAACAAGGCAACATTATGGCAAGACAGGCTGTGACAATGTCTACATTATCAATGAAGAGAAGAACAAACATCAAAAGAAAACAATTTCACACACGCACATAAAAAGCAGGACTTAACTCTCAGACAGTGCTGTCCAAAGCATCTCCAGCTGTTGGGTATACAGCCCTGTGAACACAGATAATGAACACACATCAATCAAGGCTGTCATTACGTATGCAATACATCAACCCCAATATTCCCCTGCCCACATTCCACCTAATACGCACCCACATCCGTATGCCATTGCGTCTCCTTAACTTCATGTATACTACTACTTCTACTAACTCTGGAACATCCATCATGCTTCCCTTGTGAGGTGAATTCATCCCACTCTGCACATACAGAAAAAGATATTAGAAACACACATCATACACTGTAAGGAGTACACATCAGAAACTTATACAAACAGAGGCAAGTGTATATCAGAAATAGGCGCTTGTCAATCACACAAAAACCTGAAGAGATCAGAAACACCTTTACTTCACCTTCACCTATCTTGTTGTTTTGTAGACCATGGGAGCACCACTGAAGATCAGAAACATATCATACACATCAAATACACAAACAAGCAGACATCACAAACAAGAATTCATTACATTCATCAAAGCAAGTCTACATCAGGACCCAGCATTCTTCAGACGCACAGAAACAAGTGTACACCAACCATGTCCACACACAAAGGATTTGTAACTTACATGCCAACTTCGATTCCTTGTGTCCAGCCCCCAGTACTTATTTCTCTATCTTCCAGTCTGTGAGCAAACACAAACACGTCATCAGCTTTTTGTTTTTTAGGCTTGAATCACAATTTCTTTTATTCAGAACAAACTGGCACAAATCATAAAATGACTACAAGCCAACATTTATAATAATATTCTAACATCTGTTCAAAATCAGATGCAAGCTCAACATCTTGTCAAATAAATGGGGGGAAAAATAAAATAAAATAACAGTTTTAAACTGTTTACAGAATGTTAAAATATTAGAAAAAACTCAATCACGGAAACAACAATAAACAGGCGAGTCAGTGTATCAAAGCAATACAACAAGGCAACATTATGGCACACACATCAATCAGGTCTGTAATCATGTATGCAATACATCTACCCCAACATCCCCTCCTGCTCCCCCCCAAATACACATCCACACCCAACACACATGTCAATCCATCTCCCCAGCATTTGTGCACAAAGTAGGGTGCAAACTGAACATGCTGTCAAAGAGGAAAAAAAACAATTGGTTTAATGTTAAAAGGGTTTTTACATTTTTAGGAAAAGAAACAACAACAACATCAAAAAGGGGTCAGTGTATCATGCAGTACAACAAGGGAACAGTATGGCAAGACAGGCTTTTTTCAATGTCTACATCATCAATGAAGAGAAGAACCAAACCCCACTGACAAGAAACATTTCACAAAACACACACACACACACACACACACACACACACACACACACACACACACACACACAACACACACACGCACTTAACTCTTAGACAGTGCTGCTGAAAGCATCTCAAGCTGTTGGGTATACAAGCTCTGTCAGCACACATACTAAACACAGGTCAGTCAAGGCTGTCATCTTGCTTCTCCTCACAGGTAAATTCACCCCCATGCTGCAGAAACTGATATTAGAAACACACATACATCAAACTATGAAAGAAGCACACATCAGAAACACAGAAACATCAAACACACATAAGCAAGTGTACATCAGAAATAGGCGCTTGTTAATTACACAAAAATCTGAAGAGATCAGAAACATCTTCATTTCATCCTCACCTATCTTGTCTTGTAGACCATGGGGACACCACTGAAGATCAGAAACATATAATACACATCAAATACACAAACACTGAAGATCAGAAACATATCATACACATCAAATACACAAACACTGAAGATCAGAAACTTATCATACACATCAAATACACAAACACTGAGGATCAGAAACATATCATATACATCAAATACACAAACACTGAAGATCAAAAATATATCATACACATCAAATACACAAACACTAAAGATCAGAAACATGTCATACACATCAAATACACAAATACTGAAGATCAGAAACATACACATTCAATACACAAACAAGTGGACATAACAAACAGGCATTTATTACATACACCAAAGCAAGAATACACCAGGAACCAGCATTTTTCAGACACACACAAACAGATGTACACACAACCATCTCCACACACAAAGGATTTGTAACTTACATGCCAACTTCCATTCCTTGTGTCCAGCCCCTAGTACTTATTTCTCCATCTTCCAGTCTGTGAACAAACACACACATCATCAGCTCTTGGTTTTGAGGGTTGAAACACAACCTCAATCAATCACAACTGGGCACAAATCATAAAATGAATAGAACATGCCAACATTTATAATAATATTCTAACATATGTGCAAAGATCAGATGCAGCTGAACATCATGTCAAATAGCTGAAAAATGATTAAGAAAAAGACAAAGATAACTGTATTGAAGTATTTAAAGATAGTTCAAATATTACAAAAAAGAAACAACAAAGAAACAACCATCAACAAGTGTATCATGGCTACACAACAAAGCAATATTATGACCAGACAGGCTGTGACAATGTCTTCATCATCAATGAAGACAAGAACTAACAACACACCACCAGCAACAGAAAACAACACTGCCCTACACACAACAGCACTCACACAAAAGAAGCACTTAACTCTTACACAGTTCTATTAAAAGCATTTCGAGCTGTTGGGTATACAAGTCCTGTGAACACAGACACATAACACACATCAATCAAGACTGTAGTCATGTATGCAGGACATCAGCACCAACATCCCCCCTCCCTTTTTTCCCCAATACACATCCATTCCCACACATGCGTGCTAATCCCTCTCTCTAACATTTGTGCAAAAAAAGGGTTGCAACTTAACATGCTGTCATGTAGATGAAAAATACAATAAAAAATACTGGGTGGGCGCAAGCAATTAAAGGTTGTTAAAAATATTAGGTAAATAAAACAACAATCAACTGGGGGTCAGTGTATCATGGCAATACAACAAGGTCACGTTATGGCAAGACAGGCTGTGACAATGTCTACATCAGCAATGAAGAGAAGAACAACCAACACACCACAAGCAACAGCAACCCCCCCCCTCCTTCCCCAACACACACACACACATAAAAGCACTCACACAGAAACGAACTTACCTCTTAGACAGTGCTGTGGAAAGCATCTCCAGCTGTGGGGTATACAGCCCTGTGAACACAGATAATGAACACACATCAATCATGGCTACAATCAGATTTGCAATAAATCAACCCCAATATTACCCCTCCCTACATTTCCACCCAAAACACATTCACACATGCATGTCAATCCCTCTCCACAATTTCATGCACACTGTTACTACTAATGATGATGTATGGAATTTATATAGTGCTGAATGTTGTAAAGCAACAAATCAAAGCTCTTACATTCTAATGGTTTATACGCATGCAAATACCCATCAATAAGATTAACATATTTATGCATATAAATACACATATGCATTCACGTGTATGTGCTGTGTGCCCCTGCTTAGGCAGGGTGAAGACGGAGGTGGCTTATGAAGAGTACGGGCAGATGGTGAGGGGAAACACCTCAGGTAGGAAATTCATGTGGTTTGAGGCTGGATTTGTTTACCTACACATAACACCTGTGTACACCTACAACCCTCATGACAATACAAAAGCAAGCCACAAACAAACAATACACACTAGCAAATGCACAGACACATACTTTAGTTCAATGAAAGAAAAAAAAATCAAACTGTTCCTTTAAAACCCCCACATGAAAATGACTTGTCTCTGACAACTCTGACTGCAGATGGAGCAAAGCAGCAGTGACATCTGTACCTTTGAGCAAAAAGCAGACGATCACCACTTCCCATCACTGATGTAGCAACTCCAGAACATCCATCACGCTTCCCCTCTGAGATGTGGGCACCCCCACTCTGCACATACAGAAACTGACATCAGAAACACACTTATATCAAACACTGAAAGAAGACCACATCAGAAACATAGACATATCAAACACACATAGGTTTTGATTTGTTGCTTTACAAGATTCAGTGCTATATAAATTCCATACATTATTATTATTATTATTATTATTATTATTATTACATCAAAAATAAACACTTCTCAAGCACACAAAACCAAGCAGAGATCAGACACATCCTCACTTCACCTTTATCTAACCTGTTACATCAGAAATATACTTACATCAAAGAACCTGCCACACATTATAAAATGAGTAAAATATGCCAAGTTAATAAGAGCCTTCTAACATATGTGCAAAAATGGGCTGCAGATTTAAAAAATCATGTCAAATATATGAGAAACAAAAATTAAAGTCAACTGTGTTCAAATATTCAACATATGTGAAACTTATAAGAAAAAGAAACAATGAACAAGGGAGTAGATATTTCATGTCAATGAAACAAGGCAACATTATGGCAAGACAGGCTGTGACAACATCTACATCATCAATGAAAAAAAGAACAACACACTACAAGCAATGGTACCCCTTCCCCACTTTCCAAACACACACACACACACTAAAACAAAGACGCACTTAACTCTTAAACAGTGATGCTGAAAGCATTTCTAGCTGTTGGGTACACAAGACCTATACACACAGATACTGCACACAGATCAATCAAGAATGTGATCATGTATACAATACATCACCTCTAATATCCCCTCCCCTAACCCACCCCCTCCATCTAATACACACCCACAAGTCAATCCCTCTCCCTAATTTCATGTACACTACTACCACTAATAATAATGTATGGAATTTATATAGCGCTGAATTTTGTAAAGCAACAAATCAAAACCCTTACAATCATATCATTTACACATGCAATCATCCATGAATAACACTAACACATATCACATTTACACATACACACACTAATATGCACACACAGCATACTTCTGCAGGGTGTACATCAGAAATAGGTGCACATCAGAAAACATCAAATATCAAACATACAAAAGCAAGTGTACATCAGAAACATCAAATATCAAACATACAGAAGCAAGTGTACATCAGAAACATCAAATATCAAACATACAGAAGCAAGTGTACAAAAGAAACATCAAATATCAAACATACCAAAGCAAGTGTACATCAGAAATAAGCATTCATTAATCACATATAAACTAAAATAGATCAGAAACACCTTCACTTCACCTTCAGTTATCTTGGCGTCCTGTAGACCATGAGGACACCACTGAAGATCAGAAACATATCATACACATCAAATACACAAACAAGTAAACATAACAAACAGGCATTTATAAAATACACCAAAGCAAGTATACATCAGGAACCAGTATTCCTCAGACACACAAAAACAAATACCAAACATGTTTACACACAAAGGAATTGTAACTTACAGGCCAACCTCCATTCCTTGTGTCCAGCCTCCTATACCTATCTCTCCATCTTCAACTCTCTTGCAGGGCAAAGTCTGTAAACAAACACACACATCATCAGCTCTTTGTTTATATGCCCCATAAACAATCTCCTTCATTCATAACAAACATGGCATATATAATAAAACCAGTACAACATACTCAGCTTATAAGAGTATTGTATAATATGTAAAAAAAAAAGAGCTACAGCTGAACATCATGTCAATAGATGAAAAATAAAAATAAGTAGCTGTGCACAAGTGTTTAAAAGTTGTTATAATATTAGATAAAAGAGACAACAAAGAAACAACAACAAACAAGGGGGTGGATGTATCATGCCAAGGCAACATGATGGCAAGACAGGCTGTGACGATTTCTACATATACAATGAAAGGAACAACAAACAACACATCACAGCCTATGGAAAGAAAAACGACACACACAAAGCTCTCTTTACAACACACACACACACACACACACACACACACACACACTCTTTAAAAAAATGCTGCTGAATTCATCTCCACCTGATGGCTACACAAGCCCTGTGAACACAAGATACTGAATACACAAATAAAATATGTAATCGTGTTTGCAATACATCAACCCCACCTTCCCCCACTCCCCATATATAAATATATCAATCCCTCTCCCTACAATCGTTTATACCTACACATAACACTTGTGTACACCAATACTTATGATGATGCACAACTAGCCACAAACAAACCACACACTCTAGCAAGGGAACACACCAATACTTAACTGATCATCCCACATCGTCTTCAGCTGTCTCAGTACACCAGGCCTGTGAACACAACAAACAAACAAACAACAATCTTGAAACCCCACAATAAAGTCAACACACACACACACACACACCACACGCACACGCACACGCACACACACACACACACACACACACACAGACACACACACATACACAGGGCAGAAAAAGTCCTTCGGATGAGACTATAAACCAAGGCCTCATGTGCGAACACATGCAGAACATCTTGCGCTCACGTTAAATCCTGTTTTGCTTTTTGAAAGAGTAGGCCATTGTGTGCCGGTGGGAACAGATGACAAAATTTACAAAACCGCATACACACAGGGACTGGATGTAAAAAAGCACATGAGTGCTTATTCTATTATCCTTGATATATAAAAAGAAGTAATCTGAGCGCTTTGATTTGTTGCTTTACAAGATTCAGCACTATATAAATTCCATACATTATTATTATTATTATTATTATTATTATTATTAAAACAGTCCCAGCTTCCAATACAGGACAAACACAGCAACTCTGACTGATTAACAAACACAGTCTTTACATTTAAAAAAGTACAAACTATTTCTTTTCCAAACCAACATGAAAATGACCTTTCTCTAACAACTTTGAATGGAGTGTGAGGAGAATCACAGTCAGTACCTTTGTGTGGACAATCTGGATCATGGCTTCCCGTCCAGTGGTGTAGCAGCTCTGGAATATGGATCATACTCCCCCTCAGACATGTGGTCAGCTCAACTCTGCGTGCACATACAGAAACCAACTTCAAAAACATGCATACATCAAACACAGAAACAGACACTTCCTTAACCATCATGACAGAAACAGACATCAGAAGCTTATATCAAACACAGAAACTTACATAAGAAATATACTTACATCAAAGACCGTGCCACAAATGATAAAATGAGTAAACTATGAACAGTTTATAAGAGTATTTCTAACATATGTGCATAAATGGGCTGCATGTGCAAAAAATGCATTGCATCAAATAGGTGAACAAAATTTTAAATGTTAAAAATAAAACAACAACTGTGTGCAAGTGCTTAAAGATTGTGAAAATATACCCCAAAAAGAAACAGCAAAGAAACAAGCAATAAACAAGGGGGTCAGTGTATCATTACAATAAAAACAAGGCAACATTATGGCAAGACAGGTTGTGACAATGTCTACATCATCAAGGAAGAAAACACATCACAAGACACCAAAAGCCTCCCCCCTTATCATGTATATAATATGTCAACCCTAATATTCCCTCCCCCACCCCCAACATCCAATGCACACCCACACCCACTTGTCAATTCCTCTCCTAATTTTATATAAACAGTTACAACTAGTGATAATAATAATGTATGGAATTTACATAGTGCTGAACCTTGTAAAGCAACAAATCAAAGCTCTTACATTTAAATCATTTACACATATACATTAGTCCATGAATAAGATTAACACAGACCAAATTTACACATACACACACACATATGCATGCACAGCATGTTTTGACAGGGTGATAAAGATGGGTGTGGCTTTTGAAGAGCATGGGGAGATTATGAGGGGATTGTTATTTGTAAGTTGGACTTGTCTACCTACACATAACTCATGTGTACAACCAACAACACTCATGATACTACTAAACAAGCCACAAACAATATACACCAGTTAATACATACACGGGCAAATACTTAACGTAATAAAACAAAAGTAAATATATAAGTTGATACACAGGCAAATACTTAATGTAATTAAAAAAAAAAATATATATATATATATATAAGTTAATACACAGGAAAATACTTAGCATAATAAAAAAAGTAAACATATAAATTAATACACAGGCAAATACTTAGCGTAAAAAAAACACGTACATATATAAGCTGGTACATAGAGATATACTTAACTCATTGGAGTTGCAGTGAAAGGGATCCTGCCATTTTGTGGTGACGCATGATTTTGGCTATATTTGAAAAATTAAGCAGACTTACCCAACATAATAATGGCATACACATTATACATCATTGAGAAGTTTATAATGTCTTCTTTTGAGATTGTTTTACAGTTTTTTAATAAATGACCGTATTTATTTTTTACAAATTTTCAAAATATGTCACTGAATGCTGAAAAATGAATAGTTTTGAAAATTAGGGCTGGTATCTTAAATGGCTTGAACTATTCATCAACTAGTCCCCTTGAAGCAATGTGATGATTTTTCACCAAAGTAAAGTTCCCTGAAGCTGGCTGAATCCATGTGATGTCACTTTTTGTACAACAGATTTTTTTTTTAAAGAATCATAACACTGGAGAGCCTGAAATCCCAAATATATCACTTGTTGACATGTCAAACAAAATTGGCCAACAGACAAAAACTAGGCAGGCTTATGGTCAAGGAAAGCAACTGTGTTTAGAAAAATGATTGCCCTACAGGCCAGAGTACTTTCCCTTGAGTTAACCAACACTTTGTGTTTAAAAAAAAAATGTAATTCTGCCAATTCTTAAGCTTCGGCACATCCGGCACAACCTCAATGAGTTAATGTAATTTTTTTAAAAATAGTACACATATAAGTTATATGCAGGAGTAGATATATCAGTTAATACACAGGCAAATACTTATATAATAAAAACATTTGAAGTGCAAACTATTCCTTTTAAAAAACCAGAATGGAAATGACTGTTCTCTTCCAACTTTCAATGATTTGTGAGTACAACCAATAGCAGTGAGTTTTGTACCTTCGTGTGAAAAATAAATGATCTCACATCCCAGCCAGTCATTTGGCAATTCAGGAATATCAATGATGCTTCCCCTCAGAAATGTGTTCACCCTACTCTGCACATACAGACATTGGCATCAGAAAAACACATACATCAAACACAGAAAAAAAGTACAAAATATTTAAGTTAGGACTGGTGAAACCAAGCCTCCAACCCCTTTCTCATGCATCCCTTCACACACACACACACACTCACACACACACACTCACACACACTCACACACACACACACACACACACTTACTTCTCCATCAGAAGGAGCACAACAGCTGTGGGGTCACAGCCCTCTACTCCTGCCTGCCCGGACAATCACTGAGGGCCTGGGGTTGTCTCCCCTGACCTGACGTCTGCCTCCAGTTGTGGCTATCATCCCCTGCAGTGAAGAAGAAGAAGAAGAAGAAGAACGCTGCTGACTCCCCTTACCTCAAAGCCTTTCACCGCAGACCATGAACCAAGGTCCACATATTAACATATCCATTTTCCCTGAAAGTCTTTCAGACAAGACTGACCAGCCAAGCTCTCCTGTAAATTTCAACACAGACACATCTCACACACACACACACACACACACACATTAGAAACCCATCCACTTTTCATGCAAGAGTTGACAAGATAAAGCCGGTAGCGTGGATGATGAAGCTACACACCCAGCATGCACCCTGCCAGCAGGAGAAGGATGGGCTCCGCCAAGTCCTACTTGCCCACCCCACACTGCCTGAAGACGTCAGTCAGGCAGTGCCCCAACTACTGCCCCAGGCTTTGCGGTGACCAGAACTCCTTGGTCAGTCTTTGGGCTGTGCTGGGCAAGGGGAACCTGGCAGCAGCGCCCACCCCTCAAATTAAAATAAAATAAAAAACAAAAAACAACAAAAATCAAACCCCAAAACCCACAAAAAAAATTAATTTTTAAAACACACACACACAACAACAACAAAATAGTAACAACAACAAACAAAAATAAATAAATAAAAACACATAACAAAAACACAAAACACGGGCAACAAACAAAACAAACACAATGCAATTCTTGTCATGTTAAAAAGAGCAAGTCTTTAAAAAAATTTATTTTAAAGCTTACTGTTCTTGACAAACCAGTCTCCCTTAAATTAAAGTAGAGTGCACTAGATTGGTCAAGTATATTTATTTGACAAGTTGATTAGTGAGAGAGTGAGAGAGAGTGAGAGAGAGAGAGAACACTGTGTGAGAAACAGAGACATATACTGAGAGAGGGAAGGAGGGAGGGAGAGAGAGTGAACAATTTTGAACAATTTGAACAATTTTTATTTTTCAGAGGGTAGTAGATTAAGCACTACGTGCTTTTTCATATCCAGCCCTCAAAATAATAAAGAAGTAAATAAGAAGGAGAGAGTAAGAGAGAGAGAGAGAGAGAGAGAGAGAGAGAGAGAGAGAGAGAGAGAGAGAGAGAGAGAGAGAGAGAGAGAGAGAGAGCGTGTGTGGTACTTATCTCAGACATCCAGCCCTCTCTCTTGGACTGACTGCCCCTCCCATGTCACCTTCCACTGTTGTGAGGTCATCATCATCACCACCCCTCCTGTAACGCACAACATGAAGGGAACAACGCCTGACTAACATGTCTACCCACATTCTACTTGACCACCACATGTTGCTGCCTGAACAATCCACTGCAGTCCATGGACCTCACAACTGCTAGAGGAGTTAGTTAAGGCAGAACATGGCAGTGACCACTGATCAAAACTGGTGTCAGTTGTTTATGTTGACAGTCACACCACACCTGCCTACCCCAGCACAATGGATTTAGTGTTTGGACAGGCCAAGTTTGTACTTTGATCTAGAGCAGAAGAAGAGTTTTCAGTGTATCTTGCTATTAAGGTGTTTTTCATCAGCATCATCCTCGTTTATTTAATGGTTGCAGTTAAGTTTTTGATTCCTTGGCTGAACTATGCTCTCGTGTAGGAGTTGGATTGCAGTTTTTCTTGTTTACAGAAATGTTGACATTTGTGTGTGCGAGTCACTGAGTGTGTTTGTGTGTGAGTAATATAAAGACAGTGGGGAGGGAGGGAGAGAGAGAGAGAGAGAGAGAGAGAGAGAGAGAGAGAGAGACAGACAGACAGACAGACAGACAGAAAGACAGACAAACAGACAAACAGACAGACAGACAGACAGACAGACAGAAAGGAGAAAGAGTGTGTGTGTGTAGCAAGTGTGTGTGTGTGTGTTCTTTTTATGTAGTGAGTCTACATGACCTGCAGAGTGAATCATCTTTGGCGCAGTTCTCTTAGTCCAAGAAGCACTCAGTCACAAGGGGTCATGAGGATATTCTTAGAAACCAGTTTTTAACAGAATGGGATTTACATGAAAAACACAGAAGCCAGTTAACATCAAAAGTGTGCATATGCTTATTAAATACACAGCAGTAGCTTTACATCAGAACCATCAAACACAGCAGAAGCAGGCACACCCACAGAAAAAAGACCATGTCTACACACACCTCCCCCAGCATACTTACTTGGTGTGCAAACTCTGCCTTTCCTCATGTCTGCTTTCTGGTGTCCTGTCCTGTTCTCTGCAGCATCTTCAGCTGCTTTGGCCCTGTCAACAGTTCACATCCACAGGTAGCAGTTACTGTCTACCATAATGTATGCAGCAAACAACAACACACACATACACACAGGTACACACACAGACAGGTACACATACACAGTTACACACACACAGGTACACATACATAAAAAAGAAACAAATGACTTAACTTTAAAGTACATGCCAGCTCCGGACAATTCTGCTGAAAAAAGCTGAACAACATCAGCTGTCCTGATATATCAGTCCCTTGAACACAGAGAAATGACTAGGCAACCTGTCAACTAAGGGAAATGACTAGGCAACCTGTCAACACACAGAAATGACTAGACAACCTGTCAACACACAGAAATGACTAGACAACCAGTCAACACATACTTTTTTATTTTTTTAAAAATTCTTTTATTTCATGGATAATGGAATAAGCACTCGTGTGCTTTTTTTCATCAAATCCTCATGTGTCTAGTAAATTTTGTCACCTGTTCCCACAAGCACACAATGGCCTACTCCTACGAAAAGCATAATGAATTTTAATGTGTGCGCATGATGTTCTGCATGTGTTTGCACACGGGTCCTCGGTTTATAGTCTCATCCAAAGGACTTTTGGGGAGAATGGAGTCGGCACTAATGTTAACTCCACAAGAAAAATACTCTTGAATGAGAATTAATCCTGGATCAGCAGATCATGAATACATCACTCTAACCATATACATAGAAATGACCAGGCAACCTGTCAACACATGGAAATGAACAAGGCACACAAAATTTGACTTTGACACACACAAACACACACACCACACAAAACATTTTTAAAACAGACACTTGTGTAAACCTACCTCCTACATGCCACACCAACACAAGCCACACAATCATAACATGCATCACTGACCAAGGCACACAGCGCCTTTACCCCGCAGTCTGTCTGTCTGTCTGTCTGTCTGTCTTCAGCTGTCTTGGGCACACCAACCCTGCAACATACAACACACCAACACACAGCAACTAGTTACATGTCCATCATAATGATGACAATTTCCCCTCAGTTCCTTTCCACCCTACAACCTAACAGCATTCGTTGACCCACGTGCGCGCACACTCACGCACACACACGCACACACACACACTCTTACTCACACACACACACTCACACACACACGTCATGCAGTACACACACACACAGCACTTATCTCAGTTGGATCAGTCAGCCCAATGTTCTGCTTTTTCTCCAGTCTTCAGCTGCCTTGGTACACTATGTGGACCTCTCAGAAACTAACAATGGATTAATAACACACAGCAATGAAAAAAACAACAACACACAACAATGACTTACCAACCCTCCCCCCCCCCTTCCCCCACCCTGTGTCTACGCTGGATCTGTCAGTGGGATGTTCCTCTTCAAGGTAGTCAGCTGCCTTGGTACACCACATAGAACTCAGAAATTAAGATGGATTAATAACACACAACAGTAACTGAACTATCCCTCACCCCCTTCCCCTCACCCATCCCTCCCCTTTCCCCACCAACCTACTTTCCATCCCCACCACCTTCCACCAACCCCATCCCTCCCCTTTCCCACCTCTCCCACTCTTCTTCACCCCCAAACACCTGCCCTTAGTAGTTAAATCATTGATGTGTGTAATGAATCCACTGTTACCTTTCTATAAGTACCCTGTGATGTACCAAAGCAGCTGAAAACATTCAAGCAGACCACACACACACACACACACACACACACACACACACACACATACATACACACTCACACACGCACACACACACACTCTGACTTACTGGGCTGACAGATCCAACAGAGATAATAACTGTTTTTTTGCTGAGTGTGTGTGTGTGTGCATGTGCATGAGTGTGTGTGCATGTCTGTGTGTGTGCGTGGGAGTTTGATCTGTCAGCCTAATTCAACGTCCTCGGTACACCACATGGCACTTTTAAAAACAATGGATTAATAAAACACAATAATGACATAACTACCCTTCCCTCTCCTTCCACCAACCCCCTCTCCACCCCCTCCCCCCACCCTAACCCACCCCCCTCTCACCCACCCCTCCCTTCCCCCCACCCCTCCCCTCATCCCACCCCTTCCCCCAGTAGTTAAGTAATTGCTGTGGGTTCTTTATCCACTGTGTGTGAGTTCCATGGGGTGTAGGAAGGCAGCTGAAGATGCTAAAGCCCAGCATTGGTCTGACAAATCCAACTGAGGTAAGTGTTGTTTGTTTCATGCGTGTGTATGTGTGCGTGCGTGCGTGTGTGTGTGTGTATGTGTGGGTGTATGTGTGTGTGTATGTGTGTGTGTGTGTGTGCGTGTGTGTGTGTGTGTGCGTGTGTGTGTGTGTGTGTGTCTACGTGTGTGTGTGTATGTGTGTGAGAGAGAGTTTATGTCTGCCTGCATGCAGATCCATTTGAGGTAAGTGTTGTTTGTTTAGTATGTGTGTGTGTGTGTGTGTGTGTGTGTGTGTATGTGTGTGTGAGAGTTTATGGCTGCTTGCATGCAGATCCAACTGAGGTAAGTGTTGTTTGTGTAGAACATGTGTATGTGTGTGTGAGAGAGAGTTTATGTGTGCCTGCATGCATGAGAGTGTGTGTGTGTGAGCATGTGCATGTGTATATGCATGCGTGTGAGCTTGTACGTGCATGCGTGTGTGTGTATGTGTGTATGCATGTGAGCATGTGTGTGTGCATTCATGTGTGTGTATGTGCGCTCATGTGTGTGTGTCTTCACATGCATGTGTGTGCACGTACATGTATGTGTGTGTGAGTTAGACCTGTCCCCCCACAATGCTCCGCTTCAACATCTTCAGTTGCTTTGCTACAACACACGGAACTCAGAAACTAAAAGTGGATTAGTAACACAAAGCAATCACTTAACTACCCCCTAACCCCTTCCCCACCCTCCCCCCACCCCTTTCCCCAACCCCTTCCCTACCCTCTCTCCACCCCTTTCCTCTTCCCCTCCCCTCCCCGCATCCTCCCCCACCCCTCCCCCAGCCCTCTTTCTTTCCCTCCCCAACCTCCCTCCCCAACTCCTCCCCCTCCCCTCCCCAACCTCATCCCCCCTCTTCCTCCCAGCCCTCCTCCCCATTTACAAGGGCACTTTCCAAAAACTGAGAGCAATTCATTTTTCAGTCCTTGCTTGCAAAGCTGGGTTTCGTTCGCGGCACGATTCCCTTTGTGTTGAACAAGCGAGTGCACAACATCTTCTTCTTTACAGACACCTGGGGGCCCATGTGTGATCTAGGGCGGATTTTGCTTTTTTATTTAAACCCAGGCCTTGTTTCACAGCTTACTGAGGGGTCCATACATGGACACCCAGGTCTGGTCACCTGTTGTGATTTCATCCAGCCTCTTGGGATCACCATTCTTGTGAGCTTCTCCCCCTTACTTTTAGATGTCACACTACCCGAAATCATCATGAATACTCTTTTTTTTAAGCAACACACCCTTTTATGTTGGTAAATGTGTTTACTGGTCAATCAAAGGTGGTCGCAGTGTGTGTGTGTGTGTGTGTGTGTGTTGTGTGTGTGTTTACTGGAAAGTGCCCTTGTGTGGATGTGTGTGTGCGTGCATGTGTGTGTATGTATGTGTGTGCATTATCAATTTACTTACTTTACCATGCAAAAGAACACACTGCACACTCATACATTCCTTCACTCACTCATATTTTTTTCTTTTTTCTCCTCCTTGTACTCATTTTCTTCATTTTTTACCTGAGACATGGACTTGTCTGTCCAACACTCAGACAACATCTACTGTTGTCTGTCCTATACATGAAGGAAAATGTGTTGGCTGCCATTAAGCGCTTGACAGGTCAGGCCTAGTGCATCCAACTTGGGCCTGGGAGAGAATTGTTATAAAAAATTTCTTACAGGAAAAAATGGCAGGACAATGGACCAAGAAGGCAGAAAAAAAGACAAGGGGGTAGCAAGAGGAAAAGGAACAAAGAATGAGAGGGATAAAAAAGAGGGAACTCCTTGCACAGAATTTCTAGAAGCCCCCACTCACTCCACTGATAAATTCCCGACATACAAGAAAGAGAAAGACAACTCATCTTCCCTTCCATACAATAAATAGAAAGACAACAACAGCAACATCATCAATTTATCTTCCCTGCCATACAAGAAAGAGAAAAGACAACAACTACAGCGTCAACTCATCTTCCATGACGGCTGCACAGCCTTTAGATGGAGAGTCTCCAGGAGATGCGCAGACTCTGCATAGAAAATCTCCCAAAGACACAGACACCAGACACTCAGACCAAGGACTCTGGAGAATGTGAACTAAAGAGAGACCATAGTCAGTTGTGAGGAAGTGCATCCCTGACTACAGACAGCGCCAGGCTGTCAGCTCCCAAGACTCTCCTCCTCCCTAGAGCTGGGGGGTCTACAGGCAGAAGAAAAAGAAAACAATTCAGTTCCATCCTTCTTTGCTCAGGAAAAGCTTGCACTAAATGCATGTATGCTATTAGGAAGCTGGCAACAAGTCAAATACTCTTCCAATTGGTTATTATAAACAAATCAAAAACAAGGATTTTCACAAATGATATGATAAATCTGAGTGCTAGTCAAAAACATAATAGTAATGATAATTTCAATGCCAATGCTAATAATAATAATATTATTAATTCACATTTACAGTGTGTCCTTTCTGACAAAGAACTCACAGCACTTAACACTTGGTTCACACACACACAGATGCAACCATACTTTACACCCAAACATGACAAAAGCAACACAAACGCTAAAAGGCAAGGGGAAGATATATAGAAAGGGCTGCTAGGGAAAAGTAGGAAGTAATGCGAGATGAAAACAATAGTACCAACAAGACCATGACCCTACATTCTCCCTATACAGTGTTAACCACAAGTCAAAGACATTGGTGAATGAAAAAGATGTGTTTGGTGAGTTTTGCTTCAACTAGACAAAACTAGCTGACTACAGATTTTCTGTGAAAGTGAATGTCAGACAGACAGGGCAGAGGGGAAAAAACAAACAACTGGTGTTTTGCTGAAAGTTGTACACCTGTAGACGTGTGGAAGAGAGTGGAAGAATTTCAGGAGAGCTGAGGTTGCTTGGCAGTGAGCATTCCTCCTACCTGAGGTCACAATGCTGTGTGGGCCCAGGAAAGCTACCTGCACTCTACTTCAAGCTACCTGCACTCTACTTCATAGCAAAGGCCTGCAGTTGTGTACTGGGTTCTAAGCCAGTGCAAAGAAAGAAGGTGTGGAGTGATATGATCAGCAGTACATGGAGTTATGAGAATTAAAGAAACAGCATTGTTCTTGAGCTTTTGGATTATTTTCAAGTATGTTTGTGGGCAGCCTACATGAAGTGTGTTGCAGTAATCAATACAGACAGTGTAGCACATATACTGAAATTAGTGAGAGTGTGTGTAGCTTGGGGTGGAAGAAAATAACAAACAGAAATACAATGAAGTCTAAAGTTGTTAATGTTGAGTGCTTTTATTTGTTGCTTTATAAGATTCAGTGCCATAATAATTCCATACATTATTACTTTAATGGAGTCCCAATGAAATGGATCCCGCCATTTTGTGGTGGCATGTGATTTTGGCTATATTTGAAAAATTCAGCAGACTTACCCAACATAATAGTGACATACACATTATACATCATTAAAAAGTTTACATTGTCTACTTTGATATTGTTTCAGTTTTTCAATAGATGACTGTATTTATTTTTTATAAATTTTCAAAATCGGTCACTGAATGCTGAAAAATAAACAGTTTTGAAAATTAGGGCTTCATATCTTATATGGCTTGAACTGTTCATCAACTAGTCCCCTTCAAACAATGTGATGATTTTTCACCAAGTAAAGTTCCCTGAAAGTGACTCAATCCATATGATGTCACTTTTGTACAACAAATTTTCTTGTTAAAAAATCAAAGCACTGGAGAGCCTGAAATCCCAAAGATATCACTTGTTGACATGTCAAACAAAATTAGCCAACGGACACAAACTAGGCAAGATTATGGTCAAGGAAAGCAACTGTGTTTAGAAAAATGATTGCCCTACAGGCCAGAGTACTTTCTCTTGAGTTTAACATCACTTGGTGTATTTTAAAAAAATCGTAATTCTGCTGAATCTTACGACGCAGTGAAGGAGAGGAGCTTCTGAACAACCTCATTGAGTTATTACTAGTAGTAGTAGTAGTAGTAGTAGTAGTAGTAGTAGTATAATGATTATTATTAATGTGCATAAGATCTATAACACAGGCTTTCATGCTTCATAGTCAAAAACACCACCAAGAGTTTTAGCTGATTACAAAAAATACAGGCATCACTAACAATAAGTGAACCAGGTAACTGAATGCATCTTTGATGAGAAGATCATGAAAGCCTCTGTTTTATCATCACTCAATTTCAGCTTCTCAATATCATCCACCGTTTAAAGTTTAAACAATGTGGTTTTGCATGTGGTTTTGCATGGAAGTTTTGATTAGTCTGTGACCACTATTGGGGCATGGACAATTTCATTGACAAAATACAACAACCCCTAACTGCAGCAATATATGATTTGAATTAACCATAAATATTTCCCTACTGCACATCACAGAAATATGAATATACTATTATTATGAGTTTTCTTGTCTGTAACAAAGTCTTTTCCTCTAAAGAAAATGACAAAATGTGAATATTTACTTTGGATACAGACATTTGTGAGAGCAAACATTTTCCCCGAGTTCTGACAACTTCAGACATTCCGTTATGACTTGAAACTCATGACCAACAACATTTCTATGGCACTGGTTACAGCGCCAGTTTTCAAAAACAATGCCATTCACTCATTCTGTTTCAACCAGCAATGAATGACCACTACATACAAGTCTACATAATGAAATTATATCATTGAATGGCAGCTAAGTAATAAAACTTTTTCTTTTTAATTAAAAAAACAACAGAATATGCTATTACTGCTTTTTTGCAACTTTTTCTTTACTATCACTTACTTTTCCTTTACTATCACTTTTCAAAATTATACTTTGGTGTTTTAATGACATTACAACATAACATATCTTTGTTGCTAAATGAATGATACCCAAACACAGTCAAATCCTCTTTCTGTTATTGTCTTTGCGTTTTCCTTTATTCACAGCAAGACACTCTTCTTGTATACATAATTATACATTACAACTTTGATGAAAGTTTGTCAGTTTGTCAGTCTTCCCCAAAGAGATGCACCTCTTCCCAAGAGTTGGACAATGCTTAAGCTTGGAAAAGGTTTCCATAAACTGAAAATCTGTTGTTCCAAACATTTGTGTTCTTACTTTTTTTTACCCTTCAAACTAATAAAAGAGATGCACCATGTGCAGAACATTCCATACACTCTACACCATCTGCCAAGAAATCCATGAAGCAGATGCTGGACAACCATCTCTTATTAAGCAAATGTGCTGAACAAGCCTTAGGTGCATGCTGAATATTTTCTGCAAGTCACTAAATGCTGACGTAAATCATAGGATCTCTAATTTGCAATGTTTATCTTCAGTATGTAAGTCTAAACAAAGGGTGGGAAGGCACTGGCTGATGGGCAGATAAAGTGACAAGTGACTGTAATATTTTCATCCTTCAGTCCTAATGGATGCCATGATTTGAACTCACAACTTCAGGACATGGGATCTGAAATCCACAGCCATAAATGAATGCCTATTTGGCTATCAGTCACACAGGGTATAGCAGCACACACCTAAAGGTGCACATGTATACACCAACAATCTTGTGTGGCTTAACAACACTGAGCATTGCATTTAATACTGAGTGATAGGCAGTTCCAGTCCATGATCCACAATGATAGGCAAAAACATGAGTTAACGTGTTTATTATTGCGTTTTGTTCCATACAACTTGACGCATTTGGTGAAATGGATAAAGTCAAATCTACAGGACCAGCAACTCCAAAACCTTTTGATGACGGTACTACATGAAAAGGCAGTTAGCAGCTATTGAGTGAAATTGAAGGAAAGGAAGAAATAAATCATATGATTCTGCTGAAGGCGTTTGTTTCTCATTGTAACATATTATTTTATTGTGATCACATCTGAGGAGCCAACAAATTACATATCTCATTATCTGCTTCTTTTTATTTAAACAAAAATTAATCTCATTTCAGAACGAACCAAACCATTTGTTTAGCAAAACAATTAACTGAGAAAACACCAAACTAAATGAAAGAAGAGAAATTAACAGTATCATCAATGATTTAATAGCCCACTGTCATTTTTTAACGCCATACTGCTTATAGCCCAAGTTTGCTATATTTAAAAAGTCACTGACTGTTCCCTGAACTTCTGGAGGAGCCATTGGGGCATACCACAAACTAATTATACAGTTGTCTCACACAGAGTGACCCTGACAAGCCCATCCCTCTCTTGGTCACAAACTGCATGATGGACATGTTCATGTCATCTATATATCAATCACTGGCTATAGTTTACCTACTCTTTTCTTCATTCCTTGGCTAGATTTCCAAGGTTCACCAATGGTGAGTTTTTACATATGTGATAATTTGCCCACCTTTAGGGTAGCCTCATTCCATCAGGAATGATGCCTAAACAAGACACCAGTGTCCATCCATTTAAAAAAAAGATTTACTGGACAAATGTGAAAAATAGACAATTAATCAATAGTACCCCCACTCCAAACAAAACACAAAGTGGTGACTAAACTGCACCATCAGATTATTCTTGAAACATCAACAGTCTGACCCTGTACTAACTACCCACTACTTCACCCTCTGTTTTATACTTTCTTCTTTTTTTAAAGCTAAGGTAATATAAAGTGCAATACAATATGAATGATTAAATCCATAATGATAAAGTGGGAACAAATTACTCTAGCCCACTTCAGCCTCACTGAATTATATAAAAAAATATATAAACAAAATGAACTGTACGCCCTGTGTGTCAATGAACACATGCACACACAAATAGATCATTTTCAACATTAAAAATTAAATGCACAGCTATCATTACGTGAAAACAAATTATTACCCCACGCTTCTTCCATTTCTGTGAATTAGAATTAACCAAAGAAATTTAACTGTTAATGAACACAGGCCAAAACAAACAAAACATAATTTTTCCTGTTAAACGCATAGATTCTTAAATCCATTGTAACTAGGAATTATCAACAAACAACACACAAGGACACACACACTGACTGAAAGATGGTTGGGGGGTTTTTAGGTGGGAGGGGGGGATGAAATATCCTGGTTTGTTAGAGTGTTGCACATTATGCTTGTGATCTACTGACCAGAGTTCAAATCCTATACAAGGGGATATTTTCCCCTGGAGTTAACATCAGTGCTTGGGCATGGTACTGAGGAAAAAGCATTTTTCCCTGAAATGGTTTGGGGGTCCAGGGGTCAATGCCCCTAGTGGGGTGAAGGGGCAAAGCCCCTTGTGGGGGTCAGGGGAAAATGTCCCTGGTGGGGTGAAGGGGCAAAGCCCCTTGTGGGAGTCAGGGGGCAATGCTCCCTGGTGAGGTGAAGGGTCTGAGCCCCTTGTGGGAGTCAGGCGGTAATTCCCCATGAAGCTGAAGGGTTTTCAGCAATTCTAGTATCACCAATTCAAATCATTACTATCATCACTACAGATCATTAATATCATCACTACAGATCTTTACCATCACCACTACAGATCATTACTATCACCGCTTATAGATCATTACTATCACTGCTAGAGATCATTACTATCACTGCTAGGGATCATTATTATCACTGGTATAGAGTGTTCTTACCTAGGCGATACTGGAAGAAAGGCATCTTCTCCTGAAATTGTTATGGGGTCCAGGGGGCATTGCCTCCTGGCAGGGTCAAGGGGCAGAGCCCCTTGTGGGGGTCAGGGGGCAACACCGCCTCAAGCTGAAGAGTTTTCAGCAATTCTAGTACTGCTAATTCAAATCCTTACTATCATCATTACAGATCATTACTATCATCACTACAGATCATTACTATCACCACTACAGATCATTACTATCATCACTACAGATCCTTACTATCATCACTACAGATCAATACTATCACTACTTCAAATCACCACTATAGAGCATTACTATCACTGCTTATAGATTATTACTACATCTGCTAGAGAATATTATTATCACTGGTATACATTGTTACTACACAGGTGATACTGGGGGAAAGAAAGTTCCCCCTGAAATGGTTTGGAAGTCCATGGGGCATTGCCCCCTAGCAGAGTAAAGGAGCAGAGCCCCTGATGGGGGTCAGGGGGCGTTGCCCCCTGATACTGAAGGGTTTTCAGTGATTCTAGTAACACCACTTCAAATCATTACTATCACCACTACAGATCCTTACTATCACCACTTATAGATCATTACTATCACTGCTAGAGATCATTATTAACACTGCTAGGGATCACTGTAATCACTGGTATTGAGTGTTGTTACCTAGGAGATACTGGAGGAAAGGCATTTTCCCCTGAAATGGATATGGGGTCCAGGGGGCATTGCCTCCTGGCAGGGTCAAGGGGCAGGGCCCCTTGTGGGAGTCAGGGGGCAATGCTCCCTGGTGGGGTGAAGGGGCTGAGCCCCTTGTGGGGGTCAGGGGGCAATGCCCCATGAAGCTGAAGGGTTTTCAGCAATTCTAGTACCACCAATTCAAATCATTACTATCATCACTACAGATCATTACTATCACCACTACAGATCATTAATATCATCACTACAGATCATTACTATCATCACTACAGATCAATACTAACACCACTACAGATCATTACTATCACCACAACAGATCACTATTACAGATCCTTTCTATCACCACTACAGATCATTACTATCGCCACTACAGATCACCACTACAAATCCTTACTATCACCACTACAGATCAATACTATCACTACTTATAGATCATTATTAACACTGCTAGGGATCATTGTAATCACTGGTATAGAGTGTTACTAACTAGGTGATACTGGAAGAAAGGCATTTTCCCCTGAAATAGTTATGGGGTCCAGGGGGCATTGCCTCCTGGCAGGGTCAAGGGGCAGAGCCCCTTGTGGGGGTCAGGGGGCAACACCCCCTCAAGCTGAAGAGTTTTCAGCAATTCTAGTACCACCAATTCAAATCATTACTATCATCACTACAGATCATTACTATCTTCACTACAGATCATTACTATCACCACTACAGATCATTACTATCATCACTACAGATCATTACTATCACTACTTCAGATCACCACTATAGAGCATTACTATCACTGCTTATAGATTATTACTACATCTGCTAGAGAATATTATTATCACTGGTATAGAGTGTTACTACACAGGTGATACTGGAGGAAAGGCAGTTACCCCTGAAATGGTTTGGGAGTCTAGGAGCATTGCTCCCTAGCAGGGTCAAGGGCAGAGCCTCTATAATGGGGTCAGGTGGCAATGCCCCCTGATGCCAACGGGTTTTCAGCAATTCTAGCCTGTAAAATAGCCTCTCCTTGAAAAATAATTTCAGTTCTTCATACAAAAAAGTTCTGCTCTGAAATAAGCTCTCCTAGAATTACTCTATTAATCATTTCTTAACCCAAAGAAGATTGTATGCCCAAGTAATCACATAGCAAAAATATGAAGACATATTTACACAAAATGTGCACTAACACAGATAAAGGAATAACAAACATTATTTTGACAATAATGTCCACTAGCACAGATAGCCTAAAGGAAGGACAAACACAAACACATGGAGAGAAAGAGAGACAGAGACAGAGAGTCAGAAAATAGGGTGGGATTGTGATGATTTTTTTTTTAATTTTATTTATTCTTTTATATCGAGGATAATGGAATAAGCACTTATTTGCTTTTTTACATCCAAATAAGTGCTTATTCCATTATCCTCGATGACAAAGCATGTGGAAAAATACAATAAAGCATTTGTGTGTGTGTGTGTGTGTGCATGTGTGTGTGTGCATGTGTGTGGGGAAAGAGAGAGAGAGCGAGAGACAGAGAGAGAGAGAGAGAGAGAGAGAGAGAGAGAGAAAACAATAAAGAAAGAGAGATGGAGAGAAAGAGAGAGAGTGTGTGTTTGTATGTGTGTGTATGAGAGAGATAGAGAGAGAGAAAGAAAGAGAGAGAGAGAGAGAGAGAGAGAGAGAGAGATAGAGAGAGAGAGAAAGAAAGAGAGAGAGAGAGAGAGAGAGAGAGAGAGAGAGAGAGAGAGAGAGAGGGTGCACTCCCTGAAAAAGAAGGGAGAGGCTGCTGATTGGAATGTTTACAAACATTGCTCTCTGACCACAGGAAGAGCTGAAGTAAAACAACCAGTGAAAGGCCCCCCACCCCACCCCTACCCCACACCCCATCTACATCCCTTCTTCCTACCACATCCCTTCACCCCTTTGCCTTAGAGAATGACATATGATACCCATTGTTGATACAAGTAGACCCCTTCAGTTGCTACCTAGGCTAGTGATGATGTAAAGCAGAGAAGGGAAGTAATCGGTAGGGAAGTGTTACATCCATTGACTGGTTGCAGGGAAGTGTTACATCCCTTGACTGGTTATTGTGGATTTTATTTCTCTCTCTTCTTTTTTCAACTAATTGTTTCCATGCCTGGTGCCGACTCCACTCCCCACAAAAGTCCTATGAATGATACTGTAAACCGAGGGTTCTGAGTGGGAATGCACATAGAACATTTTGTGCACATATCAAAACCTGTTTCTGCTTTTTGAAAGAGTAGGCCACTGTGGGGATGGGATAGCTCAGTGGTCGGAGCACTCGCTTTCCCACAGCCAAGTTAAGCAGCGTCGAGTGTGGTTACCAGTTGGATGGGTGACCGTTTGCACGCCTTGGCTTCAGTACAGTTCCCCCAGTTCACCCAGCTGTCAATGGGTACCTGCCCTCTTTAGGGTCAGGGAAGGTAAAGCAGCGAGGGAGAGGAGATGGGCGCCGCCCTCAATATGCTGGCCCTAGAGAAGTGAGGTCTCTGACACCTCGCTCCCCTACGACCTTATAGGTTATGGGACTCCTTTACCTTTACCTTTTTAGGCCACTGTGTGCCGGTGGGATTGTATATCAAATTAAACAATGCTGCACACACACTGGGACTGAATGTAAAAAAATATATTACATAAAAAAGGTAAAGGTAAAGGTCTCCCATAACCTATATTAAGGTCGTAAGGGGAGCGAGGCGTCAGAGACCTCACTTCTCTAGGGCCAGCATATTGAGCGCGGCGACCATCTCCTCTCCCCCTCGCTGCTTTACCTTCCCTGACCCTAAAGAGGGCAGGTACCCATTGACAGCTGGGTGAACTGGGGGAACTGTACTGAAGCCAAGGCGCGAAAATGGTCACCCATCCAACTGGTAACCATGCTCCACGCTGCTTAACTTGGCTGGGGGAAAGCAAGTGCTCTGACCACTGAGCTATCCCTTGCATATTACATAAGTGCATATTCCATTATTCTTAGAATAAAAGAATGAATAAATAAACAAATACAGACTTGCAAACTGAAACTTGAAAGAAAGAGAAATGCAAAAGGAAGAGGGGGACAGGAAGATAAGGAAGAAGGGGAAGGAGGGGGAGAGAGAGAGAGATATGATGATGGTGATTATGGTGATGGTGATGATGATGATGAATGTACATATTACACAGTCAAGTGGAGTCTTTGTGACCTCACCACCTTTGCACTACTCTATATAGCTCTCTATAGTTAACACATATTCAATTCATAAACAATGCAGTCTTATTTAGTTATTAAAAAGGGTCTAAAGCCTGATGTCCACTAAATGTCAGTGTCAGGAATACCATCCACAAAAACCATTAAACCCACTTTACAAAAAACTAACAAAACCCATAGGTTAGCTTCACATTATTCCAAATCTATAATAACAGTTCAACAATAAAGTTCATTCCAAAATCTTTGTCCTGCAAAAAGGCAGAACAAGCAGTAGGCTACTTGACTAAAAGCTTGTGCTAAATGTATTGTAGCTAATTTTACATACTAGTAGTAGTACTTACTATGCTTTCCCTGTTTTTAACTGATTATTTCTGAGTCCTATATACCTCCCTACACCAACCCCATCTTTTTTAAAGATTCTGCTTATCAACAAAACAAAAAAACACCTGAGTATATTATTTTGAGGCTTTTCTAGTGGCTCTTACACATGTACTATGCGACTGTTTCAAATGTTAAAATCTTTTTGTTGTGATGTAGCATTGCAAATAAATAAACACCATATCAAGTTATGCAACAAAACTAGTTCATTTATACCCCCCACCCCTTTAGAGTGCCTCTGTGTGTGTGCGTGTGTGTGTGTGTGTGTGTGTGTGTGTGTCTAAACCCCCTTTAATCACTAAATAAGGCTGCATTGTTTATGAAGTGGAATGCACTAACTGTAGAGATCTATATAGAGTGTGTGTGCTTCGGTTCAATATCTCTTCACATAAGTGATATTAGAAAGAGAGAGAGAGAGAGAGAGAGAGAGAGAGAGAGAGAGAGAGAGAGAGAGAGAGAGAGATGTGTGTGTGTGTACACGCACATGTTCATATGCATGCACATATGTAGGTGTGTTATAACTTTATTATTCATGTATCTGATGATACCACTCTTTATATGGTTGTGAAATTTGGGAGTAAAACAATATTTTAGAAAATTCACACCTTTTTTTAGTTTTCTAAGCTTTCATTCCATCTAAAAAAGAAAGATGTTCAAATCAAATTATTTATGCAGAAAAAGGGATTTATCCAATTTATGCTTTAATACAAACTGGCATGATTATTGTAATTGCCCTTCATGGGATGATTAAAGTGCATTTGACTTTGACTTGACTTGACTCATTAGGTTTGTGGCCTGCTTGGTGTTGTCTTCCATCAACTGATGAGAACTTTTCCTGTACATTGCATTCATTTTGCACACAGTGATCATCCTCTTCTTCGTGGAATGCTCAGGCAGCAAACACAGTACAACATGGGGCTTTACCTCACCTTGATTTTACTATCAAAACAATCAAGATTACTGAACCTGGATTTGAATGTGATTGAGATTCCCACATATTGTCAGGTAAAAATACAACTACAAACTAATTTTATCCAAATATGCTGGAATGCTCTTTAAAGGAGTAATGTTTATTTTATAGGAACTTCAAACTCATGCATGGAAGAGAAACTGTATGCATAATGACTCTACCAGATATATTGTAAGGGCTGTCACTATTTCATTTTAATGAGTACATTACTTAATCACAAGTTTTCCAATGAAGCTGGTAGATATCATAACAGTATTCAACATCCATAAGATTTACATCTTTGCTACAACTGAGAGATAAGGTCGACACTGAGGATGATACTTCATTTCATAATGGAATGTCCATATCCATAAAATGTTCCCATAAAGTATTTGAGAACAAAATCATTTTTAATTTTTGCAATTTGCTTTAAGCAGAGAGGACGGTATGTATTTTGACGGGGAAATCGATCAAACTTGGAAAGGCTAATAGATTTTTTTAAAATACCTATCACCAATTTTATAATTGTTAATGATCATTAAAGGTGAATTTCAATGCACTGAGACTTTCTTAGATTTTGTACTTTCATTCAATATTAATTTCAAAGTGATGATACTTTCTTAGATTTTTACTTTATATCTCTAAACCCAAAAGAGGTCACAGGTTTAAATCCTTTCCTTCTTTTTTTGTGTGTGTGTGTATGTGTGTGTATGCGCGTCTGTGTGTGCGCACGCACGTATGTGTGTGTATGTTTGTGTGTCTGTGTGTTTGCAGGTGTGTCTGTGTGTGAGTGCATATGCGTGCAATGCGTGCGTACAAGCATAGGTGTGTGCATGCACATATCTATGTCACTAAATTTATTGTTGTATGTATTTCCAAATATTGTAAAGAACTTACAGCTTAAAGAAGATCAAGTGCTATTTGTAGTCATTATTACAATCAATTATTGTTTTGTTTGTAACCAGTCATAGGCTGATGACACAAAGCTTTTGACTTCAGTCATCCTTGTTAAATCCAACAGAATACTGATGAAAGCACTCAAGACTTGTAGTTGTACCAACATTTTCAAAGACCTGGATGACATTTTATCAACTAAAACTTGATAATAATAAAACTGGAAATCTTATTGATAAAGATAAACCAATATGTTTTTCCAAGAACCACAAATAACATTTAATCAGGTTGAAATGTCAAAGATGCTCTCAAAATGAAATTTCAGCAATCTATACCCTTTGCACCCTCAGATAGAAATTCAAGCTTTAAATCATTTCCAATAACATATCTTCATCTTTAAACAATCTTTTTTTTAAATATCTGCCACTCTGCCCACTTAGAAACCTGTTGTATCAATTCAAATCATAGATATTTTACCAGAGAATCAGCTAAAACCCTTGTTTTTGTTTTATCAGAACTCTACTACTGCAATTCACTTCTTATCAAATGTCCACAGTCTATCCTGTGAAACTACACAAAGTTAAAAACACAATGCAGCTGCCAGAGCATTTCTTGGAACAAAAAGACTACCCTCTTCCCCCCCCCCCCCCCCCACCCCCCCCCCCTCCATCCATTAATCTTGAAATATTGCACTGGCTTCCTGTGCAGGCATGTATAAAATATAAGATGTATATTTAAAGACAGCTATCCTACTTTTTTACAAACTTTTTCCTGGCCTATGTGCACAAACTTTGTTTACCTATATGGGCAAACTTCATACAGTCTACATTTCTACAAGAAACCTCAGCTCTTTGTCTTCTTCCTCTGACTCTTGTTTATAATTCATTTCAAGAATTGGAACAAACACTGCATACAATGTACACGCCAAGTGCTTACACAGGCTACATGCACACACACACGCATGCTTGCTAACTTGCGTGCTTGCTCACTCACTCAAACATACAAACACACTCACGCATGATGTAAAAAAGCACATGGGTGTTTATTCATTACCCCTTCCCCCCCCCCCCCCCCCCCAGTAAATGTGTTCTACACACACAAAGCGGACATCCTAGTTACTGAAAATGGTACAGGTATTCTGATGACAGGAAGGTATTGTAAGTTTTAATGAGTTTTTTAGGAGGTTGAGATTGAAACAGTAAGAGGCAAGGAAGATGTAATAACTTGAACATTTCACAGTGAGGATGCTTTGTGAGAGAAAACTTGCTCTTGAACCTGAGGATGTTAAGGCTATAAGAGAGAAGGTGCAGGGCTCTTGCACCAAAGGAAAATTGCGGACAAGGAGAAAGTATACAAGTCACTATCATAAGCATCTGAAGAAGATCAGACAGATCTAGGGGAAACTACAGCTGACCCATCCTAATATACTGGACAGCACTCAAAAAGAAAAGGAAATTCTTTGGATGAATGCACAGACAATGACATCATGCAGACACATCAACCTGTTATGTTATTTCCTGGCAGTACGAATGGAGGACAATTGTTGTTGTTGATAAAATGCATGTGCACAGGTATCCTGTTTAGACACCATCCCTAAAGTCAGAAGCTGGCTGGCTACCTTAGTGGTGAATTAAAAAAAACAAAAGGTTGCATAAAGCAAAATCTCACAATTGGTGAACCTCAAGAGTTCTAACTGAGGAATGGACCAGAAAAAACAGAAAAACAGACAAGAAAAAGGAAAGAAAAGAAGAAGAAGAAACAGCAATACGAGAGAAAAAAACTTCTAACATGTGGTAAGAAAACCAATATATGAGAATCAAGAACAGTATGTACATCACTAACATTAAACAATATTAGTCAGGATATATGATGAGCAGTACTTGCATCACATCACACAACATCAACCTTCCTGCCTTCAATTACATTTTACTTCTGAAACACGGATCTTTGGTCCACTTTTTATAAAAAGCACAGCTGGAGAAGTCAAAGCCAGAGGAGACCACTGTACCTCAATGTTCAACCTCTGAGAAGAAGGAAGGCCCTTCAGGTATACCAAGCAATGGATTTTTGCACCCTTGGATATTTAAAAAAATTAGAACATATAAGCAATGAAACTAGTGCGTTGAAGATAGTGGAAACTCCTACAGCAAGACCATCTAATAACCCCAAACTGTTCAGTCACAGAGAGAGAGAGTGAAGTTCAATCTCCTGGCTTCTAATCTTTCCTGTCACTTACAACTAACTGTCCACAAGACAATGTCACTGAAATAACTCAACCCTCTCAGGACTTTGATGCTGAAGAGGACACTGATCCCAAACCAGAGGAATCTGAGAGATATTAGGAAGTACCTGACAGCAGGGGTGGAAAAAGTCACAAGGAAGGGCAACAGAGATGCAACACAAGAAAAGCAACAAAAGAAACGCACAGTGCTGTGCTTGTAAAGAATGGGGCAGCTATGGGAGTTTGCATTCCTTTGATGCTAAGCAACGAGACGTGTTCAGTCTTCTTTTTTGTGATTAAATGCTCAGACAGCAACCACTGTTGTCTGACCTAGAATATTAATGACCGAAAATGTGTTACACCACCAGTAAGTGCCTGACAAGTCAGGCCTAGCACATCTGACTTTGGCACAGAAGAGAATGATTATGTTTTTAAATCCATTTGGGTAAAAGGAAGGAGAATGGACCCAAAAGGTAAAACTAGGACAAGGAGGTGACAGGAAGAAAGCAAACAAGGCAGAAACATTGAGAGGGATAGAACAGAGGGGATTTCTTAAACAGATTTTCCAGAATGCGGGGATACTGCTCATACTGAGAGTCCCCTGCCATCCCCATAGGGAGCCTGTCTACTGTGTTCAGTCTAAAAGCGGACACATTTTTAGACAGACATCTTTCATGCCAACTTACCTCTTAAAGTCTTATTTACCTTGCCTTTCTCTTCTCTTCTCATGCAACATCCTTCCATGCTCTCTGTTACTCACCAGACTTAGTCCAGGGCTCCTTCTTCCCAATGTATCTCTGCTGATCCTTTAAAACAGGCCAAAATTTTTTAAAGAACAAATTATTATTCTGACTAATCAGACTATATTGGCTGACTGACTTTTCCATTAACTTCCTTTAGAGTTGTTGGAGCACTGCAATGAATTTCCTCAGTATTTTTTTCAGCTAATCCTTTTCCATGTCTCAGTCTGTAAGCCATCCAGAAAGTAAATCCAGAAACAAACATGTCAAGCTAATAATATTCCTCTATGGAAGTATAACATAACACACACACACACACACACACACACACACACACGTGCACACGTGCGCACGTGCACACACACACACACACACACACACACACATACTCACACACATTTGAAAAGTGAAAAGATATTAAATTAGTAACCGAACTAACAAAATGCTTATGTCCCTACTCGCTGGAGGCTTTGTTAAAACCATTACTATTCACTAAAATATATTGTCAGTAATGATTTTAAATTTAAAAAAATTAACAATAAACATCAACAAAACTGCCTATAATATGACATCATGCTCTTAGATTCAAATACCAACTACCAACAAAACTGCCTATAACATCAGGCTCTTCAATTCAAATACCAACTACCAACATAACTGCCTATAATATTACAATAGGCTCTTCAATTCAAATACAAGCTATCAACAATACTTACCAATTTCAAGTGAAAGACAACTAATTCATCATAACCACACAGGAAAATTATATGGATTTTTTTATGCATGTGGATTCATTTGTTAGAGCTTTAAGGTTCACCAATGGTGAGATACTTGCATAATTATTTGACCATTATGGCAGCTGCATTCTAACTTCAGGGATGATGTCTAAACATGACAATGGTGTGCATTATCTTTATAAACCAATGATATAGGAATGGAAAACTGAATGCTTTCCCATTTTACAGACACATGACACAAGAATGGGGAGCATAACATTAATGTCTCTTTCTTTACAGACACAGGCATAAGAACTGGGAGTATACATAATTATTTCCTCTTTGCACACCCATGACAGAGAGATCAAGGACCATAACATTATGCTTCCTGCTTTACAGTACTATGACCACAGTGGGCCTATACAGCAGCGCTCAGTTAAAGGTTCAGGCAGAGTGCTAAAATTATAGTGCCCCGACCTTTTTACCCCCACACCCCTCCCATTTCTTCACCCCTCCCCTTTCCCCACCTCACAACATCTCAAGCCTAATAGCATGTACACATGCTTGCACCGCAGGCCTAACACTAAAGGCTACAGATTTGGTCTAGGCTAGGCCTACAGGAGACAAGCCCACTGCCTGCCTGTGTGCGTGCAGCCTACCTATGCTCTTAACTCATTGGAGTCCCAGTGAAATGGATCCCGACATTTTGTGGTGACGCGTGATTTTAGCTATATTTGAAAAATTCAGCACACCTACCCAACATAATAATGGTATCCACATTATACATCATTGAAAAGTTTATATTGTCTTCTTTTGAGATTGTTTCACAGTTTTTTAATAGATGATTGTATTTATTTTTTACAAATTTTCAAAATATGTCACTGAATGCTGAAAAATAAAAAGTTTTGAAAATTAGGGCTAGTATCTTAAATGGCTTGAACTATTCATCAACTAGTCCCCTTGAAGCAATGTGATGATTTTTCCCCAAAGTTAAGTTCCCTTAAGCTGGCTGAATCCATGTGATGTCACTTTTTGTACAACAGATTATTGTTTTTAAACAATCATAACACTGGAGAGCCTGAAATCCCAAAGATATCCCTTGATGACATGTCAAACAAAATTGGCGAACAGACAAAAACTAGACAAGCTTATGGTCAAGGAAAGCAACTGTGTTTAGAAAAATGATTGCCCTACAGGCCAGAGTACTTTCCCTTGAGTTAACCATCACTTTGTGTTTTTTAAAAATTTCGTAAGTCTGCCGAATCTTAAGCTTTGGCACGTCACAGTAAAGAAACACACACAGGCACTAAGCCTAACCTAGATTGAGACAGCAAACAGACAAGATTTTGCCCAAATTGGAGCCCTTCAAAACTGATGAACACTATCCTAAATACAACAAAAGTTGATTCAGCTTAAAAAATTCAGGAGAAAAATTGCGATTAATTTTCCTCACTAGCACATAAACTATCACTCAATACTAAACAAAGAAGAGCTATCTGGTGAGAACATCCAATCTATCTGTTATTTTGGTTTAAAACGCCAACACAAAAGTGCTTTACTTGTTCAAATTCACCTCTCCACAACAACAAGAGAACACTGCACTGAACACACCTGAATGTAGCACTGAAGAAAATGACAAACGTATCACAAAGCACTTAAAAGTTGGAAATTAAAATCCCTGTGGCCACTTTCCCCACTGAAACTGTGGAAATAACACCAGGCTATCTTGATGGCGCCAAACTGGACCATTGCATCTGGTCCGCGCCAGAGCTAAAAATAGCACATCAGGGGTCAAGTTCCAGCGCCTAAGTGCACCAGAAAATGGGGGAAAACAACTGCCATGTGATAGAACTGGAGAGCATCAATATTTCACTCTTTAAATAAAGACACATAACAAAGGAATGGGAGTGTGTTATGTTTCCCTTTTTAATGCTATCCACACTAGTAGTTGACTCATTATTTGAAAATCTCTTTACAGACCTACCACACTAAAGTGGGAAGTGCTAATGACACCCTCTTTACATACCATTGCTGGCCCAGGCCAAAAGCTGTGTCACTTATTGATGTCTGCTAATTGCTAAAGCCTAGACCAACATGTTGTGTGGTAAATTGTTGTGTTAAGATTGCCTTCAGCCATGACAAGCTGTTAACATCAGCATCAGCATCATCATAAATCATAATAATAATAATAATAATATAATTATGGAATTTATATAACCCTGAATCTTGTAAAGCAACAAATCAAAGTGCTCATAACAACATGCACTCTCCTTTAAAGGTGAAAAAATGCACTAGAGTATGGTTGCCTATTTCAGTATTTGGCGAGGTATTTGAAAACTTTTACTGTGTTAATAGAGTCATACACAAAAACTTCATCCAGTGTACTTCCTATTTTCCAGTGCTTCCCAGGCGGGAGGAGCAAGTCAGAGTACATGTTTTGGGTGACCCCCAGTGTGTAGAGCTGGGGAACACACCACCACCACCACAACCACCATCACCACCACAACAACAATAACAACAGCAACAACAACATACCCAACAACAACAAACCACTTGACAATGGAATGTGAGCATGTTTCTCTCGTACAGATCCATGACAAATACTGAGAAACATGTTTGTTGCCCCTCTTTACAAAACTGTCATTAATGCAGGAATCAGAACTACTTGCATTAGCTACCCACTTATCTATGTAATTCTACATGCAGCTTCCAGATCCTGCTTTGAGTGTTAACTTGGAAGGACTGGGAATGTTAGGTATAAACTATACTTTGGCTTAGGCTGCCTGTGCCACTTTGTTCTTCCCATTGCACATGGTTCTCTCATACTTGGATGTACAAAATTGAAAAATGCAATCTAACCCTACAAAAAAGTTACATCTAGTGGTGGTTGTGGTGGTTACAGAATTTTACACCACAGGTAAGCCTTCCCAGATACTCAGATTAGGACTGTATACTGGGTATGTTCTCCCAGATACTCTGCGACTGCTAAAACATATGCTGGGTATGTTTATGTTTGTGTAAGTATAACCCCACTGAAAAAATTACAGGATCTAACCTGCATATTTGATCTCTGACCTTTGATCACCTGCATGCATGTACATAAAAGCACTGGCAGGTCTTCATCTAAGTTGATTGGGAAATCAAGTCACAAAAAGTCTTTACTCAGGCCCAACACATTTTCTGCTCATAGGACTGAAAACAGCTCTTACTATCTGATCGTTTATAGAAGTTAGTTGAAAATGAATTTCAAGGAAAAAAGAATTCAGTGGATTGAAATCAAATCCAACTGTATAAACGTTTTACAAACTCACTTTGCACTATCCTCTCCTTGTATGCGATGATTTGCACATGTACCTAATCCCACAATTTATCCACACTAAAATCACTGGATTAGTTCAACTGATCATTCATTAGCCTATTTATTGCTTTTTTTTCATTTTCAAGATGTCAGCCTAAGTGACGGATGTTATTCTAATTAGGCTCAGTTTGTCTTTTTACTAGTGGTGATCTCAATAAGCACTGTGCGTGTGTTTCAATGCATGTGTCTGTTTGAGTATACACTGTGTGCAAGTGCTAGTGTGTATGTGGCTTAAGTCAAATGCACAACCCTCACAGAAAATGTCAACACCCACAGCAGAGGCTGAGCAGAGCCTAGCCCACTGTGTATGAAGAGAACAGTTCCTCCCTCACTCCTGCTGTCAATTAATTCCACAGAGCCAAAGCAGGCCTCCATCTACAGCCCCAAGGCCAGTGGCTGGGGTGGTGGGCGGAGCTAGGCTAGCAACAAGCTGGCTTGCATTGGCAGATACAGAGCATGCACTCTGCTGGCGGCCCTTGTGTTGACCAGACAGTGAAGGGGAAAGGTGAAGGTCAGCCAATGAAGAGGAAAGGGGAAGGGACAGGGAGTGTTCGTGTGGGGGGGTGGGGGGGGGGGAGGTGGGAGGAGTGTTCAGTTGTGAAAGTAAGAAGGAGGGATGTGTGTGTGTGTGTGTAACTGCATGGTGAGGGGATAGGGTAGTGGTGGTAGTGGTGTGTGTGTGTGTGTGATAGGCCCTTATGAAGAAAAGGTTAACCTGTTGACCTCTTGAGTTTATGGAAAGACCCCAGGACTGAGTTCACACACACACTACAACTCTTGCAACAAGGTCTTTCTCTCTTTTTGTCTGTGCCTTTATCTGTGTGTGTGTGTGTGTGTGTTTGCTGTGTGTGTGTTAGTGGCATACAAGGGGCAGTGCACCCTCCTCTCTCTCTCTCTCTCTCTCTCTCTCTCTCTCTCTTTCTGCATTGGCCTCTGTATGTGTCAATGCAATTATTTGTTTCCACATGGTACATTGATTAAGCAATACATTTGCTTTTTTCATCAAGCCTCTTTCTAAGAACAAAAACTTCGTAATCATAATATTGAGTAATACGTTATCATAACCTTTACTAATTGAGTGTACCAATAAAAAAGAGGACAATCAATAAAATAACACATTGCAAACTACACACACACACACAAGTGATGCACAGAGGCACACACTTACATAAAGAATTTTTTTAAGAATTAAAAAACTCATAAAACGTCAAACAAACAAATTACACCACTTACTATATCACCCAATCTTTAACGATTATACTTAACAAAGAAAAAAAGGTACAGCAACAAAAGGTTAAAAAATGCTAGGCATTCATTGTCATAAATACTGACAATATTGCCTGCAATGAAATCCCTCCTCCACCCACACAAACATGTGCTATCTGGGCTTATATTCTTAAGTAGCACTTTTTAAATATAATATATTAACACAATAGCAAGCAAACGAGCAAAATCAGTTAAATAAATCAATGATAATGATCAATTTTAATAGTGACACAATAATAATGATAATCACTCATCACCACAGGAAAGCAACATAACAATAACAACAAAAAAGAGATGGAAAGGAGGGGGGAGAGGTATCAATAAGGAAGAGGAAAACACATTCCAACAAACAGAAAACAATAGTAAAGAGACAACAATACAAACAAATTAAACCCCTACATAATACAAACATCAAAAGCCCATAACTAAGTGGACCATCTGCAGAATTTATGTACAAAGGATATCTGTTAGTTTCACCATAGATTATATCATTGGGTGTTCGTCTATCAACTCCTAAGTATTTCTTTATTGCAAACAAATGAACGGACTCACAGTGAACTGCTGCTTTGTCCAACCCCCATAATTCTGACCCATACTGAAGAACTGGTTGAACCTGTGAGTCAAATAGCTTCATTAACAGCCCAAAAGAATTGTTGTTAAGTGTATACAACCTTTGCATTATATATACCAACGCATTCTTTGCCCTACTAGAGAGGTCCTTACAAGCGGCAGTGAAACTCAGACGTGTAGAAAACAATATCCCTAAGTACTTATAAACATTAACCACAGGTAACAGATTGCCATTATATGTCCATCTTTCTCGTATACCCAAATAGCCTCCCTTGCGAAACACAATGATGTTACTTTTCTTCATATTTACTTTCAACTGAAGTGAAAAGGAAGCGTAATACAGGTTGTTTAACTGATTTTGTAGTCCCACAATAGTCTCTGATAACAGCACTACGTCATCAGCTAACAACAGGATGAACAACTCCAAGGCATCATGTGACAAGACAGCACCATGTTTTCCATTATTGATTACTTGTAATGCTAATTCATTTATGAAAAGTGAAAATAAAATAGGGCTACATACATCTCCTTGCTTGACTCCGGCTGTGCAACTAATGTAATCTGTCAATTTAGAACCACATCTTATTTTACATTTTATATTGTCATACATTCTTTTAATACATGTGTGGAGTTTACCTCTAATACCGTTTTTTAGCAAAATGGGCCAAAGTAGATTTCTGTTAATTGAATCGAAAGCTTTTTCAAAATCTATAAAAGCTACATATAACTTACGGTTGCATGAAAACTGTTTCTGTATCAATGCTAATAAAGTGAACATGTGATCTAATGTCGAATACCCCCTTTTAAATCCTGCTTGACACTCTCCAGTAATGTTATTTTCTTCTATCCATTCCTGTAGTCTTCTATTAATAATGGAACTAAAAATTTTGCTACTTATGTATATAAGTGAAATACCCCTGTAATTGTTAGGATCATTAACATTTTCTTTTTTGTATAAAGGTAAAACAATAGACTCTGTCCAATTTTCAGGAAACTGACCAGTCTCAAACAGTGTATTAAACAACTTTATAAAGAAATCCACTATATATTCATTTGAATATTTAAATAATTCACCAATAATTCCATCTGGCCCTGCTGCTTTTCTACTTTTCAGTTTTCTTATGGCTAGCAATACTTCTTCTCTTGAGATGGGACGATTCATATAGTCATCACCATCATCGCCAGTTATATCTTCATTTAAAGTGCCATTACTAACATCTACATCTAATAAAGATTTGAAATGTTGGAACCACTTCTCAACACTAATATTGGCTCTTTGCTGTTTCTTTTAAATGAAACTTTACGGACATTTTCCCAAAATTCTTTTTGACTCTTAACTGACGTGAGAAGTTTATCCAACATTGCAGTATTAAACTCTTTCTTCTTTCTTTTCAGTAGATTTTTATACTCACGTCTTGCAACAGTGTATTTTTGCTTATCTTCATCTGTCAATGACCTTCGACTCTTTCTCAATAATTTTCTCACATTCTTTTTACTGATCTCACACTCTTTATCATACCAATCACTTCGAATCCTACTGTTATCAATATATATACTCTTCTTCATACACACAGCGCTATCCCTGATGCATTCATTAAATAACTGTAATGCCCCATTAATATCAACATCAATTAAATTCATGGAACATTCTAATTTACTTTGAATGTTTTCGTGACATAGTTTATCGTTATATGTAACAGCACAGTCATCATTCCAAATCAATTTTTCAATCACCATACGTGTATCGTCTATGTTTTCATCAACACTAACTTTGTTTTCATATGGAAATACTATTCTGGCAATAACAGTCATATGATCAGAATCTATTCTTTCATCTATCAACAGTTCACAAAAATCAAAAACAAGACACAGTAAATCATTTGAAAGAATGAAATAATCGTTGACACTACACGCTGAATCTGAAATATATGTATAGCAACCCTGGAGGTCACCGTGACATAACCCATTCAAAATACATAAGTTTAAAGTGGTGCACATGTTCAACAAAAGTTTACCATAGTTATTCAAAGATATATCCTGAGAACATCAATTGCACATTAGTGACTGGCTTTTGCATTGCAAATCAGCAATTTCACTGTCTGACAATTCCTGGTGCGAAATATTGGATGTTCTACTATTAAGATCCCCACACAGCATTATGAAAACATCATTCTTTATTGTACAATCAATCAAACAATCTTCCAACATGCTAATTCCGTTATCTATGTCGAAGTGAGCATAAAAAGGTGAACACTCTGGTGGGACACATGAGCACACATACAAAACATCTTTATCTAATCCAAACAAACTTTTGTCAATAAGAAACACACAAGCATTCACATGGTCATTTATTTCAATACGTTTCAAAAAGGGAATGAATTCATTTTTAATCAAACAAATAATGCCCCCGGATCGTCTCCCCTTGACAGACAGCTTTACAGCATGTTTGCAGAATATCTTAAAACCGGGAAAGAAGTTTTGCTCACACTCATCCATAAATGTTTCAATCAAACAAGCAAAGTCAAAACGAGAAACATACCAAATAAAATCTTGATCTGCAAGTTTTGGCAACAAACCATTGACATTCCAGGATAGAAAAGAAAAAGGCCGCTTTGCCTCTGACCCAGTGTCATTCGGCACGTGCAAATTGTCGGATGAGCGCTCAGTTTCCCTATCGTGCTCGGGATGCGTGTGTGCGTTGACTGTGCTAGTCCAAGGACAAGAAGACGGTGTAACCTCAATTTGATCCCCTATAAAATCGTTCACATGGGAACAAATATTTTCAAATATGGACCGGCCTCTTCCCTATTTGTTTTGTGCAGACGAATGAAAGTCTTTCAGATACATTTTCTTCCCATCAATGAGAAGATGGTCAAAAACCATTGTGGCTCTTTGTCCATTCTGTCTGGCACTTTTCAGGTGAGGTGACAGCCTGCGCCTTATTTCCCTGACCCGACTAGAGAAATCCTCTCCAACGAAAACATTGCTGCCCTGCAACTTCTTTTTTGCCTTAAGAATCGCTACTTTATCTTTGTAAAAGCAGCAGCGAGCAATGATCGGGGAGTCAGGCTTGGCGCTAAGGCGGTGCACACGGTCAAACTCCACAGTCCTGGTCATGTCCATCTTATCAGTCAATAAGTCATGCAACCTGCCCTCACACTCTTCATTGGTTTCATTGGAATCCCTTGGCATGCCATAAAAAATCAAATTATTTCTCTTAGATCTTCCCTCGAAGTCATCTGTTTTCTTTTCTAACTCTTCAACTCTATCGGTCAGCTCTGTGTTTTTCTTTACAAGGTCCTGGTTTTCTTTCTTAAGTACCCCCACCTCCTCCGCAAGTTCCTTCACAGTACCCCGTATGGTCGCACACTCTTCCGTCAGGTCCTTTATCGCCCTTTCCACGCTGTCAAACTTACAGTTCATGGTGGAGTTCATCTCGTCCAGTCTTTCCACAATACCGTTCAGAGTCAGCTGCAGGGAAGTCAGTTCCGTAGGAGGAGGAGGAGAGGTTGCCTGCCCGTGTCGCCCACCTTCCGCACTGGTCCGGCATCCGCTGCCACTGGTCAGCCTGGTCTGCCTGTAGCTGTCAGAGCCAGGAGGAGGCTTGGGTCCTGGGTTCGACTCCACGTCTCCACATTGCAAAAGAAATCCGCCCCAAAATGTCAGGGTGAGGAGCAAGCCAAGTATGACACCGTCTGCTCTGTGCCGTGGTGACAAGATGGCTATTCTCATAGCCGCTTTCTCAGTAGCCCTTTTACGCATGAAGGCTTGGTATACGGGGAGAAAGCAGCCACATGACAACCGGAAAGTCAGCGCAGCAGATGGCATGGTTTGTCATATATCTATTTGCCAAATATTGTGCCAAAACAATGTGACAGTCCGTTGAAATAGACAAAACCAGTAGGACATTGACAAATGCGACTTGCACGCATAGATTGCCCGTTCACGCCCCCAGAGAGAGAGAGAGAGAGAGAGAGAAAGAATGTGTGTGACAGAGAGTGTGTGTGTGGGAGAGAATTAGAGAATGAGGAAAGTTGGGGGGGAGGGGGAGGCTTGTAGGCCTGCTCTATACACATCACTGTGACAGGGCAGGAACAGTGCTGTAAAGTTTCTAGGGATAAACAAGGGAAGCCCTTGCACTGTGACCACACACATGGCTGTGGAAGTCCCCCACCCCCAACTCCTACCAACCCTCTTCCCCCATCTGCCTTAGAGCTGGTTGATATTCCCCCCCCCCCCCCTTCTTTCAACAGATAAAGTTCACTTGCTACAGAGTAACGACTTGTGACCTAAGGCAGGCAAGGGAAGTAATAAGCATGCAGGAGTTACAGCCCTTAAACTTTTTCTTTCTTCCCCGTGGTTGTCAAAATCGTATTTTCATCAGTAAAATCGTATTTTTGTATTTGGGGAAAAAAATCATAGAAAATACAATAACACTGTAGGGACAGGCAGGTTTGTGTTATCACTGCCTCCACTGCCCTCCAGGTCCTTCAGGTAAAATTATTCATGGAGGTCCCATGTGTGACATGCACAGACATCAAAATCTGTTCCCTCTTTCTGGAGGAGAAGGCTCTTGTGTGCTTGTGGAAATGGATGAAAACACTAACAAATCCATTTCCACACAGGGACTGAACATTAAACAACACTAGCACTTAATCATTATCCTGGGGAAAATTAAAACTGAAACAGAATTTGAACACACACACAAGTGTATAAACACACACACAAGCACACCCTTTCACACAGCAGGGTGGTCAGGCTGCTACAGTGTTGGGCATTACACCCTCAGTGCCATGGCCTGGGTTCAAACCCAGTTCCAGAAAGAAGATTTTCCCCTACAGTTAACATCAGCAGACCTGTGCACCCCATGCTACTCATGTCGCTGTGTTCATGGCTGTTTTCAGTAATGTTCACAGAGTGTCAGCATTTCTGCACATTGTTTGCAACAAGTTTCTTCAACAGGAGAAAATAAATGACTTTTTTCCTACTTCTCTTTTTAATTCAATCATGCTTTTTAAAAACTCATTTGTATACTGGTTTTCCCCCTATTTTCTGTCCACTGCACAAAATTTCATCAGCTTTGTGTTTGCTCTCCTCCACTAGCACATCTCCACAGGTCTGATGTATGGGGAGGCTGGTCATCATGTCTGTGCCTTTTTAAAGCTTTACAACACAAACATAGCAAAATACTGTGTGTAAGTGTGTGTGTGTGTGAGTAAGTAAGAGAGTTTGGTTGTGGGGAGAGGGAAGGGGAAGAGACTTGTGAAACTTGTGAAGATGGGACTGGGGGAGGGGCTAGAACAAGGAGAGAGAGAGAGAGAGAGAGAGAGAGAGAGAGAGAGAGAGAGAGACAGAGAGACAGAGAGACAGAGAGAGAGAGAAAGAGAGAGAGAGACAGAGAGAGAGAGAAAGAGAGAGAGAGAAAGAGAGAGAGAGAGAGAGGTTGGGACAGAGGTGGGTGGGAAGAGAATAGTGAAGAGGTGAGTGGGGGAAGAAAAACAGTATCAGTGTGTAGCAAGAGTGAGAGAGAGAGAGTGTGTGCATGTGTGTGTGTGTGTGTGTGTGTGTGCACGCACGCACGCACACACTTATATTATCAGTGTTAATATCTAACATGGACCAGCCGCCATGGCGCAGTGGTTAGCGCCTTGGGTTACGGACTGGTAGGTCACGGGTTCGAATCCCATAAGAGTCATAGGGATTTTTCGGACTCCGGCCGGCTCCTACCCAGAGTGAGTGTGCTGTGGGCTCAGTGGGAAGACTGGGACCACACAGTCGAGCTTCATCCACTTAACGGATGCGAGTTTGAGAGTGTTGCTCAAATTACCTGACCAACACTGCAGGTGTCTGTATCTCTCGGGCCCGGTTGACGCCAGGATATATTATGATAGTAAGCGTAGAGTACAACCCTGTCAAGTAGTCTCAAAGCATATGCACTTCCACAGCAGCATCATTATGTCATCCTCATTGTCATTGATCATCATGCATTATGAAAAAAAAAAAATTGCCTCTGATTCGGTGGTCCCCAATTCTCTGGTCTCATGGTGGCCTCAGATTCGGTTTGCCCATACACTTCTGTGCCTGTGGTGAGTTTGTGTCAAAGCCTTTGGGGTTGGAGGTTCGCGGGGGACGGTCGTTGGAGGGACGTTGTTGTGGTTGCCACCTGGGGTGGGCAACTCACTCAGTCTGGCTCCGCGACTGAGCTAATACTGTCGTTAGTAGGGGGCTTAGTAGGTGGTGTCCTGCGTATGTTAGCTCAGAACAGGCACCACTGAACACCACCAAAGTAACCCAGCAGCAGTGCAGGGCCCCTCTGGCTGGTGGCCCCACGGTGGCCTGATAGTGATGGGCTCCCTGTGGACTTCCGACCCTGAGGATGAGACATAAAAAATCTGGGTGTGGTTGTGGCGGGGAGATTGGAATGAGCGGCATGGGAACAGTAGGACGGGGGTCGTCAGAAGATGAGGCAGCAAAAAAAAAAAAAAAAAAAAAAAAAAAATCTAACATGGATAATTTTTCTCCATGAGAAAATCATCCACCCCCCCCACTACAACTTCTACCCCCCCCCCCCAAACACACACACACACACAGCACACACCCAGTATTTACCTCTGCCAGAATCCTGATTGTCTTCCTTCCAGTCCTGTCCTCCACTGTCTCCACACACCAACCTCGCAACTCACAAAATAAACATCCATTTACAAAATGTCCAGAACAACATTTGCAGCATTACAACATTCTTTGTACAAATATGCATTGCATAATCAAAAAAACGCACACACACACACACACACACATCATAGACATAGTCCAGCCCCTAATGGGGTCAAGTACACTCCCCTAACTCATTTCAGAAATGTATTATAAGTTAGTGCAAATGTGTAGTGCACATGTGCTGGGAAAGAGGGATGCTATCCCTTAACGTAGGGATAGTGTTCAAGTGACCATGCAACAATGAATACACAAAATACACAAACAAAAGCAACACTCAAACATGGAAAAACAAAATTAAAGTACCTCAAGTTTGCCAACAGAAAAACATTTTTATAAAACAATACTACCTCCTCCTTTTACCCACTGTCACATACACATGAAATCAGTTCAGTTACCTTTCTATTCCCCTGCACACAAATGTATGTTTTCAAACAACAAACCTGCAAACACGCACATACCACATCGTTAATGCCATGTTTTGAACAATGTGTGCAGCACCCTGTCCACCAAAGAAAACAACACACACACAGAGTATTTACCTCAGCCAGACTCCTGTCTTCCTCCCAGTCCTGTCCTCCACTGCCTCCACACACCAACATTGCAACTCACAGAATGAACATCCATTTATAACATGTCGACAACAACATTTGCAGCATTACAACATTCTTTGTACAAATATGCATAGTCAACGCGTGCACGTACACACACACACACACACACACACACACACGTACACACACACACACACGCACCACACACACACACACACACACCATCACACACACACCTCAGAGGCCAACCATGGCCCCAAAGGGGTCAGGTACACTTTCATAACTAATGCAGAATATATTCTAGGTTAGCGCAAATGTGCAGTGCACATGTACTGGAAAAGAGGGGTTGTGTTCTTTAAGGATAGTATTCAGGTGACATGCACAATACACAAAAATACACAAACAAAAGTAGCACACAAAAATGAAAACACAGAATTAAACTACTTCAATGATGTCCAACAAAACCACCTCTAAAAAATCAGAACTACCTCCTCTTTTCACTCACTCTCAGATACACATAAAACCAGTTCAGTTACCTTCTGTTACCAGCACACAAATGTTTGACATTTTCCAACAGCAATCCTACAAACACACATACAACATTCATCTTGCCATATTTTAAACAAGGTATGCAACACCCTAGCCACTAAAGAACACACACACACAATATCCTTGAAATAAAATAACAAACAAACAAATAAACAAATGCACAAGCACAGTATTTACCTCTGCCAAAGTCTTGTCTTCCTCCCAGTCCTGTCCTCCACTGTCTCCACACACCAGCCTTGCAACTCACAGAATGAACATTTGTGTACACAATGTCCACAACAACATTTGCAGCATATCACCCCCCCCCCCCCCCTCCCGTGTGTTCAGTTTCTTCACACACCAGCCATGTAAACAAAAAAATCAGGGTTTTGTGTGCAAGATTATTTGTACAAATACGCATAGTCTAACACACACACACACATCTCAGAGGCAAACTCCCAAACCCAACAAGGTCAAGTTCACTCTCACAACTAATGCAGAAATATTTTATGCAGCCTTAAAGTATTTTATGGCACAAGATATTGAATGCATCTAACCCAAACTGCCAGTTTCCAGTGAACATAAGTGTTTAGACATAATAGGCAACAATGTAGAAAAGTGCTCAAACTGCTACATCTTTGTGCAAATGCGCACAGTGCACGTGTGCTGGGAAAGACGCATTCTTGCTTAACGTAGGGATAGTGTTCAAGTGACCATGCAAAAAAGAATACACAAAAACACACAAACAAAACACACACACAAAACATGAAAAATAAACTTCGTCAAAATATCAAAACCATCTCTATTAAACACAACAACCACCCTTCACACACCCACACTCACTATAAAACCAGTTCAGTTACCTTCTATTACCTGCACACAAATGTATTTTTTGACATAATGTGATAAACATCAGAAAAGTGCTCAAACTGCTACATCATTGTGCAAATGCACACAGTGCACATGTGCTGGAAAAGAGAAGTTATCTCCCTTAACATAGTATAATGTTCTAGTGAGCGTGCACAAAAGACACAAAAACGAAAAAAAAAAAAACTACTTCCAAAATATCAACCAAAAACATTTATATTAAACAGAACTACCTCCTTTCAACCACCTGCACCCACTATGAAACCAGTTCAGTTACCTGCTATTAACTGTACACAAATCTCTGTTTTCAAAAAGCAATTCTGCAAACACACACATACAACACTGTTGATGCCCTGTTGTAAACAATATATGCAGCACCCTGTCCACCAAAGCATGCACACACACAGACACACACACACACACACACACACACACACACACACACACACAGTAATTACCTCTGCCAGAGTCCTGATTCTCTTCCTCTCAGTCCTGTCGTCTGCTGTCTTTGCACACCCACCTTGCAACTCACAGAATGAACATGTGTGTACACATGTCTACAACAACATTTGCAGCATTATAATCCCACCCCCACCCCCCACCTCCCCTAAGATGTCTTCAGCTTCTTGATGCACCAACCATGTAAAAAAAAAAATTTTTTCTTGTACAACTTTATTTGTACATATATGCATAAGGCAACACACACACACACCTCAGAGGCAAATTAACCATAAGGGGGTGAAGTATAATCTCACAACGAATGCAGAAATATAGTATGTGTTAGTGCAAATGTGTATTGTGCATGTGTGCTTAGAAAGAGAGGTCTTCTCTTATAAATTAAGGACAGTGTTGAAGTGAACATGCAAAAATGAACACACAAAAATAAACAAGCAGAAGACATACAAAAATGGCAGCACAAAAATAAGCTACTACAAAAATGTCAATCAAAAACATCTCTATAACACACAAACTACCTCCTCCTTTCACTTAGTCTCACATACACAATAAACCAGTTCAGTTATCTTCTAGTACCTGCACACAAATGTATGTTTTCAAACAGCAACCCTGCAAACACGCACATACAACATTTATAATGCCATGTTTTAAACAATGAATACAGCAACCTGCCTACTAAAGAAAAACGCACACACAATTAATTAACTGTCCTTCATGGGATGATTAAATTGTTTTTGACTTGACTTGACACACAAAGAGATAATAATTACCTTTGACAGAGTCCTGACTGTCTTCCTCCCAGTCCTGTCCTCTACTGCCTCCACACACCAACCTTGCAACTCACACAATGAACATCAAGTAACAAAATGTCCACAACAAGATTTGAAACATATCACCCCTCATTCTCCCCCCCCCCCCCCCCCCCATTTAAATGTGTTTAGATTCTTGATGCACTGGCCATGTAAAAAATAAAGTATTGTGTACAACATGATTATTACACATATGTATAATCTAGTACAGACACACACACACATCTCAGAAGCAAACTCCAGCCCCAAAGGGGTCAAGTACACTTTCATAACTAATGCAGAAATATATCACAGGTTAGTGCCAATGTGCAGAGCAGGTGTGCTAGGAAAGAGGGTTCTGTCCATTAACGTGGGGACAGTGGTCAAGTCAACATGCAAAAATCAGTACACAAAAATACACACACAAAAGAAGCACACAAAACTGAAACACAAATTACTTCAATAATGTCAATACAAAACAACTTATAAAACAAAACTGCTTCCTCTTTTCAGTTACTCTTACAAGAAACAAGTTTAGTTACCTTCTATTACCCTGCACACAAATGTATGTTTACAAACAACAATGGCAAAAACACGATCATACAACATTGCTGACGCCATGTTTTCAACAATGTATGCAGCACCATACCCACCAAAGAACACACACACATTATCCTCAAAATAAAAGAACCAAATTAATTAATTACTTGATTGATTAATTAAACACAATGAATTTACCTTTGACAGAGTCCTGACTGTCTTCCTCCCAGTCCTGTCCTCCATTGTCTCCCCACACCATCCTTGCAACTCAAAAATGAACATTTTTGTACACAATGTCTACAACAACATTTGCAGCATATCATACCCCCTTCCCCCCAATGTTTTCAGTTTTTTCATACACCAGCCATTTCTTGTGCAGGATTATTGGATTATTTGTACAAATACACAAAGTCTAACACACACACACCTCAGAGGCAAACTCCAGAACCCAACATCAAGTTCACTCTCATAACTAATGCAGACATATTTTATGTAACCTCAAAATATTTTCTGGTACAAGATATTAAATTTATCTACCCAAAACTGCCAGTTTCTAATAAAAAAAAAGTGTTTTGACATAATGTGAAAAAGAAATAGAAAAATGCTCAAACTGCTACATCTTTGTGCAAATGCGCACAGTGCACGTGTGCTGGAAAAGAGAGGTTCTTCCCTTAATGTAAGGTAGTGTTCAAGTGCTTTGCACAAAAGAATACACAAAAACAACAAAAACCAAACTAAACTACTTAAAAATGGCAACAGAACTACCTCCTCTTTTCAACCACTCACACACTATAAAACCAGTTCAGTTACCTTCTATTACCTGCACACAAATGTATGTATCCTGCAAACAGCACATACAACATTGACGATATCATGTTTTAAACATGAATGCAACAACCTGTCTACCAAAGAAAACACATACACGCACACACACACACACACACATAAACAAACAAACACACACACACACACACATTCACACACACACACACACACACACACACACACACACATGCACACACACACACACAAACACACACAAACAAACACACACACACAAACAACACACACACACACATATTATTTACCTCTGCCAGAGTCCTGACTGTCTTTCTCCCAGTCCTGTTCTTCACTATCTCCACACACCAACCTTAAAACTCACAAAATGAACATCTAAGTACACAATGTCCACAACAGCATTTGCAGCAAACACTCCCCCCCCCCTGCCATTCACCCCTACCCCTCCCCTCTTCCCCAGATGTCTTCAGCTTTTTGATGCACCAACCATGTAAATAAAACTCAGGTTGTTCTTGTACAACTTTATTTTGTACAAATATGCATAGTCTAATACAGACACACCTCACAGGCAAACTCCAGCCCCCCTACAGGGTCCAGTACACTCTCACAACTAAGGCAGGACCATGTTATACCTTAGTGCAAATGCCCACAGTGCATGTGCTAGGAAAACACGGGTTTTCTCGTCGACATAGGCATAGTGTTGAAGTAAACATGCAAAAATGATCACATGAAAATAAAAATACAAAAGAAGCACACAAAAATGGAAACACAGAAATAAAGTACCTCAAAGATGTTAATCAAAACCATCTTTATAAAACAGAACTACCCCCTCCTTTCTCTTACTCACATACACACACTCTCCTTCTCTTTCACACACACAAACATACACACACTCTTTCTCTTTCACACACACAACCTATACAACTGCACAAACACAGAGTATTTACTTCTACCACAGTCCTGTCTTTCTCCCAGTTCTGTCCGCCACTGTCTCCACACATCAACCTCGCAACTTACAAAAGAAATCTCTATAAAACACAACTACCTCCTTCATTCTCTCTCTCTCTCTCTCTCTCTCTCTCTCTCCCTCTCTCTCTCTCTCTTTATCTCTCTCTCTCTCTCTCTCTCTCTCTCTCTCTCTCTCTCTCTCTCTCTCTTGCTCTCTCTCTCTCTCTCTCACAAACACACACACTACACACACTCTAAGAAACAAGTTCAGTTACCTTCTTTCACCCTGCACAAAGATATATAGTTTTCAAACAGCAATCCTGCAAACACGCACATACCACAGTTTTGATGCCATGTTTTAAACAATGAATGCAGTACCCTGTCTGCCAAAGAAAACACACGCATATGCGCGCATGCATACGCACGCTCACATACCCACAAAAAACCGACTGACACACAAACACACAGCACATACCTAATAAAATTGTGCCAGCTACCCTATTGTCTGACAGCTTTGGTACAGAAGTCCCTAGGAATGCAACAGAAACCACTATTAGTACAATGTCATGGCACTCTCCAACCACCCCCCCCCCCAAACACTCCACCACACTTTTAAACGGCTGTAGCGGCCAAACCAAGCCTCGCACGCTATCGGCAATGCCATTTTTGGAATCGGCGCCCCAAAATCCATCTGATGACATGTGTGGCATGTCAATCGGGCCCGGACCTATTTTCGACGTGTCTGCCAGGGTTCAGCCCCAAATTTGCACCCCGAGTCACCTCTTCTTTTATATCACTAATGACTTCAAACCAAACGTCCACGTCCCTGTGAGTAGTTCTCACCCTATTTCAGCCCCTAAAAACGAACGCTTTGCCAGCTATCTGCCTGTAAAAAAGGACCTGAAAGCTGGGGTCCCTCACACCTTTAAACGGCTGTAGCGGCCGAACCAAGCCTCGCACGCTATCGGCAAAGCCATTTTTGGAATCGGCGCCCCAAAATCCATCTGATGACATGTGTGGCATGTCAATCGGGCCCGGACCTATTTTCGACGTGTCTGCCAGGTCCGCGCCTTAGGGTTCAGCCCCAAATTTGCACCCCGAGTCACCTCTTTTTTTATATCACTAATGACTTCAAACCAAACGTCCACGTCCCTGTGAGTAGTTCTCACCCTATTTCAGCCCCTAAAAACGAACGCTTTGCCAGCTATCTGCCTGTAAAAAAGGACCTGAAAGCTGGGGTCCCTCACACCTTTAAACGGCTGTAGCGGCCGAACCAAGCCTCGCACGCTATCGGCAAAGCCATTTTTGGAATCGGCGCCCCAAAAATCCATCTGATGACATGTGTGGCATGTCAATCGGGCCCGGACCTATTTTCGACGTGTCTGCCAGGGTTCAGCCCCAAATTTGCACCCCGAGTCACCTCTTCTTTTATATCACTAATGACTTCAAACCAAACGTCCACGTCCCTGTGAGTAGTTCTCACCCTATTTCAGCCCCTAAAAACGAACGCTTTGCCAGCTATCTGCCTGTAAAAAAGGACCTGAAAGCTGGGGTCCCTCACACCTTTAAACGGCTGTAGCGGCCGAACCAAGCCTCGCACGCTATCGGCAAAGCCATTTTTGGAATCGGCGCCCCAAAATCCATCTGATGACATGTGTGGCATGTCAATCGGGCCCGGACCTATTTTCGACGTGTCTGCCAGGTCCGCGCCTTAGGGTTCGGCCCCAAATTTGCACCCCGAGTCACCTCTTCTTTTATATCACTAATGACTTCAAACCAAACGTCCACGTCCCTGTGAGTAGTTCTCACCCTATTTCAGCCCCTAAAAACGAACGCTTTGCCAGCTATCTGCCTGTAAAAAAGGACCTGAAAGCTGGGGTCCCTCACACCTTTAAACGGCTGTAGCGGCCGAACCAAGCCTCGCACGCTATCGGCAATGCCATTTTTGGAATCGGCGCCCCAAAATCCATCTGATGACATGTGTGGCATGTCAATGGGGCCCGGACCTACTTTCGACGTGTCTGCCTTAGGGTTCGGCCCCAAATTTGCACCCCGAGTCACCTCTTCTTTTATATCACTAATGACTTCAAACCAAACGTCCACGTCCCTGTGAGTAGTTCTCACTCTATCTCAGCCCCTAAAAACGAACGCTTTGCCAGCTATCTGCCTGTAAAAAAGGACCTGAAAGCTAAAGTCCGTCACACCTTTAAATGGCTGTAGCGGCCGAACCAAGCCTTGCACGCTATCGGCAATGCCATTTTACGAATCGACGCCCCAAAATCCATCTCATGACATGTGTGGCATTTCAATCGGGCCCGGACCCATTTTCGACGTGTCTGCAAGGTCCGCGCCTTAGGGTTCGGCCCCAAATTTGCACCCGAGTCACCTCTTCTTTTATATCACTAATGACTTCAACCAAACGTCCACGTCCCTGTGAGTAGTTCTCACTCTATTTCAGCCCCTAAAAACGAACGCTTTGCCAGCTATCTGCCTGTAAAAAAGGATCTGAAATCTGGCGTCCCCCACACATTTAAAGGCTGTAGCGGCTGAACCAACCTTGCACGTTTAACGGCAATGCCATTTTGGAATCGCGCCCCCAAAACCCAAAAATTCTGATGACATGTGTGCATCGTCAAGGGGCCCAGACCTATTTTCGACGTGTCTGCCAGGTCCGCGCCTTAGGGTTCGGCCCCAAATTTGCACCCCGAGTCACCTCTTTTTTTTATATCACTAATGACTTCAAACCAAACGTCCACGTCCCTGTGAGTAGTTCTCACCCTATTTCAGCCCCTAAAAACGAACGCTTTGCCAGCTATCTGCCTGTAAAAAAGGACCTGAAAGCTGGGGTCCCTCACACCTTTAAACGGCTGTAGCGGCCGAACCAAGCCTCGCACGCTATCGGCAAAGCCATTTTTGGAATCGGCGCCCCAAAATCCATCTGATGACATGTGTGGCATGTCAATCGGGCCCGGACCTATTTTCGACGTGTCTGCCAGGTCCGCGCCTTAGGGTTCGGCCCCAAATTTGCACCCCGAGTCACCTCTTCTTTTATATCACTAATGACTTCAAACCAAACGTCCACGTCCCTGTGAGTAGTTCTCACCCTATTTCAGCCCCTAAAAACGAACGCTTTGCCAGCTATCTGCCTGTAAAAAAGGACCTGAAAGCTGGGGTCCCTCACACCTTTAAACGGCTGTAGCGGCCGAACCAAGCCTCGCACGCTATCGGCAAAGCCATTTTTGGAATCGGCGCCCCAAAATCCATCTGATGACATGTGTGGCATGTCAATCGGGCCCGGACCTATTTTCGACGTGTCTGCCAGGTCCGCGCCTTAGGGTTCGGCCCCAAATTTGCACCCCGAGTCACCTCTTCTTTTATATCACTAATGACTTCAAACCAAACGTCCACGTCCCTGTGAGTAGTTCTCACCCTATTTCAGCCCCTAAAAACGAACGCTTTGCCAGCTATCTGCCTGTAAAAAAGGACCTGAAAGCTAAAGTCCGTCACACCTTTAAATGGCTGTAGTGGCCGAACCAAGCCTCGCACGCTATCGGCAATGCCATTTTGGAATCGGCGCCCCAAAATCCATCTGATGACATGTGTGGCATGTCAATCGAGCCCGGACTTATTTTCGACGTGTCTGCCTTAGGGTTCGGCCCCAAATTTGAACCTCGAGTCACCTCTTCCTTTTTATCACTAATGACTTCAAACCAAACGTCCACGTCCCTGTGAGTAGTTCTCACCCTATTTCAGCCCCTATAAACGAACGCTTTGCCAGCTATCTGCCTGTAAAAAAGGACCTGAAAGCTGGCGTCTGCCACACCTTTAAACGGATGTAGCGGCCAAACCAAGCCTTGCACGCTATCTGCAATGCCATTTTTGGAATCAGCGCCCCAAAATCCATCTGATGATGTGTGGCATGTCAATCGGGCCCGGACCTATTTTCGACGTGTGTGCCAGGTCCGCGCCTTAGGGTTCTGCCCCAAATTTGCACCAACCCTTACACCATATTCCCTCAGCTGTGCTGTAGCAGTCTTATTGGGTGTCCTACAAGCACCACTGCTACATTGGGTTTGTGATTAGAAGTTTGCCACACCCCTCTACTATGGGTGACACTCCACACACACACACACACACACACACACACACAGGGTATATATATGGGAGGGGCTTCCAACTTCTCTGATATAGACACCTTTCCCCCACCCCTGCTGAAAATGAGTGATGGTGGTTGGTGGCTGTCTCTTTGTATGCCCAGTCCATCTGTCTGTCTGTCTCTGTCCATCTATTTGTCTGTCTCTGTCCATCTGTCTGTCTGTCTCTATCTGTCTGTGTGTCTCTGTCTATGTCTGTCTCTGTCTATCTGTCTGTCTCTGTTTATCTGTCTGTCTGTCTGTTTATCTGTTTGTCTATCTCGGACTGTCTGTCTCTCTCCATCAGTCTCTGTCTGTCTGTCTTTTTGTCTGTCTCTGTCCGTCTGTCTCTGTCTATCTGTCTGTCTCTGTCTATCTGTCTGTCCGTCTGTCTCTGTCTGTCTATCTCTGTCTGTATGTCTGTCCGTCTGTCAGTCTCTCTCTCTGTCTGTCTTTCTCTCTATATCTTTGTAGCTCTTCCTGAGTCTGTCTGCCTCCTTGTGTCTTTTACTCTGTCTGCTACTATCTTTTTCTCTCTGTCTCTATCTATGTCTGTCTTTGACTCTGCCTGTCTGTCCGTCTATCTTTCTTTCTTTCTGTTTCTCTGTTTCTATCTCTGGCTCTCTGACTCTGCCTGTCTATCTGTCTTTCTGTCTGTCTGTCTCTCTGTCTCTCTCTGTCTTTCTGTCTGTCTTTCTGTCTGTCTCTCTGTCTCTCTCTTTCGTGCATGATGTACATGTACATTTGTTGTTTTTCTCTGACACTCTTGCTCATGTGTTTGCAGGTGTGCTCGCACGCGTGCATAATTATGTCTCTGTCTTTATGCATGCACTGATACATACACACAGCTCAGTGGTCATAGCACTGACTGTCCCCAAGTTAAGGTTAAGCAGCATTGGGTGTGATGACCAAGTGGGTGGGTGATGGGTCACACGCCCTGGCTTCAGCACTTTCCCTTTCTTGTTCCCCCAGCTGTCAATGGGTACCTGCCTCTTTAGGGTCAGGGAAGGTCAAGCAGTGAGGGAGAGGAGATGGGCGCCGCCCTCACTATGCTGGCCCACAGAGAAGCTGAGGTGAACTGCTCTGTGAGGACCGGAGAGGTGATGGGAACACCTTTGTTTGTACATGTTGTTGATATGGTTATTGCTAGCTTTTTATTTAGCAGGTTTGAAGATCACCATGCTCATGATATTATAATTGTTCATGCTGTTATAATAGTCATGATGATGATGATAATAATGATGATTATGATGATAATAATAATAATAATAATAATAATAATAATGATAATAATAATAGTTATTATTATCATTATTATTATTCATCCTCACCCTCCTCATCCTCCTCATCCTCATCATCATCATTATCTTCTTCTTCTTCTTCTTCTTCTACCTACCATCAATATCTTCACTAATTTTAATCATCATTATTATGACAGCAAGTTAGTTGTTTTAGTGATATGAATATTGTTATTCTTTTGACCTGACAGGTTTGAGGATCGGCAGCTCCTGCATCACAGACGCGGACTGCCCCAAGTGGACAGGGGAGGGGGGGGGGGGGGGCTGTAGACCTCGGGGCTGTGAGGGCTACCAGTGCACCTGTGACCCTGTTTTGTGCCCACACTCTTCGAAGAGGGATGTCAGAAAAGTGAAGGGGGGGGGGGGAGGGTAAAGGAGGGGGAGGATGGGTGGTGGTGTGTGGGTGGGTGGTGGTGGTGGTAGTGTGTGTATGTATGTATGTGTTGTTTTGTGTTGTGATGTGTGTGTGTTTACACATATATATATATATATATATATATATATATATATATATATATATATATATATATATATATATATATATATATATATATATGCCGTCAGCGCGTGGGGTTTATCACAGTTCTTGATTAAACCATTGATGCTGGGGGCAACAGCAAAGTGAGAGGCTGTATGACCAGTGGCTTTTCCACTCATGGAATTGCACTTTACTATGACTAACTAGGAGGCTTGACTCGCACAGTCCTTATGTGCTGCAGCCCTGGGGGCTAGTTGACCTTTGGAGAACATCTCCAACGCTGACTGTCCTTATGCCCACTTGGCCGAGAGAGTGGGGATGTAGTGTGGGCAAGGCATCTCCACTATAATCAAATTTCTGCCCAATTTCCGGAACAGCAGCTGCCTCCTCTGCTGTTTTGGAGGTAATCGTCGAACACGACGGACTAACATACATGTATATATATATATATATATATATATATATATATATATATATATATATATATATATATATATATATATATATAATATATATATATACTCTTTGCATTATTCTCCGCAATTGTTGGCAATTCTCGACGCTCATTCGCAATTCTTGTTCATGTTCTTTCCTTTCCTCGGCATCACTATCCCTGTTTTCGTATATATCTATAACCATATATATATATATATATATATATATATATATATATATATATATATATATATATTATATATATATATTATATATATATATATATATATATATATATATATCATCATCATCATCATCAGACCAGTGACCTTGGCGGTCGTGGGGGAGACATGAAAGACGATGCCGTGGTAAGCCTCCTCCATCCATCTCGGTCCTCGGCTCTGCGCAGTAGTGCCGAGTCATTCATCCTGGTCCATTCTCTGATGTTGTCCATCCATGACTTGTTCTGTCTTCCCCTCCTTCTGCCACCTTCGAGTGTTCCCTGCAGTACTGTTTTGGGCAGAGTGTTGTGGCGGGTGACGTGGCCGAACCATGTCAGCTTTTTCTTCTTGACGATGGTGAGAAGGGGTTCCTGTGGACCTGCCAGCCGTGTTATTTGACTCTTGACAAATTCGTTGGTCTTTCGTTCTCTCCAGGATATGCCCAGTAGTTTTCTATGGCATTTTGTTTCGAATGACTGGATTCGCTTTGCTGTTTCAGCAGTCAATGTCCAGGTTACACTTCCGTACAGCAGGATCGACTGAATTAGGGCTTTGTGGAGCTTTAGTTTGATTGGGAAACTGATCTCTTTACTTTTCCATATGGTGGTGAGTTTTGTCATGGAAGATTTTGCCATGGCTATTCTGACTTTGATTTCTGTCGTCGATCGCCCGTCCTTTGTGAGTGTAGCGCCGAGGTATTTAAAATGGTCTACCTCCTCCAGTTGTTGGCCGTTCATGTAAATTTTAGCGGTGGCATTGCTCACGCTGTTCACAAGTACTTTACTTTTCTCCGAGCTCACCTCCATCCCATATGCTCCAGCTCTGTTCTCAAGTCTGGTCGTAAGATCTTGCAGCTCTGTGTTACTTCCGCCCATGAGGTCAATGTCATCGGCAAACCGTAAGTTGTTGAGGGGTCTGCCGCCAATGGAGATGGTAGGGTGGAAGTCATGGAGGGTCTCTCTCATGATGTTTTCCAAGAACAGATTGAACAGGACTGGAGATAACAGGCATCCTTGTCGGACCCCAACTGTGGTTTTGAAGTAGTCTCCGACCTGATTGTTCAGAAGGACTGCACTGCTTGCAGTGTTGTATAGTGCTTGAATGGTTTGCACTAGTCCTTCTTCAATGCCAAACATTCTGAGGACCTGCCACAGGCCTTCGTGCCATACTCTGTCAAAGCCTTCTTGAAGTCGATGAAGTTGTGGAACAGGTCTCTCTGATGTTGAAGATGTTTTTCCATCATGATGTGGCAGTTAAAAATCTGTTCGATTGTGCTCCTGCCTGCCCTGAACCCAGCTTGTTCCTCTGCAAGGTGTTCTTCTGCCTCCTTCTTGAGTCGATTCAAAATAACTTTGAGCATGATCTGCTGGCGTGGCTGATGAGGCTGATTGTTCTATAGTTTTGGCATTGGCGTAAATTCCCCTTCTTGGGCAGGGGTATGATGAGTGATTGTGTCCAGTCTGTTGGCCACTGTTTTGTCTCCCAAATCTTCTGACAGATAGCTGTAACATATGTGATGACTGTTTCGCCACCATGCTTGAGCAGCTCTGCTGGTATATTGTCTGCTCCTGGGGACTTTCCTACTGGTAAGCTGCGGATGGCTTCTTCCACTTCTTCCCTCAGTATAGGTAATGGCGAGGGTGCTCTTGATGTTGCTGCTTTCTCTTCTATTATGCTCTTGTCAGGTTGTATTGGGTAGTTGTACAGTTCTTGACAATATTCAGACCACCTGTTCAATGCAGCTGAGCTTTCTGTGAGGGGGTTTCCGGAGCTGTCTTCAATGACTGATGATTTGGTTTGAAGTGGTTTGTGATTTCTTCAGGGTGTCGTATCCCTTTTTACTGTTGCCCACTTTCATGTTTTTTCGATCTCATCACATTGATATATATAATATATATAAAATATATATAAATATATATATATATATTTTTAAAATATATATATATATCCATATATTAAATATGATAAGATAGATAGATAGATAGAAATAGATAGATAATAGATAGATAGATAGATAGATAGAAAATTTAAAATAGATAGATAAATAATAGATAAGATAGATAGATAGAGGGGGGCTACATAATTATATAATCTTTATTAAAAGAAAAGACGATGAATAAAGAATTAAGCAGCTTAGATGGATTTGTGAAGAAGGCTGCTAAGGGTCAGTAAGGCAGATTCCCAAAAACACATGGAAGCAGACTACAAACCTGGAACAACAACACGTCTTACTTGAAGAGATGAACAGAAATGTAGCCACGAGGTAGGAAGCCAAGATAGGAACTTCATGAACTCTGTCTGTCCAGGCCAGACCCAGGCCCAAAGAAACCAGACAGAAAGGCAGACCCCCAGCTTCTCTCACTGGCAACATCCCCGAATCCTGTGGCCTGAGAATCCATCAAGTCAGCAGGGCAGTACTATACAGCCAAGACCGGGGGAGCACATGGAGAAGGAAGGAGGGAAGGAAGGAGGATGCTGTGGGTGTCACTGGCTGCAGTGGCTCACACCCAACTCAGTGATGCCACGAGGTTCCAGTTCAGTCTTGCTGTTGACAGCTCTGCCGACCATAGAGGCCATATTGGGGCTGTCGCCTCGTCATTTTGTCAATCTCAGATGAAAACTGTGCATCTCCCACCTTCACCTTCACCTCTCACGTAGTCCCTTGGACCTGGGGGCACAATGAAGAATTTTGCAACCAGTTTCCTCCACTCCCCACGGTCCTATACTTTCCGTAGCAATTTGTTCCACCCAAGGCCAGTCCACTCTCTGATGTTGTCTTCCCCTCGTGTTCTCTGTCTGCCTCTTCTTCCTTGTACTGTCCCTGTAGGACAGTCTTGGCCAGTCCACATGTTCGTGTGACGTGCCCGTACCACTTTAGTGTGCGTTTTTTCACTGAAGTTAGGAGCTCTTCATATGGTCGGATGGTGTTTTTAATTCTGGTTTTGACTTCCTCATTAGTGATGTGATCTGTGTATGAGATTCCAAGGAGTGCATCTCTATACCGATTAAAACAGGGTTTAAAACCAACTCGACTGTCGTTCTGGGTATCAACGCCCTGGCCAGCCCTAAGCGTGAACCCAGGACGGTCACTGTGTTCAGTTGTGGGAGAAACCACATCAACCAAACATAACATGAGATCAAACTAAAACCAGAGTCCTTAAAACAACCCAGTTCTTAGTGACTAGCTAGGACGCCTTCACTCACATCAAAGAAGAAAAGCCCGATTCTCTCAGAAAGTTGCTGTGCGGTGCAACATGGCGAAACAGGATGTTGGGCCAGTCTGCAGTCAAGTGCTTGTGCCTCAATATCCCGGACTGGACATTTCCACAATGCAGAAGTGGTTATGTTGTGTATTGGAACACCCCGCCCCATTCAAACCAACCACTGTTGGCCATGGCTCCTTCTCTGTTTCTGGTCCATTCACCTGGAATGACCTCCCTCTCTCCTACTGCCAAAAGCCTTTATTTGATACTTTCTCATTCAGCCTCAAAACGCACTTCTTTCCTCCCTGAGATTTCCCCCCATATCTGTCCCTACAGCCACCTCCATCTCTACCATCCTGCCTGTGTCGCGCACACGCGCATGTTGTGTGTGTGGTGTGTGTGTGTGTGTGTTGTCGTGTGTGTGTGTGTGTAGTGTGTGTGTGTGTTGTTGTGTGTGTGGTGGTGTGTGTGTTGTGTGTGTGTGTGTGTGTTGTGTTGTGTGTGTTGATTTGTTTGCTTTACAAGATTTAGCGCTATAAAATTTCTACACATGCTCTTAATCATGATTATTTTGTATTGTTGTTGTTGTCGTCGTCGTCATCATCATCATCACCCTTGTTGTTGTTGTTGTTGTTCTTCTTCTTCTTCTTCTTCTCCTCCTCCTCCTCCTCCTCATCATCATCATCATCATCATCATCATCATCATCATCGTCGTCGTCGTCGTCGTCGTTGTCGTCGTCATCGTCATCATCATCATAATCATCATCATCACCACCATCCCCACCACCACCACCACCATTACAAACTTACCAACAGGTGAGACAGACAGGCTGAGAGAGAATCCTGACTGTGTCTGATCCATGTGTCTGTGTCTCACAAAGAATAAAGTATAAGATTAATACCCTTTGTTTCAAATGTCTCCACAAATCTGCACCTTCTTATCTCTGTAACTGTCTTCACCTGTACACTCCGTCCCGCTCCCTTCGTTCATCTGTAGATGCCTTGTGCTTTCGGACACCCAGATTTAAACAAACCACTGTTGGCCGTCGCTCTTTCTCTGTTTCCGGTCCCTCCACATGGAACGACCTCCCTCTTCCACTTCGCCAAAAGCCTTCATTTGATTCTTTCAAATCTAGCCTCAAACGCACTTATACTCTACTCGAGATCTTCCCATGTTATCTGTTCCTACTTCTCAATAGCTGCCTTCACCTCCACCACCCCCACCTAAGTGTGTTGTGTATATAAATTTGATATTTGTTTATCTTGATATTTATGGCTGGTTGCATGCGTGTGAATGATTTGAATCCAAGCGCTTTGATTTGTTTACTTTGCAAGATTCAGCGCTATATAAATTCCATACATTATTATTATTATTATTATTATTATAATTCTTATTATTATTATGTTAGAGTGTGCACGTTGCACGATAGAAAGAAATGAAGAAAGAAAGGAAGAGTTAAATTGTGCACTTTGCACACTATTACCTTTGAATTGAAAACCCCTACCCCCCCCCCCCCCCCCCCCCCCCTTTCTCCCTTTTCTCTTGTAGACATACCTGTTTGGCTTGGTTAAACTTCATGTGTTGTTGACCTAAAGAGGATTAAGGTTTCCTGGTAAGTGAAGAGGGGGTCAGTGTTGTCTTGGCAACTCTTGTTCATGCCTACACCTCTAGCTAGTGAGGGTTGAGGCATGGGTCTTGGTAAAGAACAGAGTCCAAATGTCTGCTCCTTCCCCACCCCCTTGTGACACCTGCCTCAAGTGGCCAGCTGTGTGGGGGGAAGTGTAACTACAGCACTGTGCTCCCAATTCTGCATCACCAAGAGGTGCAGCTTGATCCTAGTCGCCAGACTGGCTGAGGGTGGCTTTGTGGTTGGAGTGGGGCAGTCTGGCTTAAACACTTCAACCTGGTTAAAGATGGTGTAACCACCCATACTATAGCCTACCCCAACATTGGAAAGGCTTCATGAAGTTCATTCCCCCGTCTTCATCCTCCCCCCCCCCCCCCCCCAACCTTTCACCCCCCTCCTCTTTCAGCTTGTGGTGTAGCTAGACTATTGGATGAATTAAGTTTCTAAAAATTATTTTTTGGGTTGTCAGCTGACTCCAAGTCGTATATAGGATTCCTTAGACTCTGTCTCCAAGTAGGTCCATTGGTCAGTGGAAATCAGAGCCCTACCACTGAACTGTAATATAACAGGATGTGTGGCGTTTTCAAAGTCATTCTCTTGTGTGCTGTCTGGTGACAAAGTCAGTGGTGATGATTTATTCTTCAAACAATAGGGGCTGACTGATGAAGTTCTACAAGATAACAGAACAGAAAATCTCTGTGTTTCTTCTGCTTGAGCTGTAAGTGAGAATTGTCTTCTTTTATTGATGTAGCAGTTGGTTGTTGATTATAGAGATTTATTGATGCTAATGCTGATGTCATATATAGCGTTTGTGACTAAGCTGAGAGTAAGTCAAGGAGTGCATTTCAGGCTGTGTGTATTGACGAAATGTAATAATTATTGATTGCTTCGTTGATCTGGTTCATTGAAAGTGAGTGTAGTTGCTTTGCTAGTGTCATAAGAATTTTGATGTTTAATAATAATGTGATCGTGGATTTATTTCAATTTCTATGGCTCAATGTTCATGTTAAAGTGGAATCTCATGAGTGATTAATCAATATTTGATGTTTGTGTTTTATTGAGATAGAGTTATAAATCGCGTTGACCACAGGAAAAATAATGTGGATTGATAGCAAAGTTGTTGGGGTAAACGACTGTGGAATAAAGTGACTGAGAGTTGAAAACTTGAACGTTAGGATTTAAGTTGGTAACAGGACTAGGCCTAAGGGAGTGCCCTGTGGTAATGATGCTGTGAAAGATGTTAAGCTAGGACCTATGGTGTAGGTCTGTTTGTGGTCAGTCATTTGTGTGGAAAGTTGACAACTATGTATGTGATTTCTGTGACAATCTAGATTATGCCTGCTCTGCCTCTGTCTTTCTGCCTCTGTCTCTCTCTTTGTGTCTCTATCTCTATGTCTCTATCTCTATCTGTCTGTCTGTCTGTCTCTCTCTCTCTCTCTCTCTCTCTCTCTCTCTCTCTCCCTCTCTCTCTCTCTCTCTCTCTGTGGTGCTACAATATCCATGAGGTATGATAGGGACCAATGTTACAAAAAGAGATCAGAGAATAGACTAAGTTGTGTTGAACATTATATAGTGTCAGTTGCGAGTACTGAGGAAAGGATGTTCCTAATTACTTGTAGTCTCTGATTGTTGGATTTACAATTGTATACTCTCTGCTTGTTCCCTAGGATTAACTTGGTATTTTGGTATAAATGATGAAAGGGGTTTGGTTTTCTTACCATAGGCCAGACAACGATAGTTATAGCTAGTTGCTGTGTGTTCCTTTCATGAATTATGTACCTCATTAACTATGGATAGAATAGTTACCTTCATTTTTTCTTTGTTACAGGCGTGTGTTCTTTGGTAGATTAAAAAAAAGTGTTACCATAACACCCCTGTGTGGCCTCACATCATTCCTTTGAGCGTGGAGTGCCTGTGTCCTAACATCCCCTTCCCCTCCACCTTCCTTCAAAAGAAAGAAAGAAAGGAATGAAGAAAGAAGGAATGAAAGAAAGGAAGAAACAAGAAAGAAAGAAAGGAATGAAGAAAGAAAGAAAGATATGAAAGAGGGAAGAAAGAAGGAAAGACAGAAAGGAAAAAAAGAAAGATAGAAATGAAGGAAGAAATAAATAGATAAATTATTAAAAAAATGTTGTCTGGTAACAGAGTGCGTTATGGTGTGTGTGTGTGTGTGTGTGTGTGTGTGTGTGTGTGTGTGTGTGTGTGTGTGTGTGTGTGTGTGTGTGTGTGTGTGTGTGTGTGTGTGTGTGTGTGTGCGTTCGTATGTGCGTTTGTGCGTGCGTGTGTGCATGTATGTATGTGTGAGTGAAATTTGTCTACTTAAAGAAATAGTCTTGAGTCTTTAATACTGTTTGCTTATCATCATTTTTTCCATGGACTCTTGGTTTTTAGTTCCTATTAGTATTGGTATTATTGTTGGGTGTATTGCTGTTAGATTTATTCTCCTGTTGAATTTGTTTGTAATCCTCCATACCCCCCAAAAGGGTAAAAGGAATTAAATCTGGAATCTGGAATCTTTTGTGTGTGTGTGTGTGTGTGTGTGTGTGTGTGTGTGTGTTGTGTGTGTGTGTGTGTGTGTGTGTGTGTGTGTGTGTGTGTGTGTGTGCGTGTGTGTGTGTATGTGTGTGTGTGTGTGTGCGCGGTGTGTGTGTGTGTGTGTGTGTGTGTGTGTGTGTGTGTGTGTGTGTGTGTGTGTGTGTGTGTGTGTGTGTGTGTGTGTGTGTGTGTGTGTGGACACAGGTCCAAGGCAGGCAGTGACTGTTTCGGGTCTGGTCAGTGTGTGGAGAAGGCCGAGTGTTCCTCCACTGTGGGCGGCACCTGTGACTGCCTGTTAGGCTATTAGTGTCCGGGGAAAAGTGGGAGAAATGGAAGTTGTTTGTTTTGTCGTCTGCTGTCTCCCTCCCTCTTTAATATCTTCTTAGAGAGAATATTGTCTGATGCACTTGAACATCATGAGGGAACAGTCAGCATCAGAGGCAGGACAATGACAAACTGACGTTTTGCCGACGACATCGACGGCCTAGCTGGAGAAGAGCAAGAGCTGGTCAGCCTGGTCAATCACCTTGATGAAGCCTCTGCGGCATGTGGCATTCAGGTCAGTGCAGAGAACACCCAGCTGATGACAAATAGTGCCAATGGCATCGGCACTGACAGACTTATAGACGGCAAGAAAATCGAGACCGTCTATAGCTTCAAATATCTGGGAGCTATAGTATCCAATGAAGGATCAAAACCTGAAATTCTCTCCAGGATAGCCCAGACCACAGCTGTAATGCTTACTTTACTTTTTCCTTCCGCTTGTACTCTGTGGCGTGGCGGGGAGTTATAACTGTCTGTCTGCAGCAAGGCAGGTAGCTTGGAGGAGGGACAATCCATGGACTTTCAGTGTTTCTGCCACAGAATCACTCCAGCGTCGCCTGGGTCTACCTCTGGCCCTCGTGCCAGAGTACCTCAAGTTGTAAGCACGCAAGGCTGGCTGGTTTGGCGGCATCCGTGTGAGGTGCCCAAACCACTTGATTCGTTGTTGTTCAATATGGTGTAGGATGGGTGTGGCTCCTACCATGTCTCTGATCACCTCGTTTCTTATCTTGTCTCTCCTGGTCTTGTTGACGGCTTTCCTCAAGCACTTCATTTCACACGTTACCAGTTTCTACTCCAGGGCTTTTGTCAGGGGCCATGTCTGGCACTGGTAAGTCAGAGTTGGCAGGAAGATGGCGTTGATCAGCTTTGCCTTAGTGCTCATAGGGATGTTAGGATGTCGCAGAAGTGGGGCAAGTTGATAGCTGACTGCGTTTGCTTTTTGACAGCGTGTTTCTATTTCTCTGTCCAGTTTTCCATCTTTGTGAATATACTGCCTCAGTACTTGAATTCAGTCGTCCACTTTAGTTGGGCTCCATTGATGTTGATTTTGAGCTTTTCTGGAGTTCTACTGACTGTCATGGCTTCGGTCTTGCTTACGCTGATTTTCATGCCATAGGTTTCACAGCATTTATTGAGCTGGTCTGTGTACTCTTGCAGCTTGTCTTTGTTATCATTGATCATGACTTGATTGTCAGCAACCAGAAGTTCGTTGAGTGCCTCCAGGTCTAAGTTGACTTCCTTTGTGATCTGGTCCATATATATGATGAAGAGCAGAGGGGAAAGGACGCAGCCATGTCTTACCCCAGACCTCACAGGGAACCAGTTGGAAAGTCCACTTGGAGTGCGAACTGCGCTCTTGCTGTTGTTGTATACAGCTCTGATGTTATCTAAGAGCTGCCCCTTGATGTCATACTGCTCCAGGACCCTCCAGAGCTTATCTCTGTTTACTCTGTCAACTGTCTTTTCTTGGTCGACAAATACTAAGTGGAGTGCTTGATTGTACTCAAGAGCTCTGTCACTCAGTTGTGTCAGTGCAAAGATCGCATCAGTACAGCCTCTCCCTTTCCTGAAGCCAAACTGAGTGTCACACAGTAGGTGTTCTGTTTTGCTCTGGAGCACTGCTCTAGGATTTTTGCGTACATCTTTCCTACTTGGCTGAGGAGTGAGATGCCCTTGTAGCTACTACAGTCCTTTTTAGTGCCCTTCTTTTTCCATATTGGCACTACAATAGCGTTCTGCCAGTCGTCTGGAACTCTTCTTTTCTCCCATGCCTTTTGGAAGCTGGTTGTGATCCATTTGACTCCAGTCTCTCCACAGGCCAGGATAGCTTCTGTTGTTATGCTATCTGCACCTCCTGCCTTTCCTTTAGGGCTAGTACTGATGGCCCTTCTTACTTCACACTCCTAGATGGTGGGTTTGGAGTGGTCTGGGTGGTTGGGAGTGAATTGTGATTGTGTGTCAGTTGCCTCTGATGGGTTTAGAAGGTCTTTAAAGTAATCTTCCAATCTCTGTATGATCTCATCCTCTTCCTGCAGTGGCTGTCCGTTTGCATCGTTGATTGCAGTGGTGGGGTCCAAGGGTTCCTCCCATATTTGCATGGCTTTTACACTTTTGTAGAACTCTCTTGGGGAGTGTTTACACATTTCGCTAAGTTTTTCATCGTATTTTTTCCGTGAAGCCTCCTTTGCTGCTCTCACCACCTGCCTGCTGTTTCTTCTTGCGCATCTGTAGTTCACATAGTCATCTTCTTGATTTGACCTTAACCAGATCTTGAAGAGTCTTCTTTTCTTTGATGGCCTCCTTGACTTGTTCATTCCACTACGCTGTGACCGTTCTGGTTCCATTTCTGTCCTTCCTGTTGCTGCATTGCAAGGTGTTCAGGATAGCTGTTTTAAAGGTACTCCAGGCCTCCTCAACATTCATATCTGTAGGGTCCACCACGTTCAGCTTATGAGCTACAGTGTTGAGGATGTGGTCCTGCACTTCAGCATTTGTGAGCTTTTTCACGTTGATCCTCTCTGCCTGTTTCCTTTTGCCTGGTGTCCTCTTCTCCCGTGTGTTGTGTTTCAGGATGACTGATCTGTGGTCTGAGTCTAGGACCGTATTTGGAATAGTCCTCGCATCGGTAATGTTGTTTCTCATGCCAGTTCTAGTTAGAATGAAGTCAATCTGTGATTTTACATTTGTGTTGTTCCACTTGTACCAGGTGTAGATCTGGCTGGGTCGATGTTGGAAGAAGGTGTTGGTGATCAGTAGTTCATGCTCTGCACACATTTCCAGCACATGGTTGCCGTTGTAGTTGCAGGGTGTTCGATGGTCACTGTGCGGGCCAAGATGCCGTGTCCATTGCGTTCTCCTCTCACCTACTCCGCCGTTGAAGTCTCCCATGACATAAAGATCTTCACTGTCATGCACCCCGTTGATAAGGTCTGAGGGGTTTCCAAAGAAGTCATCCTTTTCTTTGTCCGAGTATGCGTCATCCATTTCTTTGTCCAAGTATGTGTCACTGTCTGAGTATGTGTCTAACATATCATCAGTAGGTTATGTCCTGTAGTGTGAAATGACACAATGTTGGAAAATGGGGACAAAATGAACATGGAAAGGTGAAAATCACACAATTCAAACAAATACTTCAACATATAAAACTCACTAGGTAATTATAGAAAAGGTAATTCTCACATATGCATGTCAGAACATGCATGCATTCACCCTGAACATGTGCGGACACACTCACCCCTCCCTCCACCCCCCCTTTCCCCTACACACACACATACACACACACATACACATGCTCACACATACACACACTCTTAGACCCTTATATTTGCATGCTTCAAATATCTAGGGTTGGAGTAGTTCCATTAACAGAGCTATAATTTTGTCTGTTTTGGATTCTGGTAGGCTTACAGTCTGTCGACCCAGCGTAACTCTGTGGGAAATAGGGTTCCTGGGTTGTCTGGGTGGAAAGTGAAAGTCATAGTCAGTCACAGGTAGATACTTTGGAGAGGTGGAAAGGACAGGGGACATAGCAACATCAAAGTCAGTATCGTCTGTAATTGGAGGGTACAGTCTCCACACTTTGGTGCCCCTTCACTGCGTCCACATAGCTGGCAGGAAGGGAGTGTGAGTTTGTATGTGGCGGAGATGTCATCACCGGCGGATAGCTACCATGGGCACAGAGGTTTCGGGAAAGGACATAACATCCTCTGTAGCTCAGATGTAGACTGTCACGGAACATCATTTTTTTGGTGCACCCGACTTGGCTAGGAAGGAGGAGGTGTTGTTGATGTAGGCAACCCCTTCCTGACTGCAGGCGTGTCTCAGATTGGCTGTCGATCGTGAAGCAGCCTCTCTGAGCGGGTGTTGTCCAAGGGGAGGAAGGAGTGAGGAGGCACGTAGTGTGGCCCGGGGAAACACGTCTTTGAGCAGTCGTATCAGCCTGACCCAGGCTGCAGAAGAAACAGGACCCGTGTAGCAGTTATTGATCCCCACGTGAAATACCACTTGCCTGATCAGGGGTGAAGGGGGGGGGGGGTAGACAATAGCCACTGACACAGGTGGTCAACAGTCAGGCCAGGCACTGACAGGTTACAGACCGGGTGGCTGTGTGTTGGCATTTTGTTGTTGTCAAGATGTACCAACACAGAGTCACCCAACAGTAGTGTGTCGATACTGGGTGGGACAGATTTCTGCTTCAGAGCAGTTAAGGGAGATAGGCGTGGTGGGGCTTTGTTGGTAGCTGGGGACTTGGGCTGTTTGTGTGTCTGTGTATAGAGATGTGTGGCTGTGGAGTGTGAATGAATATAGTAGGGGGTGTGGGCAAGAATGGGTTGGTTTTTCGTTGATTGTTTGTCAAAAGGGAGTGAGAGAGAGAAGTCTGCAATTTGTCTGCAATATACGGCTGCTTGTTTGTGTGTGCACAGATGAAGAGCTGATTTGTGTACATTGTGTCAGTGGTTTGCCTGCAGTAGCTGAGAGTGAACCTGTTGCATTGTCTGAAAGAACTTCAAATCTGTTTGAAACATCTACACTATATGTCCCTGTTTGTGGGGACAGTTCAGCAGGAGGAGGCTCTGTGTTTGCATTGTCTGTCTGTGTCACTGAATGATGTGACTGTTTGGCAGCAGAGAGAGTCTGTAGCTGTGTCTTGGTGCTGTTGTTGACATTGCTTTGACTGTCTTTGAATGACTGGATTTTGTTTGCTGTTTCTTTCAGTTGGGTTTGCTGGGTTTTGTGGCTGTCTTGTAGTTTACTGATCTGATTTGAAACTGCTTGTTTCATGATTTTCATGGAGTTTTTCATTCTGATAACTGAATTAGAGATATTGTGGGTGTTGTGTTCTATCTGTTGTCTTTTTTGCAAAAGTTGACATTCCATTGTATGTATTTTGCTCTGCATGTTAATGATGAGTTTTGCAGCAATGGGTTAACTGTAGAGCATGGTTACTGTGCACATCTCCGTGAGGGTGTAGGGTTTAGTGCATTGCAGTGTAGAGGGGTCACCTGATGATAGGTGAGCGTTGGCGTGGAGGGAAGGGTCTGGACTGGGGGAGGGGGTAGGAGTGGGACAGGTTTGAAATTGGTAAGGTGGAGAGGAAGGGGAGGTGATGAGAAAGTCAGAAAATCTTGTTGTTGAAGGAAGGGGTTGAGGATTAGGTACAGGAGGGAGTAGATAATGACTGGTCAGGTGGAAGAGAATGGTCATCAACAAGCTCCGTCGGGGGGTGGGGGGGGGATGGGCTGGGGCATTTGCTGTAGACGGGTTGACGTCTGCAAATTCATTCACAATAGTTTTTAGAGTATCAAACTCCTTCTTGATTCACAGCTGGCACACATGTCCCTGTATCATAAGTGTCCCAGTGGAGTGGTATATGTGAATTGACAAAAGTTTTCTGGAGTCAAAAAAAGTTGTATGAAAGAGTGCCAGGGTTCACTTGGCAGAGTTGGGGTGTACTCCTTCGGCACAGTTAATTTATGTTTGTTATTTTTAATCAAATTCGGTAAAGTTGCAGGAGATACCTGATGGCTGATATTTATTACAATATCTCTCAAAAAGTACGAATCTTCAGAGAGGAATTTTCGTGTTAGTGGGCTGTATAGTTTCAGTGGTTAAGCACTTAACACTTATGGATCATGTAGTGGGACCCATCTTTAGAAGGAGCTGGTTAACTGAAATGCTGTGTGGTTAGCAACATCATATAATTGGACAAGAACTGACGTACTAAAAGAGAGAAAACATAGGAAAAGATCTTTACA
>CM054154.1:10413433-10435933 GCA_028751875.1 Rapana venosa
TTTTCACATGAAAGACAGAGATGGGTTTAATAATTGCCTTCGGGAGAATGATGTTATTACAGACGGACAAGAAAGAGAAAGAATAAAACTAAAACTCAGAAGCTCAAAGCATAGTAAACTAATACTCAAAACAGACCAGCCGACTAAATATTGTATAGTGTAAAACCCAATAGCTTTTTTTAAACACACAAGAACATGCAGACAGCCAGACACACACATACTACATTGTATGATTCATCATTCTGGCTGTGTGGCTGTGTGGCTGTGTGTGCACTAGGCGAGCGCCTCGCGGCGAGTCATTCAGCCAATCAGGAAGCCGGCTGGTTATTGCACCACACTAAGCTGAAAGTTATATAGTTAATATTTTACACAATCTTCGCCCTCCGGGGTGGCAGACTTGCTAGCAGTTTGTCGTCTTGGCCAAGACAAATTGGTGTTTGGTTGGTGGTCCGAGTTCGAGTCCCAGTAGTGTCCCCGATTTTTATATTTATATTTCGTTTCGATAAGTAGAAAATGAAATGGGTTGAGATTTGCTGTACTCTGAATTGCCACACACACACTGTTATTAATGTTATTAATGTTATATTATAACATTGTGCTGTCACTGTCCATTATGAATTTATGTGTTGTGCGAATGCGTGTGTCAGCATTCCAAAGGTTGTGAATGCCGGAAATCATCTCCTCTGCCCATGCTTCATTAAAGCATCCGGATAAAAGTGCACTAGCTTTAATGGAGCCTGGGCAGAGGAGATGGTTTTGCACTTTTTTTCTGTTTTACCCATAATTTTATAGTTTTACCCATCAAAAATAAATTAGTATTACTTTCAGTTTTAGTAGAGAGATAGGGAAAAAGGGGGGTCAAGGTAAACTGTTTAGTTTTTATATAAAACTATGCAAGTTTTGGTTCGATGAGGCGAAGCCAAATCGGACCAAAGTTGCCTGGCTTTATATAAACAGTAAGTAGTTGAGCTTGACCCCCCTTTTTCCCTATCTCTCAGGTTTTTTGGGCATTATTTGACTTTTGAAATGTTTCAATTTATCATTTTCTTCATTTGATATTTGTTTTTAAAATTTCATTGACTGATGATTTGTGTTTACCAGATTATGCTAGTCTTTGCGATCCTTCATACCCTGACCCTGCAGCAGCCTGAAAATTTTCACGTGATTCACGATCCAAAACCACCCCCTCCACCACTGCCCTGTGTTCATTACTCCACTGCAAATGGATTCAGAGAGCACATTGCAAACCTTGGAATTCACCTCCCAAAACCAGAAGAGGTACACGTGTGGGCATATGTCATCGCCTGCAGTGTTATTCCCAACATCTGCCTCCCCCATACTTCTGACATCACTACCCCAATAGCTCTTACCAGCCACAACACTGCCTCACTTTCTAGTCCTCCACCTGTTTCAACATTTGTGTGTGGCTCTGACTGCATTGGTTCTATCCTTAACGTGTATCATGATCTGCATGAGACTCTAAATCCCCCGACTGCTCCAGTTCTTTCACCCTCTTCCACACCTGACTCACAATCCAAACTGTCTCCTCTTCCACTGTACACATCTCTACCATCACCCTCATCCTGTTCCTCAGATAGTCATAGTCACTCACCACCATCTTCTCCAACCTCTGTGCCTCCCTCAAACCTTCTCCATATGTGTCTACTAAACTTGCAATCTGTCTGCCTGATAGCAAAGCTGACTTCATTTCTGATGTTATTTCTGAACACAACATAGATCTAACTTTTCTTATAGAAACTTGGCTAAAACCGCTAGGCCACGAACCAAAGATAAAACAACTGACTCAATCTGACTACAAAACTCTTTCTTTCCCCCGACTCCCCATGGAGGTGGCATTGCCATCATCTACAAAGACACACTGCATCCAGCTCTTTATATCTGTCACTACCTTCCTTTTCACCCGAATATTTCAAAGTCTGTGAACTCAACCTAACCTTAACTGGCCACACTGTTATTTTCCGTCGCCTTTACCATCCGCCTCCCAACCGTAGAAACAATTTGACATCTTCAGTTTTCCACCAAGAGTTTCAGTCACTCCTTGACCATTACAGCCTTTCTACCCAACAACTTATCATTCTTGGAGACTAACTACCACTTCGACAACCAGTCATATCCCGATCTCAAGCATCTTTCTGTTTCTTTGTCAAATCACTCATGGAAAATCTCTCTTCTTACTCTACTCGACTTATCTGCGGCCTTTGACATTATTGACCACTCCATTCTTCTCTCCCGTCTTCAAAACACATTTGGTGTTACTGGTACATCCCTTACCTGGTTTAGTTCATGCCTTACTGACCAATTCTAGACAGTTGCAGTAAACAAGATTCAGTCAGTTCCTGCCAGACTGGAATGTGGAAATCCAGAGGGATCTGTTCTGGGCCATGTTCTTTTAACCCTCTACTCTGCTCCACTGTCACATATAATTAACTGCCATCAGATCAACCATCATTTTTATGCAGATGACTCTCAGATTCGAAGCAGTGACACTCTTGAAAATCTGCCCTCTCCTTACAAATATGGCCCACTGCTTTCAAGATATCTAAAGTTGGATGATCCAGAACAAGTTACAGCTAAATGCAGATAAAATGGAAACCATGCTTGTAGGGACGATATTCTCACAACAAATCAAATGTATCCACTAAAATCACCACATACAATAACTACTAGTCTTACACATGTTTCATTTACTTGAGAACAGCTGATGGTCTATCCTATGAAATTGTGTAAACATTAATTCACATTAATTTAATTTGATCAATCCCCAATGACATTCCAAAGTCATTGCACCTGTTTAAAATTGCTATGTCATTCCTCACAAAAAATGAAAGTTTGCATTTTTAATAATAACAATCACTACAAAGCCACACTAGGCTTTTACACACATATGTTATACACAGTGATAAGCCTTATTTTGATTTCCTTCAGCATTTTGTTGGCTGAACAATGTTCTGCCCAAAATCGAACCTAGTACAACAAACACAATGACTAAGTTCAAATTTGCCACTTGCTTTCTTATTAAAAACTAATCACTTCTTAATTCACAAGATTGAAACTTCAAAAACAAAATTAAACAGATACCTCATAAACCTTTCCAACCTTTTAAAATTAAGTTGAAACTAGCTTAAAAAAGCAGCCATACCTTAATGGGGAACATCAGACTCCTAAGAGTCTCGAACACACATGCTCTTCCCTCTACGAGCACACATGCTCTTTCCTCTACAAGCACACATGCTCTTCTCTTTACGGTCTGGGAGGAAATAATGTTTTAAAAAGACGGGCAGTTTAAAATCAAGGAAAATAATTCATCAAGAGAAGATTACTCTTGTGGTAAATTGCAGTTATTTTCCCTTACTAGCTTAGTAACAACAAACACCAAAACACTTGTTCTTCCTTTGGCATCAGTACCAAAAGCAACAAGTATTAATTTTGTATTTGTAAACAGATACTGTTTGAATTTTTATGTGTATACCACTTTCTGTCACCACATTTTTCTGTCTGAAATTGGAGCTGCTCTCCTCAGTGAGAGCACGTCCCCAACATCAGCAGCACCACCCATTATTTATTTATCATTTCCTGTCTGCAGCTGTATTCTTCTTTTTTCCTATCAAAGTAGCTTTTTCTTTTTGAATGTTGTCAAGGACAACTCGTTTCTTGCTTTTGGCTCTTTCACTGCTGTAAATGTGTGTTGAACATGGGACCTAGGTCGATCGTCTCATCCGAAAGACTAGCACTCAGTCTACAGTCTAGTTGATAGGAGAAAAGTTTCGGCCCCAAACCGGGTTTGAACCTGGACCAGGATCAAACCCAGACTTTTCGCTGTGTAGGCAGGTGCGTTACCTCTAGACCACCAATCCACATTTCCAGTGAAGAAAAAGTCAGGGGTGCCAGCCTAGAATCCTCTTTGTGTCTTCTCTATTTAACACAAGATAAAACAAGAAATGCATATAAACTCCCTCTTCTTCATCCAACGCTCTGACAGCAACTAGTGGTGTATGTCATATGAACTCAAATGCGTTTTGCTACGGTTAAGCGCCTGAAAAGTAAGGACCAGCACGTGGGAATTTGGCGAGGGAGAAAACAGTTGTTTTCAAGTCTTTTTTTTACAAAAAATGCAGGAGAATGGAACAAAAAAGCAACAGTTAGAAAGAAGGTGGCAGGAAGAAAAGGAACAAGGCCAACACATAGACAGGGAGAGAAAAAAGAGAACTCGTAGAACAGAATTTTCAGAGGGTGGGGATGTTATTTTTACTGACAAACCCCTGGCATTCCTACAAGGGGCATACAGCTAAACAACACCGGCAATGTCGTCACCTGACAAAAAATATACTTTATGACATTTCTGGATGGGCCGAGAAGATGGAAATGTCAATGCTGCAGGACAGGTTCCAGTGATGGTCTGCCTTCTGTTGGAAGTGCCCAGTCTCTGTTGTTGGGAATAACTGAAAGCTGGATTTCAGTGAACAGTACTTCATCCGACCAACTGACCGATGACTTCTCTCTCTCTCTCTCTCTCTCTCTCTCTCTCTCTCTCTCTCTCTCTCTCTCTCTCTCTCTCTCGCTTTGTCGTTCCTCCCACTCTCTGTCTCTAACAAGATACTGTGTTCCATAGTTATTTGATTATTACTAACATAATGATGCTTGCGGGTGTTTTCATTATTCCTTGCTAATAATTTCACTTTCTAATGTTGCTATACAATTTCGTCCTCGCTATATACTGTTATAGTATGATGGGCATTAAAAAGTCAGTTGTCATGCTTTATTACTTCACTTCTGAAAGTAGAATTGAATCAATCAATTGATCAATGTTTCTCTCTCTGTGACCACAGCATTTCTTTTGTCCATGGAAAGAGACAGACAACGACAATGACAATGACAACAGTTTATTGTGATAAGCATCAACGCCCATTCACAAGGGAACAGTGGGATGGGTACTGGACACAAAACACAGAATCAACGAAAAGCATAATTAATTGATGACAGCCCAAACAGTCTTCATGACATGGTTTCCATATCATTGTTCTATATACATGTGTCATTCATCGGACCACAGTTACTTCATATTGTTAAGTTAGTCCGGAAGTGTACAACACATTAATCAAGAAACATCTTTGTGAACATTTCCCGTCAATACAGCAGTGGTCATAGCAGTGCACTATCTCATGTCACGTAGCATGAAGTGGACATCTTCAGCTTTCTCTGTCATTTGCTGCAATCTTTCCATTATATCTGCTAATGTAACAGTCTCTTCCATTCCACAGCTTTCATCCCCATCTTCCATATACCCTGCACACTTTGCTCCTGTTACATTATCTGCACACTCTTCCTCACTCTCATTTTCCCCACACCCTTCCCCACTCTCACCTTCTACACCCTCTTCCTCACTCTCACTCTCTGCACACGCTTCTTCTCTGTCATTTTCTGCACGCATCGCATCCCAACCTTTCTTTGCATGCTTTTCGTGATTTTCCACACCCTCCTTCCCCATTTCACAATCTCCCTCTTCATTCCTTTTATCATTGACACAATCTTCGATTCCATTTATGTAACTACAACCACACTCGTTTGCTACAATCACAATTTCACTACATGATTCATTTCTTACACTTTTGTCAAATGAAATTGTCACTGTCTGCCTGTCAGTGTCATCCTGTATCGTGTCAATACATTGTTCATCTTGACAGTGGCTTGAAGAGGGAGGGCAGTGGGTCTCATACACAAACATGTCCCTAGCAGGGTTGTTGTCAGAATGGCCTGTAGTAAAGCACAAACTAGGCGGGGTGGGTAGAAACAAACCCGAGGGGGATGGAACTTGTTCATTCACTTTCTTCTCGTTGTTTTTTCTATACCTTTCTGATCTTATTTTGTCTCTATTCACCTGAGACGGACACTTTTTTCGGATACATTGCTTGTTGAACTGGAGTAACAGGGGAATGGCTGGCAGTGTTATTTGTCAATCGAATAACAACAACAGTTTGATGCTCTCGCCCATCCACTATGAATAAAGAGACCGTCTTTTCATGCGACACTTCGTTTAACATGCACTCCAGGGTTACAGGGAGGCCCACAACTGGCATTTTGAACACGGAGAGCTGAAGAAAAGGAAAAACTTACTCAGAGCTGGAGAGAAAGCCAAGCAAAGGAAGCCACTCGGAAAGAGACAGACATAATGAGAGATAGGGGTATTCACAACATCGGCAAGATTTTTACTATGTCTTTGTTGACTTCAAGAAGGCATTCAATAGAGTTTGGCATACAGCTCTGTGGGCAACCATGAGGCTGTATAACATAATGCCAACCTGATCAGAACCAATTAATGCCTCACTGACAAGGCAACACCTCTACTATGACAACTACAAAGGAGCATGTTTTCAAACCACATTTGGAGTACGCCAAAGATGTCTGCTCTCGTCCACCCTCTTCAACATCTTCTTAGAGTAAATAATGTCTAATGCGCTTGACAACCACAAGGGAACAAGAAGCTTTGGAGGCAGGACAATTACGAACTTTTCTTTGGCAGACAACATTGATGGCTTAGCTTGAGAAGAGCAAGTGCTATTCACCTTAGTAAATCACCTTGATAGAACCTCTTTGGCATAAGGCATACAGATTAGTGCAGAGAAAACCAAGATGGTGACAATTAGTACCAATCGCATCATCACTGACATGACTATAGACGGCAAGAGAATTGAGACGGTTCTTGGCTTTAAATATCTGTGAGCTATAGTATTGGACAAATCATCAAAACCTGAAATTCTCTCCAGGATACCCCAGACCACAGCAGCAATCACCAAACTGAAAATCTGCTGGAATGACAAGACCACCGCAATCAGCTTCAAGATTAGACCGATGTTGTTCCTCGGTCATGTCCATAGGTGTGTACGCATGCAAAACATGGACCATAACAGTAGACATTGAAAGAAGGATACAGGCAAAGGGGATGAGACACTCTTGCAAAATTGTTAATATCTCTGTTTTTGATCACATTACTAACCAGATCTGAAAACCGCATGAAGTGCTCCTCACTTTCGCCTGATGCTCAACGAAACACCCATTGAGCATCCATTGAGCATCCACTGACCACACTGACAGCGTTTCTACTGTGAAAAGACTGGTCTACAATATGTGGGAAAAACACACACACACACACACACACACACACACGCGCGCGCGCGCGCGTGCGCGTTAAGATCGGGAAACAAATACACACGGGACATGAAAAGTTACAGGATAGTTCTGCTCTTGTGGCGACGCACTTTTCTTTGGAAGAACAGCCCGAACTTCACGCAGATAAAAGTGGTATACAATACAATGCAATACAATACAACGCAATACAATGCAATACAATACAACCTGACAATACCTTATTCAGACATGCAATCACAGATTTTGCAATTATCGCTATGCAGGGAACACACACATACATGCACACACACACGCACGCATAGATAGAGAGGCAGTCTCGAAGGATTATATACTGGATCAGACTTCTGACCATGCCTGAGAACAGATATCCCAAGCAATGTTACTTCATGTTGCTCAAGCATGGTCAGATGGGCAGAAGAAATTTGATAACTCACGTCAGATCTATTTTATTTTCAAATGCAATATATTGGAGCTCATGGAAAGGGCGATTGAGGTAAAAAAGGACTTGTACCTCTGCTTCATTGACTATTCTAAGGCATTTGACAAAGTAAGACATTCCGATCTGTTCGACATTTTACTAAGACATAACTGTGATGGAAAAGATCTTAGAGTGATCAGAAACTTGTACTGGGAACAAGAAGCTGCAATAAGAGTTGATAATGACTGCAGTTAGTACAGACCGATCTGTAGGGGAGTGAGGCAGGGCTGCGTTTTTTCTCCAGACCTCTTCAATATCTACAGCAAAATGATTCTACGGAACATAGAGCAGCATGAAGGTGTCAAATCAGGAGGTCACAACATATACAATCTAAGATATGCGGATGACACAGGGCTAATTGCTTACTCGGAGGAAAAACTACAAAATATCCTTACAACAGACACATTCGAAAGTGAAAACAAAGGACTCTAACTGAATGCAAAGAAGACTGAGTGCATGATAATCTCAAAACACTCAGACATGCCTATATGTAACATTTTATGCAAAGGAGAAAGAATAAAACAAGGTTGCACCTTTAAATACTTGGGCTTCACAATAACTCCAGACGCCAGATGCGACACAGAAATAAAGAAGAGAATAGCTTTGTCTAAAGACACATTCACCAATATGAAGCCCATCTTTACCAACAGAAATATGACTCAGCACCAAAATCAAAACTTTGAAAGCCTACATATGGTGCATCCTTCTGTACGGATGTGAATGCTGGACGCTGACAAAAGACCTCGAAAGAAGACTTGAAGCAGCAGAAATGTGGTATATCAGAAGAATTATGAGAATATCATGGACTGAAAAGAAGTCAAACGAAGAAGTAATGGAAATGGCCGGGTACAAAAGATCCCTACTCAAAACCATCAGAAAAAGACAACTACAATCTTTTGGGCGCATAAACAGAGCTGATGGAATAGAAAAGCAAATATTGTGTGGAAAGATTTGTGGTACCAAAGACAGGGGAAGACAACGCACAAAATACACAGACAGTCTGAATAGCTACGCAGCCAGGAAAGAATCCCCCAACAATGAACTCATCAGGAGAACTGAAAACAGAGAGGAATGGAAGGCCATGATCGCCGATATCTGCAACAGACCTGGCACATGAAGAAGAAGAATATATTGGAGATGCGTTGTTCTTTGTCAAACTTTTCAAAACATAGACTTTGGGATACATATCGCCAGAACTGTCATAAGTCATTGATGTCTTATCCATGTTATTTGAATTACCATTCTGAGATATATAGAGCAAATTATGTAGAATTCCTGGTTTCCTTTGAGTAACACCATAAACTGTAATTATTATTAAGTAATACACTGCCACTGAAAGGCCTTCCACGTTATAAAAAACACACCTGTACATCATAAGCATGTTTAGGGATTTCGATGATTTCGATGCCTTAGATCAACAACGATTTACCTGAAAATATTAGCAATTTTCGATTTATTCATATTTGATAGAATTTAATGTAAACTTTCAGATTACAAAAGTATAAAATAACAGTTTTACTAATTTCAAAGATATTTGAAGAAAACCATTTTTGCACAAAATTATCCTAGCAAATTTCACAGGGTACACTGCACTACAACACAGAATCCTGCTTTGCCTCTAAAGGCTTTAATGCCAATTATCTAGGACAATGGTCTGCAACAGCGGACATCCAGCTATACAAACCCCTCTTGCCTAGGAGTGGATACACTTTGGCTGTTGGGCAGGGTTTATGTAACACTGGCGGGCCTGGAGGTTGTGTGGTTCTTCCTGCTGAAACTGATGGTTGAAATGTGATCGTCTCTGGGAAAGAGGGTCAAGCTTTGTGACATGCCCTGTATTTTCTCTGTAAGCAAGGTGGTCTACCTTTACTGCCAGTGTTTTTGTTATCCTGGCCTTTATAAGAAATTTCCTAGTTTCTGCACTAGCCTAGCATTGCTTTCAGAGGACCATAATTAGTGGACAACAAAGTTTCACAAGCAGACTACGAGAAAATTCCAGGCAAAAACAGGCCACCAGTTGTATATATGCACGTATGCGCTTTCTTCTACATGTATTACAGCGTAAAGATGCTATGATACAGATCGCATCAATACCCATTCCCTTTCCAAAAACTGAATACTTCCGTTCAATCCTCAATTTGTTCTGACCTTTCAAACTTTTCAATTGAGTTTCTATCGAAACTTTCGAAAATAGAGCTCTGTTGATAGATCGTTGATGCTCTAAGGCATCGATTTGTGTCTTTTTACTCGGATGTCCACGATATGCAGCGTTGCTTAGGCATTATATCCACCTTCTTCTATAAGTACAGGTTTTCCGCAGGATGCCAGGCTCAGATGCTGTTCTGAAATCCTTCAGACAAACTGATTGTAAACCTGAAATTTTATGAAAAGTCTGACTGTCTAAAGATTAGAATTATGTAGCTAATTCGGTGCCAGCAGCTAAAGACCGCACATGTCACTATATCACCTTGACTGCTTCATGGCTGTTGCTTTTTCCACATGCTGTCTACGTCGCATGGCCTGAAGAAAGTAAACCCAGTTGATCTAATTTGATCTTGTCTTATCTGATTTGATTTGATTTCACACATACACACACACACACACACACACACACACACACACACACACACACACACACATAGACACACAAGCATGCACGCAGGCACGCACGTATGCACTATCTCCCCCCCCCCCCCCCCCCCCATCCCCCCGCCACACACAGGCACACACGCGCGCGCGCGCCAAACAAAAGCAAAAACAAAACAAAAACACATGATTAAAAGCTGCATGCACTGTATATTGTCAGTGAGTATTCAAGCGTTGTTGTTTTGTTTATATTCACAGCAGTCCCATGAGCATCAAAGTCAGGCCAGGCAGCATATTGCACAACAGGCACTGCTAACGCAAGGCTCAGTTGTCGTGTTGATATAAACACTGTATGGGAATGCTCAGACCCACGATGTACATTACACAGGTCTTCTTCCAGAACAGACCCAAGATGTGCTACAATCAAGGTTTCCTTTTTCTTCGTTGTTTAATACTCATACAGCAACTATTATTGTCTTTCATACCAGCGTAAATACGTTGAGCTACCGTTCAGGACCTGACAAGTCAGACCCTGCGCATCCAACATTGGTGTGGGAGAAAATTGTTATATTTTCAGTCTTTCTCCGACAAGAAGGCAGGAGAATAGATCAAGAAGGCAGCAAAAAGACACGAAGGATGTGTCAGGAAAAAAGGGAAGACGACAGAAACAAAAAAATAGATAGAAAAGAGGGAATTCATAGCACAAACTTTCCAGAAGGTGGAAATTGTATTTATACTGACAGACCCCTGCCACTATCCCTCCACAGGGGAGGTTTCTTCATCAAGAACATGGGTATAGTCAGACCATGACGTGAGATAATCAGGTGTTTTTTTTCAAGAACATGGGTCTGGTCAGACCCATGACGTGAGATAATCACAGTTTCCTCTTCAAGAACATGGGTCTGGTCAGACCCATGACGTGAGATAATCACAGTTTCCTCTTCAAGAACATGGGTCTGGTCAAACCCATGACGTGAGATAATCACAGTTTCCTCTTCAAGAACATGGGTCTGGTCAGACCCATGACGTGAGATAATCACAGTTTCCTCTTCAAGAACATGGGTCTGGTCAGACCCATGAGGTGACATAATCACAGTTTCCTCTTCAAGAACATGGGTCTGGTCAGGCCCATGAGGTGAGATAATTTTATTCTTCATCAAACACTCAGGCAACATCTACTGTTAACTGTCCTATGCACGAAAATGTGTTGCACCGCCGTTAAGTGTCTGACAAGTCAGGCCCAGCACATCCGATTATGTGTGTGTATGTCAAAGTCAATGTCAAACTTTTATTTTCAGATGGTACGTTGAATAAGCAACGCATTTGCTTTCTTCCATCAAGCCATCTATCTAAAGAAAAAAATAGAGAAACAATATCACATGTATATGCAGACACAGAATAAAAAACCTAATCAATAATAAACCATACAAATCGAACAAGAAAAGACAAGAGCATATGCATATATGGAATTAAAAATTGTGTGTGTTTGTGTGTGTGTGTGTGTGTGTGTGTGTGTGTGTGTGTGTGTGTGTGTGTGTGTGTGTGTGTGTGTGTGTGTGTGTGTGTGTGTGTGTGTGTGTGTGTGTGTGTGTGTGTGTGTGTGTGTGTGTGTGTTCCGTGTGGGCATGTGTATGTGAAAGTTCAAAGATCTAATTCTATTTTAACCTATTCCTTTCTGCTATGAACTGAGTAATGGCTCGTAATCCTCGCATGGTGTGTCTTAAGCACTGTCGCATGGCGGAGCCCATCCCTCTCCATGCCAGACCACAGCCCATGTCCTCCATCAAGGTGGCTTGCCTTGGTCTCGAACACGTAGCCCTTGAGTTCCAGGGAGCTTCATCCGCCTTGGCCAGTAACCTGCATCGTGGAAGTGACGCTACGCCCAGTGGTGCCGTGTTCACATCACCCCTCACCTGGTTTGACACGCCTGCTGAGGCGAGGTCCCGGGGTGTGGCGCTTGGAGCCAGCATTGAGAGATTGAGGAGATGGCTGAGGGCCAGTGATGCCCGTCCACCCTGCAAGGTAGAGAGCAGCAGCCAGACATCCTGGGTACTACCTCAACAGGCAGCGGAGATGATATGCTTTCAAAATATGCTTGCTATCTTATACAGAGACCACATAACTACTGAGCAAAGGAAAACAGAAGTGAACACGCCACATGGCCGTATGAAGAGCTCCTGACTTCAGCGAAAAAACTGAAGTGGTACGGGCACGTCACACGAACATCTATCTGGACTGGCCAAGACTGTCCTACAGGACAAGGAGGGAGACGACGAGGCAGACAGAGAAAAACGATAGAAAAACAACACCAGAGAGTGGACTGGCCTTGAATAGAACGACGTGTGTGTGTGTAGGGGGAGGGGGGGGCTGCGTGTGTGTGCGCGTGCGTGTGAGTGTATGCGTGCGTGTGTACGTGTGTGTGTAAGTCAAAGTAAAGTCAAAGTCAATCTTTTATTTTCAGATGTTACATTGATAAACCAATGCGGTTGTTTTTGTTTTCATCAAGCCATCTATACAATAAAAAAAAAATGATAATATATTTATCCATACATAAAATAAAAAGCTTAAAACAATAAGCCATGAAAATCAAATAAACTATAAATTCTTGTGAAAATACATGGATGTGTGTGAGCGTGTGCGTATGTGTGTGTGTGTGTGTGTGTGTGTGTGTGTGTGTGTGTGTGTGTGTGTGTGTGTGTGTGTGTGTGTGTGTGTGTGTGTGTGTGTGTGTGTGTGTGTGTGCGCGCGTTCATGTTTGTGTATGTGTGTTTGTGTGTGTGTGCGCGCGCACACACGCGAGCACGGGCGTGTTGTGCGTATGTGCGTGTGTATGTGCGTAAGTCAAGTCAAGTCAAACTTTTATTTTCAGATGGTACATTGAATAAGCAGTGCATTTGCTTTTTTTCATCAAGCCATCTATCTAAAGAAAGAAAAAAAAGCGAGAAAAAAAAGATAATGTATATGCAGACATAGAATAAAAACCCTAATCTATGGTAAACTATACAAATCAAACAAAAAAACCAATAACATATGCATATGTGGAATTAAAACAAACAAAAATCCCAGAAAAATATGAGACCATACAATTCAAATAATTCAAGAATCTCCGTCATAACACAAACAAACAAGCAACAAAGAAAAACCAAACCAAAACAAACAAAGAAGACAAAACAGAATAAAAATAAAAAAACCCACACCAACTACTTCTCTCCCCCCCCCCCCCTCACACACACATATACACACAAACCTTCAACCATACAAACAACTGAATAAAACAACAACAAAAAGATGAATCAACAAGAACAACCACAACAAGGAAATAAACAATCAAACAAACACAAATATACATACACAACAACAACAGCGACAATAACTAACATAGGACAAGAATAACAGCCAAGACAAATGAAGAACAATATAGAACTAACAAAAGACGAGAAAAAGAGTCCAAAATATCCCCTCCCCCTCCCCAAGAAAACCACCCTAAATCCAAAACAAACAAAAGGCAAAATAAACCAGGACCCCACCCCCACCACTACCAACAATAACAACAACAACAACCAAATGGATATAGACAGAGGAAACTGATGTATCATTTAAACACTTACATACACATACACATACACATCCTCACCCATATCCCCTTCACCACATAATATACTCATATATAAGATAAACAAGAATAACCAACAGCTATTGGATTCAGAGCAAAGAAGTATAACAAAGACATCCATTCCCTCGCTTTCCCCGGGTCATATACACACATGTACATGTGCTTTTTGGTTTGAGGCAGAGCAACGTTAATCCTTCGATCAACATTGTGTCTGTGCGTGTGTGTGTGTGCGTGAGAGAGAGAGAGAGAGAGAGAGAGAGAGAGAGAGAGAGAGAGAGAGAGAGAGAGAGAGAGAGAGAGAGAGAGACTGAATCAGAAAGTATTTTGTTTAAGAAAGGACACAGGCCTTAATGAAGAAGATTTTGAGTATATACTTCATGGACAAAATCACAGCAATACAGAATGCCTCCAAACACAATTTTAGACAAATGAACCAGCCATGGCGCAGTGGTTAGCGCATGGATTTTGGACTGGAATGTTGCGGGTTCTAATTCCTTAAGAGTCCTATTGAACTTTTGGACTCCGCAGGCTCCTACCCAGAGTGAGTGTGCTGTGGACTCATTGGGTAAGCTTGGACCACACAGTCGAGCTTCATCCACTGAGAGTGTTGCTCATATTAACTTACCAACATTGCAGGTGTCTGCTTCTCTGGGGCTGGCTGACACCGGGATATATAATGATAGTAAGCGTAGAGATGGTTGGCACTGTCAGTCTTGGAAGACTGGACTTGTCGTCTAGGTGTTAATTTCTATAATTAAGCAGGCTTAAGCTAGCAAGGTTGAGTTTAATTAGGATTATTTTGAATCTATTGGAAGGAAGGACAGTACGCAAGATGTATCTGCCTGCACTCCAAGCCAGTCAGTATTTAGCATCTGTGTCCACTAGGCTTACAGTGGGGAGAGTGTGATCATCAGGATTATCTCAAATCATTGGGGAGGGCGCGTAATTTTTTTTCCAATAGATTCACAATAATCCTAATTAACTCCACCTTCCTTACGTAAGACTAGTTTAGTTATATAATAATCTCTCATCTATTGTTTGAACAGGGAAATCACGCAAAACTTCAGTGGGCTATTGGACATGCAGTTACAACAATTTACAAGATACAACCAACATACCTCATCCAATGGAAAAGAAGGTATGCAACAAACTGATGAAGCAATGATCAGCTAAGACTCATTATGTACAAAAAAACTCAATTCAGAAATGAGACATTACTGTTTTGTAAGGAAGTTGTCCAAAACTGACTGTCCACAGTTTGGAATAACAGCTTTGTTATAATATTTACAAAACAGTTTTCAGACTACTCCAACTTGCCGCCTTCATGATGGACGCAAGAGATGCACCATGACTGACAGCTGCACTGGCACTGGCAGCACGTGTACTGTGGCTTCCATATTTTGAGGTGTGTACCTATGCCCACCATTTCAAGCACTGTTTTCAACGCACAAGGACAAGTTTTCTGGAGCTCCATTGTGACCTCTAGATACCTATGGAGATGTTTCACCAAACAGTTTATCATTGTTAGAGAATAAAAAGATATTTGCTGGCTTTGTGTGGACACCTGGCTTTGTATGCTTCAATTTCCCAGAGAAAAAGATTGCACATCTCTTGGGATAAAGTTAAATATGATGCCCATTCAGTGCATGTAATGATTGACCTCTTTGCCTCATTGAGAGGGACAACAACATTTCAGTTCTCAAAGTCAACTGTTTGAGTGTCAGATCAAGTATTTCTGGCCACTCTAGCAAATGTTCTAAATCATTATAAACATATCATGTATCTTGGTACTTTGGTCATGCTGGGCGTTTCTCAAACACTCCTGTTAATAATCTACAAATGTCAGGATGGGAACCTATTGAGTGTCTACTGGTACCATCTGGAGAAAAAACATGCACTCTTCACAGCACTATACCCTGCACCTTCAGCGTACTGGGAGCCAGGAACATTTGCTATATTTCCAGGGTCAGGTGTAGACTCATCCACACAATTGTTGTGGACATACTTTTTCCACTGCTTAATAGAGCAGTTATATACAACCCAAGTTGCTGGTTGCCAGCATTCTAAATTCAGGTCTGCTGCAGTATATATAATCCCCACCCCAAAAAAACACCTTTCCCTGATATTCTGCATGCCAGATGTAGGCTCCCCTTTTTACAAGGGGATGTAACTTGCGTGGATGGCTTGGAGGAAGGAGGATATCCCTGGCTGCTGGAAGGGGACAGGTTCTGCTATCAGCACACTGGACAGGACTGGCCACCAGACTTGTGTTTTCCAGCTCGGGACAATCAATACACCTGTGGTCTGTTCTTGTGTACTCTTTGGAGAACTTGCAAAGTCACACTGAAAAGAGGAAAAGCATAGCACTCAGTGAATGTCCACGAAAATGAAAAGGCATAAACTGCATAGGCTTCTGAGTCAGGCCTGTAGCTGATATAGCATGCAAACTGCTTGTTTATCCTAGAGGTGAATACATCTACAGGCGGTTTGGCCTGCAAATGTGAAAGTGTGTTATACAGCATAGCAGGGTTGAGCTTCCATTCAGCATCCAGGTTTATTTTCATGGATTCTGTATCAGCTGCCACTGTCTTTCCCCGTTATAAATGCTGCTGAAAGGCAAATGTGCTTAGCAATACACCATTCCCATATAGTAGAAGTAATGTCATTGCATGATGGTGAATGGCTGGTACCAAAATGTTTAATACAAGCAACAGCTGTAGTGTTGTCTGTCAAAACTCAAACTGCTTTCCCCCGCTGTATCCTTCTCAAAACACTGTAAAGCAACAATAATTTCTTTAAGTTCAAGATAACTGATATGATAGTCTGCTTCAACAGTGAGCCATGCACCACCAGAGCAGTGGTCCTGGAATGAACATCCCCAACCCTCCTTACTGGCATCTGATGTAATAGTCACTTCAAGCTCTGGATCAGGCACAAAGTTGGAAGCACTGTCAATATTCTCAATCCATCATAGTAGTTGTTTTTTTTTGCTGGGGAAGAAATACTCATGAGACCATTTAAGTCCCTTCAATTAGGTGCAAGTTTCTTGTCATTGCCTAAGTGGCGGTAGTACAATAGTTCATATCTCACAGCTGTTAAGCTAGCTACCACCATTCCTACTACCTTAGCAACTTCCTTGATGATACTTCTTTCCCTCTTCTGCAGCTGTAAGCTACCTAGTTTTAATTTTTCTTTATGATCCTCTGTCAGAACAACAGACACATTCTTCAAATCAAAAATAACACCAAGAAATTAAATAGTCTGGGATGGACTGAATGTAGATTGCTCTGGGTGCACTATAAAACCTAAAGAAGGAAATAGTCTAACAGTCTCCATAACATTATGCAGATAGCCCCCCACCCCTTTTCTCCTGTCAACAGAGTCATCAAGATAGGATGATGAAACGTGACCTTTCTCCCTCAACCAACCAAAACCAGGTTTAAACATTTTTGTGAAATTTTTTGTGCCACAGCTATCACTCATTCACTCAGTCCCATGTCTCAAAGAACGTAGGGGGGACATGAGAGAGGACGCATTAGAGATCTTTTTCCATGCTTCACGATCCTGTGTGGCTAGTAGAAGGTGTTGCAGGGGTTGGGCGGTCCATTCTTTGATGTTGTCAAACCATGCTTTCATTTGGCGGCCTCTTCTTCTCTTGCCTTCAACTGTTCCCTGCAGGATGGTTTTTGCTAGGGTGTTGTGTCTTGTGGTGTGACCAAACCACATCAGTTTTCTCCTCTTTATGGTGGAGAGCAGAGGTTCTTGGGAGCCCACACGCTTTTTGATTTCTTCTTTCACATAGTTGTTGGTCTTGTGTTCTTTGTATGATATTTTGAGGAGTCTTCTGTGGCACTTGTTCTCGAATGCTTGGATTCTCCTCTCTAGCTCTGCTGACAGAGTCCATGATTCACAGCCATATAGGAGGATAGATATCACGAGGGATGTGTAAAGGTGATATTTGGTGCAGAAGCTGATGTTGTTGCTTCTGATGATCCTCTCAAGTCTGGCTAGAGCAGATGTTGCTGTTGCAATGCAAGCTTTCACTTCATTGTTTGATGTGCCATCTTTTGTTAGGATGGAGCCTAAGTATTTGAATTGGCTCACCTCTTCCAGTATTTCTCCATTCATCTTTATTTCTGTGCTGTCATTACTTGCGCTGTTGACCATGATCTTTGATTTCTCTGTACTGACCTCCATGCCGTATGCGCTCGCTCGATCTGATAGACTATCTGTGAGGTTTTGCAGTTCTTGTTTGCTGCCGCCCATGAGGTCAATGTCATCTGCAAATCTGAGGTTGCAAAGGGGTCTTCCACCAATGGAGATGGAAGTGTGGTGGTTTTGCAGTGTCTCTGTCATGATGTTTTCGAGGAAGAGGTTGAAAAGTACAGGTGAGAGAAGGCAGCCCTGACGGACCCCAACCGTGGTCTTGAAGAACTCGCCCATGTGATTGTTCATGAAAACTGCACTTCTTGCGTTCTCGTACAGTGCCTTGATGACTTCAATGAGGCAGTTGTCAATGTTGAAGTGCCTGAGTACTTGCCAGAGGCCGTTATGCGATACCCTGCCAAAGGCCTTTTTGAAGTCTATGAAATTGTGATACAAGTCTTTTTGGTGTTGGAGATGTTTCTCTATCAGAATATTCAGATTAAAAATTTGTTCCATTGTGCTGCGTTTTGGTCTTAAGCCGGCTTGTTCTTCTGCCAGGAGTTTTTCTGCTTGGTGCTTGGTTTTTCAGTCTGTTGAGGACTACCCGCAGCATGATCTTGCTAGGATGGCTTATGAGACTGATGGTTCTGTAGTTCTGGCATTGCTTGAGGTTTCCTTTCTTTGGTAGGGGTATTACAAGAGACTGTGTCCATTCTTCTGGCCATTCTTTGGTGTCGTGAATCTTCTGACAAAGTTCTGTGAATCACCTTGCTGTTTCATTCCTTCCATTTTTTATTAGTTCAGCTGGGATGTTATCGATTCCAGGGGACTTTCCCTTCTTCAATTGTTTAATAGCTGTATCTACTTCACACCTTAGTATTGGTGGGTCTTTATCTTGGCGTTCAGGGGGTTTGTCAGAAACTATGTTGGTATCTGGGCGTAGTGGGTAGTTATACAATCCCTCACAGTATTCCGTCCAGCGTTGGAGGATGGCATTGCTTTCCGTTAAAAGATTTCCTTCTTTGTCTTCATTAACATAGCTATACCATTTGGCAAACAATTGAAATCCCACAATCAGTTTTTCCAGCTGAACCTGAGCTGCTCTCTGTGCTCTGGCCATATGGGAACATAATAGTAAGCATCCTTTAAATCTATTAATGCCATGAACCAATCTTTTGTAATAAGCTTCGGTGTAGACAGTAAAGTTTTTACCTTGAAAAGGTGGTAGGTGATTTCTTTATTCAACTCTTTTAAATTCAAAACAATTTTGTGTGTGCCATCGTTCTAAGTGCGAGCAAAGACAGTTGATAAATATTGGCCCTACTCAAACACACATCTGGAGGTGACACTTGTTTGGTCTAATTTACCAATAACATTATCATTGGCACCGATTTCTATTCTTGTTACGCTTGGTTGAGGTAGGAAACTTTGTGTTAAACCATTGAGATCACAGTCAAGATTAATTTTTGCCCCCTAGATTGACTGAAGAATATCAGGGTCAGAGGCATCCATCTCTTTAATGAGCTCATACTCATCAACAAAACTTACAGAAATAACATTGCTGTTGTCTTTTCTCTCCTCAACATCAAAATCAGACACAGAACTATCCAGGTTTTGCCTTGTTTTCTTCCATTAGTATGAACTTCATGTTCTTGCTGCTTAATGTCTTAATGGCCAAGGGAACTTGAGATGACAATTTTGGCATCATCATGTGTATTGTTGCATAAGTTTTGGAAGCGGTGTTCCCATTTTGCAACAAGGCTTTCCAACTTTGATGCTGATGATTTGACTTTGCCGCTTAGGCCTACTTCTTTCTCTCCTGACATACCAAGATGTTGTATGAATGCATACATAAAAGTAGCAGAGGTTGTTTTTTGTGTAACCTGACCTTTGTTGCCAACTAAGGGCTATGTACACAATGGAAAACTAAGTTACCAGGACTAAAAAACTTTAAACCAAATCTTCTTAAACTGAAAACAAATTGGATAACAGAAAGCAGTCTTACCGTGTATGATGCTTTGGACAATGCACACACTCAGAAAATAAATACCCATGCATTAAGTATATACTTAATATAGACTTATTAAAGAAATAAGTATATATATATATATATATATATATATATATATATATATATAATATATATATATATATATATATATATAAATATATTTATATATATATATATATAATTTGCTCACAGTTGATGTAAAAAAACCCAATTATTCTAACCATTTAAAAGTCTATACTGATGGATCTGTACTGGGTTCAGGAAGAAATGCGTCAGCATTTGTGATTCCTGTTCTAATAGTTAAAAAATCATTTCATTTAGGAAAACTTTTTTTTATATTTCTGTGTGATTTGTTTGCAATCATTATTGCCTTGCATTTTTTGTCAACACTGCACTTGATAATCTTACAATCTATTTTGTGTTCACTCAAAAGCAGTATTGATGGCACTAAAGCACTGGCACGGGAACCTAAGGAAAGATATTGAATTTGAAGTTAAATTCTTGATACATCGTATTGCAAGCAGAGGCATACAGATAACGTTTTGCTGGGTCCCTTCTCACTGTGTAATCTATTGGTATGAGGTGGTTGATTCTTTAGCAAAAGATGGTGCCTCTGATTGCAACATTGAAACGTTTGTACTGAATAAAATAATTCGAACCCTTGCCAACACACTACCTACCTCAGGCAGCTCGCGTGGGGCCTACATCTTTGCAGTACTGTACCTGACCTCCATTGTTGGCAAGGAGTTTATCTTTGACTTCATCCACTTTGTCTGCAAAGCACAAAATGCCATGGAAGCATTCCAGACAGGCAATGCAGACGTGCACTCACCTGACCACAAGCAAGATGTCACCTCGGTGTTCAGCAAAACACCACCTTGCATGTGCTTCATGTGCCACGAGGCGAGCAGCAGCATCTCAAAGATGCACAGCAGAGAGGCTATTCATATTCCCTATGTGCACCATAGCCTGCCATCAGGGATGCCAATGAAACTAAAGGAAGCAGAGGGAGAGAAGGAACAGTGGCATAGAGGTAAATGACCCCATGTCAGTCCCCTTAACACCACGCCCTTCCCTCCTTGTCTTCATCCTGGTGGTCAAAAGAAGTGTAAGTGGGATGGTGAACAGGTGAGAGGATTTGAGCCTGGGACTGAGTCATAACAGTCGAATTGCATGAAATCCTCTTCCTCTGTTGGCATAAGGGTGAAGTACCACAAGACATGATGGATACTAATGTTGTCACACTATACAGAAGCAAAGGAAATAACAGTGATTGCAATAACTATCGTGGCATATCCCCCTCAGCATCTTTGGGAAAGTCTTTGCACGATTAGTACTGGAGAGGCTCCATGTACTTGCAGAGCAAGTCTGCCCTGAATCGCAATGTGGTTTCCATGCCAACAGATCCATTTTAGACATTATCTTCTCCCTCAAACAACTTCAAGAAAAATGTAGGGAGCAAAGGCAGCAACTCTTTGTTGCCTTCACAGACCGCACACAGGCTTTCAATCTGGTCATTAGGGATGGCCACTGCAAGATCCTTCCCAAGATCAGACGACCTCCCAAACTTCTCAGCATCATCAAATACTTCCACTAAGACATGAAAGGCACAATCATCTTTGATGGCTCATCTTCAGCTGCTTCAACATACAGAGCAGAGTTAAATAGGGTTGGATCCTGGCTCCCACCCTGTTCGGAATATTCTTAGCTGTGATGCTGAAACACACATTTGGTCCTGCAGCTGAAAATATTTACCTCCAAACCAGGTCAGACGGAGAGTTCCTCAACCTCTCCAGACTAAGAGCCAAAACTTAAGTCCAGCTGAGGTGCCTGCATGACTTCCTCTTTGCAGACAACACAGCACTAACCATTACCTCAGCAATGCCTGCCAGGACTTTGGGCTTACCATTAGCTTGAAGAAAACACAAGCCATGGGACAAGATGTTGATTATCACCCAGGTAAAATCATCAATGACCATGAACAATGTGTCATCTATGACTTCATGTAACTGGGCTCAACTATCTCAGACATCCTTTCATTTGACGCAGAGCCAACCACAACTGGCCAACCACAACCCAGGCTGTATCAGAGCTAACACCAGGAGTGCGACACCCTAGTCTTCCCAGACTGGATCAGGCTCCTTTCCAACCCACACCTCCTGATCCCCAATTCCCTGGCATTCCTCTCATTTCCTTTAAACCAACAAGAGAGGAAGATATTATGAATGTTTTTAATGAAATGACCATAACATAATGCGATCTCGATACTGTGCCTGCTTCTCTTTTCACATAGTGTCTGCTGCAACTTGTACCAACTGTCATAAAAATAGTAAACTCATCTCTTTTTTCAGGAATTTCCCCATCATCTCTCAAAACTGCAAATATCACACCTCTACTCAAAAAGCACGACTTCGACCCTAACATTCTGAAGATTTACAGACCTGTTTGTAACCTGCCTATCATCTTCAAAGTCCTTGAAAAGTCGTTCTGAAACAACTCAAA
>CM054154.1:10445933-10479422 GCA_028751875.1 Rapana venosa
GCGTCATAGCTAGGCTTCTGGCAAAGAGAGAGAGGGAGCACATTCCAGGTCGATGGACCCAAAATAGAGAAAGAGCGGTGGCCAACGGTGGATTGATTGAATCTAGGTATTCGTAGGCACAAGGTATCTGCAGCAGAGCGGAGGAAATGTGAAGGAGTGTACAGGTTAAGACATTCACAGAGGTAGGAGGGTGCAGTTTTGTGAAGACATTTGTAACAGAGGGTACTGATCTTATAATTGACTCTCTGTGGCACAGGCAGCCAGTGGAGAGATCGCAAGAGAGGGGTAATGTGCTCAGATTTTTCCTTCTGAGAACTAATCGAGCTGCGGAGCTTTGTATACGTTGAAGGGAGTGAATAGATGAAGCTGGCAGACCAGACAAAAGAGAATTGCAGTAGTCCAGGCCTGAAAGAATGAGCGAAGTGACAAGTTTGGCTGTAGCATCGGTGGAGAGGTACTTTCGAATTGCACTAATACGCGATAATTGATAGTAGCACTACTGACAGGTCTGGGTGATGAATTTTTGTAAAGAGAGAGTGTTGTCAATAACACATAGATACTTAAAAGCAGTGGATAAGGGGACTGATGTATTGCCGAGTTCTATTGAAGCTGTTGTAATGGAAGAGAGTTTGTGGGTGGTCCCTACGAGCATGGCTTCGGTTTTATCTGCATTTAGCTGTAATTTGTTCTGTGTCATCCAGTTTTTAATATCTTCAAAGCAGTGGGCCATATTTGTCAGGAGAGAAGGCAGATTTTCAGGAGTAACACTGCTTTGAATCTGAGAGTTATCTGCGTAAAACTGATGGTTGATTTGATGACGGTTTATTATATGTGACAGTGGGGCAGTGTAAAGAGTGAAAAGAACAGGGCCTAAAACTGATCCCTGTGGGACTCCGCATTCCAGTTTGGCAGGTATTGATTGAATCTTGTTTACTGCAACTGTCTGGAATCGGTCAGTAAGATATGAGCTAAACTAGTTGAGGGCTGTGCCAGTAACACCAACGTTTTTTGAAGACGGGAGAGACGAATGGAGTGGCATATAGTATCGAAGGCTGCTGATAAGTAAAAGTAGAGTGAGAAGGGAGATTTTCTCTGAGTCAGAAGCGAGTAGAAGCGTGTTTAAAGTGTGTCCTAGGGTGGTTTCAGTGCTGTGGTTGACGCGATAGGTAGACTGAAACTCAGGAAGAAGATTGTTGGAGAGAAGGTGGTTGTTGAGCTGTTTGAGAACAACTTTTCCAAGAACTTTAGAAATAAAAGGTAGATTGGAAACAGGTCTATAATTCTTCAGAATGTTAGGGTCAATGTCATGCTTTTTTAGTAGAGTTATGACTATAGCATTTGTGAGAGCTGAGGGAACATTTCCTGATACAAGAGATGGATTTACTATTTTCGTGATAGCGGGTATAAGTTGTGGTAGGCACTGTGTGAAAAGAGAAGCTGGTATGGGATCAAGATCACATGATTTTATAGTCATTTTTTTCAGAACTGTCATGATTTCTTTCTCACTTGTCGGATGAAAGAAAAGGAGAGGAGTGTCAGAGAATTGGGGATCAGAAAGTACAGGGTGGAAAGGAGTCTGATCCAGTTTGGAGCGAATGTTATGGACTTTTTCAGAAAAGAATGCAGATAATATAAAAGGAAGTTCAGTGTGGTTGTAAATGGTAGGCAGAGAGCTTGCCTTCACAGACTCAATAAGGGTGGATGTGAGGGAAAAGAGAGATTTCATAGACAATTTTCTGAAGGATTCAGGGCTAAGAAAAAAAATATCTACCTAGCACTTCTGCTGAGATGCAGGTGAAAACTAAACTACCCATGTCAGAGACAGTTTGCCTCATCCAGACTTTTCCCCTGGGAAACACACCGACTTAAAGAAGAAGAAGAGAAGAAGAAGAAGAAGAAGAAGAAGAAGAAGAAGAAGAAGAAGAAGAAGAAGAAGAAGAAGAAGAAGAAGAAGAAGAAGAAGAAGAAGAAATGTAATTTATGTAGTGCCGAATCTTGTAAAAACAAACAAATCGAAGCGCTTGCACTTAAATCATTTAAACGCATGCAACTATCCTTAAACATAATGGACAACATATTTCAAACCCATTCGCACGCACGTACGCACGCACACACGCACACAACACACACACACACACACACACACACACACACACACACACACACACACACAAGATAAAACATCAGAAAATATGTGAAACAGAAACAAGCAAAAACTCATTGTAACCTTGTCGTAGCTCAGGCTAAGAGACTGTTTTGGACTTCTTATTGTACCACTGAAATTTCAAATCATAAAGATCTTTAAAAAAGTTTGGGAACAATATCATGAAATGAAAAAGGATGTTAGTTTACCAACTTGTCCAGTGAAATTAGAGTATACAGAATTTCCATTAAATGTAGAAAAGGCAAAGGCATTGGCTGACATGTTGACAGAATCAATGCGTCTTGAAGGCTTGTCACTTAAACGCAGGAACTACAGAATGGAAGAGGAAAGTAAAGTAAATTATGCAGATCCAGTCTCAGACAACAGTCTAATCATTAATGCTCCAATTTCACTGGATGAAGTTAAAAATGCGTTACAGTCTCTTTCTAATAAGAAAACATATGTCAGATTAGATGCAATTTCTAATGACAAGTTGAAACATTTACCAGCAAACTTTATTTTGCTGCAACACAAACTGTTAAAATAATGTTGGATTGAAGGTGTTATTCTTGTACAATGGAAGCAGTCGGTTGTTGATCCAGTTCATAAACCGTGAAAGCCAAAAACAGACAAAACAAGCTCCAGACCAATTGCTTTGACCTCTCAAACTGGCAAACTAGTGGAAAGAATTTTTAAAAAAAGGGGCTGATGTTTTTTGCCTAAAAATAAATAATACCCTCAATCAAGGGGTTTTCCCAAAAAATAGATCTCTATAGAAATTATTTTAAAACTGTAAACACTTTTTAAAACTCAGTTTGCATAAAGAAAAAATGTTCTTGCAACATTTGTTTATTAAAAAGGGGGTTTTATCAATCAAGTTTGGCATGCTAAGTTACCCATGGCAAACTAAAGATGGTCGGTGTTTGGACATTTGTATAATTATATTAAAAAGTTTTTTGGCAAACAGAAGATACAAGTTGGAGTGGGTAAATGTATTCAAATTTCAAGACTCTTCATGGGACTACCCAAGGTCTGTAATATTTCCTATCTTATTTAATTGTGTCTGCTAATTGATCTCCAATAATTATTCAGGGATTTGTCTTTGTACAATTATACAAGATGTTTATTGCATGGAAAAAACGTTAAATGAAACGAAAATTCGCCAAAAAGAATGTTAATTATTATTACAAGAAACATTTCAAATATCAGTTCACACATTGATACTAAATCACAATCAGTCCATGTCTCAAAGGAGAAAGGGGGGGCCCATGAGAGAAGACGCGACAGAGTCTTTTTCCATGCTTCCCGACCTGTGTGGCTAGTTAGAAGGTGTTGCGGGGTGGGCGGCCCTTTCTTTGATGTTGTCAAACCATGCTTCTTTGGCGGCTTTTTTTCTCTTGCTTCAACTGTTCCTGCAGGATGGTTTTTGCTAAGTGTTGTTGTTTGTGGTTTTGACAAACCCACTTCGTTTTTTCCTCTTTATGGTGGGAGAGCAGAGGTTTCTGGGGCCCCACGTTTTGATTTTTCTTTCACATTAGTTGTTGGTCTTGTGTTCTTGTATGATATTTAGGAGTTTCTGTGGCACTTTTTTTCGAAATGCTTGGATTCTTCCTTCTAGCTCTGCTGCCCAGGCCCATGATTCACAGCCATATAGAGGATTAGTTATCACGAGGGATTTGTAAAGTTTTGATATTTGTGCGAAGCTGATGTTGTTGCTTCTGATGATCCTTCAAGTCTGCTTAAGCAGATGTTGCTGTTGCAATGCGAGCTTTCACTTCATTGTTTGAATGTGCCATCTTTTGTTGGATGGAGCCTAAGTAATTTGAATTGGCTCACATCTTCTAGTGTTTCTCCATTCATCTTTATTTCCGTGCTGTATTTACTAGCGCTGTTGCCATGATCTTTGATTTCTCTGTACGACCTCCATGCCGTATGCGCTCGCTCGATTGATAGACTATCTGTGAGGTTTTGCAGTTCTTGTTTGCTGCGGCCCATGAGGTCAATGTCATCTGCAAATCTGAGGTTGCAAAGGGGTCTTCCACCAATGGAGATGGAAGTGTGGTGGTTTTGCAGTGTCTCTGTATGATGTTTTCGAGGAAGGGGTGTTGAAAAGTACAGGTGAGAGAAGGCGCACCTGCGGACCCCAACCCCGTGGGTCTTAAAGAAACTCGCCCTTGTGATTGTTCATGAAAACTGCACTTCTTGCGTTCTCGTACAGTGCCTTGATGATTTCAATGAGGCAGTTGTCAATGTTGAATTGCCTGAGTACTTGCCAGAGGTCGTTATGTGATACCCTGCCAAAGGCCTTTTTGAAGTCTATGAAATTGTGATACAAGTCTTTTTGGTGTTGGAGATGTTTCTCTATCAGAATTCTCAGATTGAAATTTTTTTTTAAAGAATTGTTTTGGGGTTTTTTTACAATACACAGCAATAATTATGTGAAAAATGACACAATCATGATCCAATACAATACACTGCAATAATTATGCGAAAACTTACACTTGTCATGATCAATACAATACACGGCAATAATTATGTGAAAAATGACACTTGTCATGATCAATACAATACACTGCAACAATCATGTGAAAAATGACACTTGTCATGATCAATACAATAATTATGCGAAAAGTGACACTTGCCATCATCAATACAATACACTGCAATAATTATGTGAAGACACTTGTCGCAATCCACTGTAAAATATTAAAGTGACATTAGTCAAATCCATAGGACTCAAAGATTTGCATAATTGTTATCCACAAACTGTTCTAAATTTACTTTTTGTAATCGAGATTTTCTTCTTTTTTTTTTCTTTTTTTTAAAAGATCAGTATTTTTTTAACCAATGACTTTTAGATAATTTGTTTGCATAGCATAGAACAAATGTACATATATGTTATAAGCAAGTATATATAAGAGTTTGCAATATATTCAGATTATGAATACGACATTTCAATTAAGTTAAATACAACCTAACAAACTGTACAGAAAAAATAACATAGAAATGGTTTAGTACACAGATCTCATTTTTGAGTATATAACAAATAAATGCTATCAAAAACATTTCTTCAGAAAGTATTTAGCCATCATCAATTAGTTGCTTGTAATATTGCCATTTACCTGCAAATACAGTATAAGTCATGTTCGTTTTAGCAATACACTCTTTAGTTTGATATAATTTTGTCAGATATTTTCTAAAAACCCCAAATAGAGGTTCGTTTTTTGTACTCTAGATCTGCAAATAAAAAATGTTGCATCGATTAATATTTCATCTAGTATTTCATCACTCTTTGATCGAGAATCAAATCCAAACAAAATCTGTTCCTTTGACAGCACTAGATCATGTGTATTGGCACAATTTTCATGAAGAAAGATTTTTTAATTCTTTCCCAAAAAAATGAGAAGTTTTGCTGCAACCCATAGAATAGATGATCAACAGTTTCTTTTCAAAATTACAGAATTTTGCATTTGTTGCTTTCAACAATTTTCATTTTTTCCAGAATTTTATTTGTTGCTAGAATTTTATGGATCAGTTTATCTGGAACCTTTCATTTAATTTCTTTTATTTTATGTGCTTTGTCAAAAATATTTCTCCAGTTTGAGATCACCTGGTATTGTATTGTTCCATTTATCACAACACTTTGGTGTTTGTTATCTGCAACCAGAATGTTAATAAGGGCGTGTGCCCCCTTTTTAATTGTCAAAAAAAACCCAAAGCCTTTTGAAGGTTATTTGATTTATTATCATTTATATTGATGTCCGTTTTGCTGATATACTTTTTAATCACTTGAACAAAAGCCTAAATATGTAATAAAATTTGTCTTGATATTATATTTCTTCTTAAAATTTTCATATGTCAAAAAATATCCACTTTGTCAACTAGATCTGCAATGCGATATATTTATCGTTGTTATCCATTCTTCACTTGAAAGAAGTCTCCACCCAAATATAAAATTCTCGTTGTAAAATATGTTTTCTGTCAAAAGATTTTCAGAATCAACAAGTTGAACTTTCCTGCTAAACATTTTGTATGCATGGAATGTATCAATCCAGAATGCATTTGAACTTTTTTTTCCCCAATGGGTATACAGTAGCTATATTTGTCCAGATCTTTGACAACAGGGCAAATCTCTTCAATGATAGAACTCTACTTATGGATCTTAAGCTTAAGTTTTCTTATCCACATCAGTTTTAACCCCATTATATACTGTTTTAGAGATGGTATTCCCAATCCTCCATGCTTTATATATTTGATTGTGGTTTTTCTCGAGATTCTATCTTGCTTATTTTTCCACACAAACTCAAAACATAACTTCTAAAGTATATTTATATAATCATTTGGTGGATTAGGTAACAGTATCCAGAGATATATCAGTTTGGAAGGAATTAAAGATTTTAGCACTGCCACTCTACCAATAGGTGTAATATCCCTTTTTATCCAGATGTTGAATAGAGATCTTATTTCTGTAATTTTGTTACCATAGTTTTGTTTTTCACATTGTGACAAGTCTGTGTAAACCATATTCCGAGTTTCTTAAACTGTTTTGGGTTCCAGTCTAACCTTAAATGGGTCATATATCTTACATTAGAAAATGTTTTGCTCCCAAGCCATATTACTTTAGTTTTCTCTATATTCATAAACAGTCCAGTCACTTTTTCCAAATAAATCTAAAGTTTTCATGGACTGTTCAAATGATATGCTGTCACCTTTATTTATTAGCTGTGTGTCATCAGCGAACTGTGACAACTTGTATTCTGTGTCATTAATATACATACCTTTGATGTTTCGGTTTTCTCTTATCATAATTGCTAGAATTTCTGCTGAGGTAATAAATAAGTATGGAGATTTTAGGGTCACCCTGTCTGCATCCTCTGTGGATATTAAACAGGAGGGAGCATGTCCATTGACTATAAACTGTGACTTAATATTTCTGTAGAAGGTTGAAAACCAACGACGTATATCTTTTCCAAATCCAAATGCTTTAAATACCTTTGAATGAACTGCTAACTTAATGAATTTACAAGCCTTTTCACAATCAATGGGAAATTAAATACCTGGGGGGTTTTCATTTTTATGTAATTAATCAGATCATACAACAATTTTATATTATTCCTATATATCTGTTAGGCAAAAATCCTGTCTGATCTTCATTAATGAGTTTGGGAAGAACTGTTTTTATTCTATTAGCTATACAGGATGAGCCTATTTTATCAATAACATTAAGTAAGGATATTGGCCTCCAATTTTTAATAAATTCTTTTGGTTTGTCATGTTTAGGTAGACATGCAAGTAGTCCTTCTTTTTGTGTGTTTGTTAATTCCCCATCTCTAAAGGATCGATTTAAAGCTCTTACTACAAAAGAACCAAGTTGTTTCCAAAAAAAACTTGAAGAATTCTGAGGTAAATCATCAGAGCCTGGGCTTTTCCCATGTTTCAAAATTTTTTAAGAGCGCATCCAGCCTCCTCCAGGGGTTATTTTCACCTTCAAGCATTTTTCTTCTTCGCTTGATAGCTTTGGAACTTCTGAGACTAGATCTTTAATCTCTTTCTTTTTTCTTTTCGTTTCTTTATATAGGTTTTCATAAAAAATTTTTTAACTTCCAAAAGAAAATCCTCAGATTTATATAGCTCCTTGTCATTTGAAAAACTAACTTTGGATATATTATTATATAAATTTCTTTTTACTAATTTCAAAATTCTTTCGTGATCTTTTTCCCTCTTCTACCCCTCTAGCTTTTGATATAAAAGAAACACCTTTCATTTTAAATCTTTTAATGGATGTTAGTTCACTACTGAAATCATTTAATTGTGAAAGTCAAAACTGTTTTGTTTACTTTCTTCTCTACTTCTTTTATTTGATTTTTTAGTTTTTGTCCTCTTTCTCTCTCTCTTTCTTTTTCTGTGTTGCATATGCTATTGTCTTTGTCCTAATCTTCTCAGCAGAAAATCTATAAAAAACATTTTTTAGGAACTTATATTATATTAGTTTCAGATTTAAATTTTTCTAGATTTTCTTTCTCATAGTGCTCAGCAGCTACTCTTTAATAACATTGTTAATGTTTCATTAATTTCTTTTGTATACATGCTATCCTTGAGGAGAGAGTTGTTAAATTTCCAGTACGTCCTGCACTTCTTTTGTTTACCAAATTTTAAACTCAAACTAATCACAGAATGATCTGATCGATATCCATAATGGATATCAGGCTCTTCCACAGCAAAGGTAAGGTACTCAGAGAGAAGGAAAAAATATAATCTGCTTTGCTTTAAAGGACTTGTCTTTCTCCATGTGAATCTTTTATAATTGGGGTTGTATTCCCTCCATATGTCTGATAACTGTAATTCTTCAATCATATTTAGCACACTTTCTCGAGCCTTTAGGGTTGTTGATATGTTTATAATTATCGTAATCAAGGGAGGGATCTAAGACAAGGTTCCAATCACCAACACAGATAATATTACGTGTTTTAAAGCGTTTAACTACATCTTTTAAGTGTGAATAAAATTCAGGCGTGTCTCTATTAGGTCCATATACATTAACAAGAAGCAGATCCTGTTCCATAAATCTAAATAAAACTACTACAAAGTTTTCATTCTGGTCTCTGTTTACCTCTTTTATCTTAAATTCAAATGTATTATTAAATAGTATTGCCACACCTCTGGAGTTTGATCTATTGGAAGAAAAAACACACTTGTAGCCCCACTCTGCTGTAACAAAAGATTCTAATTTCTTATCAAAATGGGTATCTTGTAAACAAAAAACTGAATGGGACTTTTGCTTCAGGTATTGGAATACATCACGTCTCTTTTTAGCATCACCTAATCCTTGGCAGTTCAAAAATACAACAGAAATACTATCCATATAAAGTTATTACATTTGAAAATAGCTGGAAACCAGAAATCAATGGCTCTTCCACTATGGTCTTTAAAAAATACTTTGATTGTATTTAAAAGCATCAAACATGCAACCTATGTACAAGAAAAAGCAAAACAAAAAAGTTGTGACAAAACAAGTAATATTTTCAAAAAGTTAAAAGTGCATAGAGCACAGGAAAAACACACTTGAACACCGTTCATGAGCAATGGTCTGTGTCTAGTTCACTTAACATAGTCCTTCTCTTATCTTTATGTGCAACATAATTCACACTACAACTACTACTACTACTACTACTACTACTACTATCACTACTGCTATTACTACTACTACTACTACTACTACTACTACTACCGCTGCCGCTGCTACTACTACTACTACTACTACTACTACTACTACCACTACTACTTCTGCTGCTACTGCTGCTACTACTACTGCTATACTCCCACCACCCACCACCACCACACCATTACTACTACTTCTACTACTACCCACTGCTGCTGCTGCTTCTGCTGCCGCCGCTGCTACTACTACCACTACCAAATACACTACTACTACTACTACTACTACTACTACTTAAATACTACTACCACTACCTACTACTACTACTACTACTACTACTACTACTACTACTACTACTTCTACTACTACTACTACCACTACCACTACTACTACTACTACTTCTACTACTACTACTACCACTACCACTACTACTACTACTACTTCTACTACTACTACTACTTCTACTGCTGCCACTGCTTCTGCTGCCTCTGCTGCTGCTGCTGCTGCTACTACTACTACTACTACTACTACTACTACTACTACTACTACTACTACTACTACTAGCCTACACCACAACTACCACTACCACCGCCAACACCACCACTACAACTACTGCTACTACCAATACCAATACCACCACTAACATAAAAAATTATCACCACTGCAATCAATATTGATGATGCTGATGATAACAGCAACCATCAATGTACATACATAACTAATATTGTACAAGAGGAGATCGACACATGGGGGGGAAGGAAGGAAGCGAAACTTCCTTCACTCGTCCTGGCGAAGAGAAAACCTTCAGCTCTCCGATACCGATATAAGCCTCAATGGGATGCATTCTAATAATCATTTGTCCACTTACTCTCCATCACATGGATCCCTCCCCTCCCTCTCTCTTCCATCTCCCTCCCCTTCCTCTCACTCCTCCCCCCCCCTCCCCCTCTCTCACACACACACTTACATAAATTATATAGTGGAAACACGTGTTCCCCCTTAAATAAGTACATACAGGGGTGGGCTGGTGGTTGGGAAAGATATGAGCAAAGTTTATAAATGCAGCAAACTAAATACTTGCACATCGATATACATAATTATACAGTAGTATCCACCCCTCCTGCGCAAAGACACACACACACTCTCTCTCTCTCTCTCTCTCTCTCTCTCTCTCTCTCTCGCTCGCTCGCTCGCTCGCTAGCTGGCTTGCTTACTCGCTCCATCTAGCACACACATACACCAACTTGCACACACACTCAAACACTCTCTCACAAAAAGCGCATCTATCTTCAGCTATACTTATGAATAAAATGTCTCATGGAGTAACATCCGCGGAAGATGACGTTCTTTATCATGATCATTCTTTATTCCGTCTTTATTTCAGATTGAAAATTTGTTCCATTGTGCTGTGTTTTGGTCTAAAGCCGGCTTGTTCTTCTGCCGGGAGTTTTTCGCTTGGTTGTTCAGTCTGTTGAGGACTACCTGCAGCATGATCTTGCTAGGATGGCCTATGAGACTGATGGTTCTATAGTTCTGGCATTGCTTGAGGTTTCCTTTATTTGATAGGGGTATTACAAGAGACTGTGTCCATTCTTCTGGCCATTCTTTGGTGTCGTGAATCTTCTGACAAAGTTCTGTGAATCGCCTTGCTGTTTCATTCCCTCCATTTTTTATGAGTTCAGCTGGGATGTTATCGATTCCAGGGGACTTTCCCTTCTTCAATTGTTTAATAGCTGTATCTTCTTCACACCTTAGTATTGGTAGGTCTTTATCTTGGTATTCATGGTGTTTGTCAGAAACTATGTTGGTATCTGGGCGTAGGGGGTAGTTATACAATCCCCTCACAGTATTCCGTCCAGCGTTGGAGGATGGCATTGCTTTCCGTTAAAAGATTTCCTTCTTTGTCTTCAATAACAGAGACTTTAGGCTGTGTGGTTTTAGTTAGTGATTTCAGAGTGTCGTAAGCTGTTTTGCTGTTTCCCTTGGCCATTCCAACTTCGATGCTGTGGCATTGTTCTTCTATCCACGCTTCTTTGGTTCTCTCATCTTTTTCCTCACTTCCCTGTGGCTATTCTTGTATTTGTTGTTGGCTTCTTGACTTGTGAACTTTTGTTCTTAAGCTCTCTTCTTTTGTCGCAGAGGTCAAGAATCTCATTTGTCACCCAGGGTTGGTTCTGTGTTCTGCTTCTTCCTAATGTTTCTTCTGCTGCTGTCATTAGCACTTCTTTGATGTTGTTGGCTAGTATGTCCACATCATTGTTGATGGCTGTGAGTGCGGCGAACTTTCCTCCAATGTTGGCTTGGAATATCTCAATCACTGTTGGGTCTTTGAGTTTTTCCAGATCAAATCTTATGTGTGGGTTTTTTGGCTGTTGTTTTGCTTTCAGTTTCAGCTTGATGGTGGTAAGTACAAGGTCGTGGTCACTGCCAATGTCAGCTCCTGGGAATGTTCTTGTGTTTGCCTTATTTATGCTGGATTTGAATCTTTTGGGTGACAGAATGTAGTCAATTTGATTGTGAATCAGACCATTTGGTGAGTGCCAAGTTGATATTCCAGATGGCTTGTGAGGATGGAGTGTGTTTGCCAGAGTTAGTTTGTGCTTCTGTGCGAATTCCAGCAGCCGCTGTCCTCTTTCGTTTTTCTCCTAGTCCAAAGCGTCCTGTGGATCCTGCCCAGGTGTCATAGGCATCAGGTCCCACCTTAGCATTCCAGTCGCCTTCCACAATAAGAATGTCTTTTTGGGGCGTTTTGGAGATGACGTTTTCAAGTTGTTCATAGAATTCTTCTGTCTGGTCATCATCGTAGTCAGATGTTGGAGCATACACTTGGATGATGGTGAGATTCTGGGGTTTTGCAGAAACTCTGATTGAGATGAGTCTGCTGGATACTGGTGTACAGCTGATGTTGCTTGACACAATCTCTTTCCTGACAATGAAGCCTACTCTGTGTTGATGTAGTTTCTCTTCTCCACTGTACCATATCTTGTGACCGTCTTGCGTGGTTGTTTCTCAATGCCAGTCCATCTGACTTCCACAAGCCCTAGGGTGTCCCATTTGTATATTTTTAGTTCATGTGTGAGTTCCTGTACTCTTCCTGTTTGGTATAGAGTCCTCACATTCCATGTTCGGATGGTTACTCCTTTATTTGGAAGCTTTAGAGTTGGTTCTGCTCCAGTAGCGCATTTGTCACTCCCACCCTGGAGGCTTGCAGTGGGTAGCGTGGTCGTTGTTGATCCAGGCTTCGACCGATCTGGCATGTTTTTCTGTTTTGTTTTTCTCATCATGCCCTTGCAGTGGGCTTGAGGAAGCTTGGTGGTGCCCATCTCCTCTCCAAGACTCCTACTGGTGAATAAGAAATCACCAGCCCCTCACAACGTTTTGCCCGCCAGTAGAAGCGGTTACCGGGGTGTGATAAATATATGCTTAAAAATGGTTTTACTTTATCAACAGAAAAAACTCGTGTTGTGCCTTTTAATAATGGCAGTAACCCAGAGGAGCTACCAACGTTTATGATTGGGACTGAAATAATTGAATACAAAAATAAGATACAGTTTTTAGGTGTTATTCTAACTTCTAAGTTAACTTGGAATGCACATATTGAACACATATTAACGAAAGCAAGAAATGGCATAAACTTACTGAAGATAATTAGTAAACAGTTCTGGGGACAAGACACATTAAATCTAAAATATTTAGCTACATCACTTATTCGTTCTAAATTATCATATGGACAAGAAATCTTTTTCAGTGCTCCTAAGTCTTTGCTTAAAAAGCTACAAAGTGTAGACTACAAAGCATACAGACTTGCCCTTGGTGTTCCGTACCATGCATCGCCTCTAGGAACATATAACGAAGTTGGCACATTGCCTTTGGATTATTATCGTCAACTAGCATGTGCTAAATATGTTCTTAAAAACAGAACGACTGAAAATTTCATTTCAGAAGAAGCAGAAGTAAAATCGGAGCTACATTTCCTAAAAGAGCAAGGGATATACCTTCTTTGATGCCCATCAATACAAATGTGTCTGATCTTGTCGAAAACTCTGAAGTCAATCAACAGAGAATGGACGAACAAGAGGCAATTTTACTGTGCCCAGTGTGGGAGATGAATAGTGCCCAATTTGACATAGAAGTAACTTGTGTGAAAAAGAATGTGAATCAGAATATTATGGTTTCTGATGTTCGATCCCACATCCACCATAAGTACTTTCATTATTTATACATTTATACTGATGGATCACGCCTGGATAATAAAGAAACCAGTTCCGCTTTTGTTATACCAGCATTTAAAGTTGACAAATCCTTTTTTGTTGGTAAACATCAATCGATATTTACAGCGGAACTCGTGGCAATTTTGATGGCTCTAAATTATATTCTTGATTTGCCATTGAGTATATTTCAAATTCTTCTTTGTGCTGATTCTAAATCGGTATTATATGCTTTAAAATCTCCTTGGTACAAAAAATTCAAATATTGCATTAGAGATAAGGCATGTCATACACCTTTTAACTTTAAAAGTTAGCTTAACTTTTTGTCGGGTGCCCTCACATAGTGGATTCTTTCCAAATGAGTGGACTGACAGAGCTGCTAAAAGAGGTGCAAAACATGGACGGGAATCAGAAGAATTGCATGTGCCTTTATCATTACAAGAGGGTTACCACTTATTAGAACAAACATCATGGAGAAAGGTCACAGAAAAGTATCACCTAAAAGAGAATTTTTTTAATAGATATGTAATCAATACCCACAATGTAGGAGTCGTGAACCATTCTAAGACCTGCACAAATATTTTCACAGCAAGAAGAGTAAACAGCTTCATTTATAGAATAAAACTTAATGCATTCATTACCAAATTCAGCAGAAACGGTAAATGTCTGTATGGTAAGAATATCACTTATACTCATATAATATTTTATTGCAGTCACACACAAGCTTTTTTACACCAGTTTTCTGAACACTCCCTCAACAGCATATTCAGTAACATGAATTTGTTATTGAATATTGCCAAAGGTCTTTGGCACAGTCCTATAGGACATTTGTTATAACTTCATTAAGTTTAAAGGTTTTTGTTTGTTGGTTTCTTTGTTTTTTGTTGTTGTTGGTTTTTTAACTGGTTTTTCTTGCTTTGTGAAGTTTATTTTTTTGCCTTCGTTAACTATTTTTCCCTTGTACACATTTAAATAGGACATCTACCATCACCTCAACGTCCATGATTTTTTTGTTCGTCTAATATCACTGAGAGTGAACAGACGTAAAATCGAAGACAACAACAACAAAAACAACAACACACACACACACACACACACACACACACACACACACACACACACACACACACACACTAACACACACTAACACACACACACACTGGCAAACACAAGTAGGAGGTAAAGGATGCTGTTGAAAATTAGGGACAGATATGAGGGAAAAATCGCAGGTAGAAAATGAGTGTGTTTTGAGGCTGGATTTGAAGGAATCAAATGAAGGCTTTTGGCGAGGTGAAAGAGGGAGGTCATTCCAGGTGGATGGACCAGAAATAGAGAAAGAGCGACCACAAACAGTGTTGCTTTATTTTAAATCTGTGTGTTCGAAATCACAAACTATATGCGGCTGAACGAAGGGAACATGATAGAGTATACATGTGAAAACAGTTACAGAGATAGGAGGGTGCAGATTTGTGGAGACATTTAAAACAGAGGGTATTGGTCTTAAACTTCAGTCCTTTTGAGACAGGCAGCCAGTGAAGAGATTGCAGAAGAGGAGTGATGTGTTCAGATGTTTTCCCTCTTAGGACCAGTCGAGCTGCAGAGTTTTGTATGCATTGAGAAGAGTGGATAGATGATGCTTGTAAGCCAGCCAAAAGAGAATTACAGTAGTCTAAACGTGAAAGAATGATAGATGTGACAAGCTTGGAAATTGTGTCAGTGGACAGATACTTGCAAATTGAGCTTATGGGCCGTAATTGATAGTAGCAAGACTGACAAGTCTGGGTGATTATTTTTTTCATAGAGAGTGTGTTGTCAAGAACTATTCCAAAATACTTCACAGAGTTGGCGAATGGAACTGACGCATTGCAAAATTTCTTTTGGAAATGTTTTGGTGGAGGAAGTTTATGTTTGGGTCCCTATGGCATGGTTTTGGGTTTTTTCGGCATTTAAGTTGTAACTTGGTCTGAGTCATCCAGTGCCCTCCAATTCTCCTTCTCTCGTTAGCGTTCCCACCATCACTGTGGGGAAAAAAGTACTGGTCGGTTAGCAGGTGACTCTGCCGGTCACAGTTTCCTCCGCGCTGTATCGGAAAGGGTTGTGCTCGCGTCGGGTTTTTGCTTTACCACGGCATATCAGAGAGAAGGGAAGTTTCAGCTTTGTGACATGGGGTGATTTAGCCTTTTTTGTGCCGGGGCCCGGGTCTTTGAATGATGACTTTTCTTTTTTTTTCTTATGGTTTGTCCTTCTCTCTCGGGGTCAGGCTAGTTTTGAATTTTTTTTGGGTTTTGTTTTGTTTTTAAAAGGTGAGGTTTGCTTTTGAAACTGTTCATTTTGTCCCCCTTGTTTTGCAAGTTTTCGCTAGTTCTTTGCCGGGTTTTAACCAGGGGGGGTAGGGATAAATTTCAGCACACATGTTTGGATTTGTGTAAGGAGCTGTTCTGTCCGGTAAGGAAGTTTGCCTAGCCCGGGCCTTTTTTCTCAATTCTTTCCTTAAACCAGACAATTTTCCTAACTCATGATTTTTTCCCGAGGGAACAGAAAAAACTGAAATGAAAGTGTCTTCCTCCTGTTATGATTACAGACTGGTTTGGAGGTGGGCCCCTTTTAAAAGTCCATCAGCTGTGACGGGCCGGGTGTTGGCTGAAGGCTGAAGACAGGGAAAAGACCCTGTAAAACCAATGAACCCCTCGGTTCCCCCAACCATGTTTGTTAAGGGAATGGGATCGAGGATGAATTTTTAAAATGATTGATTTTTTTGGTTGATTGATTGCTGATTCTTCCATGATGGGGCAATGCAGCTCATTTTTTTTTCCCTCATATTGCGGCCCGATTTCTCTCCCAGTTGTGCGCCAAGGTGAATAAAAACACGGGCATGTTAGAAAACAAGTGCTACTTCGAGTTTTTGAAAAAAGGTTTTCAAATTGTACAGTTGTAATGTAATATACTAAACTACTTTTTTTTAATTCTCATAGTTAATGATCTAAAAAACAAGTGTTTGTTTGAAGTAAGAACAAAATTAACAAAAAAAAACCCCATAATGCAACATTTCGCTTATATAAACAAAATTAGGAAAAACCCAGGTAACCCCCTCCCCCCCAAATAAAAAAAACAACATTGTTCTGCACAGTTCTAAAGAGAGAAAAAAACTAATTCCACAACATACAAAGGAAAAAATAAAACAAAAATAAGTTATGCTCTGCATGCCATTTAAAAAATGTAGTGGTTTTTTATGTCTAGCTTTGGTTAGGAAAAAACTTACTCACCCCGAAATTTATTGTCCCTGCGTCCCCATTTGCGATTTAGTTATTTATATTTTTTTTGCAACAACTGTGGGAAATGACGGAAATTTCAAGTTTCGAGATTTGGAGAAAAAATTTCTTTTTTCCCACCAGAATTTAAATAATCAGATTCAGTGGCGGGAATAAAATTTTCCCCGCCTGCATGATCACTGACAAAGGTTGTTACTTATTTCCACATTGAATCCGGATCATTGCTATGGTAGTTAATGATTCATTTTCAAACTGTGGGTGGTTCTTTTTGCTAAGAGACCCCTTTTGGGCATTTACTCATTTCTTGATAGGGAAAAGATCAAGAAAAAAGTCGTATGAACAGAAAGTGCCATTTTGGGAAAGTTAACAAACCATTAAAATAAAACCCGTTTGGGAAAGAGTTAATTCAGAAATTCTGGAAAAAAACTCCATTTAAGCCTTGGGCTTTGTTACCAGTATACCCTGAAATGGGGTGAAAGGTTGGACAAAATGTACAAGGGATAGGTTAAAAGTGATAGAGATTTCACTTTTCCAAAGAAAAAAAGAAAGAAAAAATACAAAGGAAAAAGACACAATGTAATAATAAAACTGTCGTCTTTTACATTAATTTTGTGATTGGAGGGCAGCACTTTCAATTTCCATTCCTGTATAGCTAAGTTTTGGTAAAAATTTTTTTGGAGTTTCATTGGACTTTTGGGCAACCCAAACTATTCCAGTTGTCTTGTTTAACCCCCCCCTGACCACAAAGGCTGTTGGTGGCTTAACTTTGTACTATTTTCATCTCAGAATAAACGGGCAACTACAAACTGATTAAAACGGGGTTAAAAAAAAACTTAAGTGTTCCTTTTTCAACACCCTGGCAAACCATAAGGGTAACCAAAGGACATCACCGCATTTGGAGTAAACCCGTCCCACAAATAACAAGAGATAAAACCAAAAACCCGATTCAGAAAAAAACCTTGTTCTTAGCAACACTAAAATGCTTTTTTTCATTAGCAGAAAAGCATGTTTTGGAAGTGGAAAAGGTGTCCAGTGAAAACTCACCAAAAAAAGATCTTTAGGGGTATCCCTAAAAAGCCTGTGCCAGATCCTCATACTCAACACCAAAAAAACGTCTTGACAGTATTTCCATCCTTTGAATTTCCCCCAAAAAGAAGGAATAAAAAAAGCTTTTTTGTTTTTTTTTAAAATGCGTGAGCTTGAGACATCCCCCCCAAACCCCTGTGGGAATGCGGGGACCTGTAACGGAAATGCTCCCCTCTTAGAAACTTTGTGCTAGGAATGCCCTCCTTCCTATCCCTATTTTTTTTCTGTCTTGTTATTTTATCCTGTCACCTTCTTGTACATTCCCTGTCCTCTTGTCTATTCGTCTTCCTTTTTTTTAAAAAAGACTTTAAATACATCGAAATCAGATATGCTGGACTTGACTTGTCAGGCATTTAACGGCAGCACAATAGATATTGCTCATATAAGAGGCATGTAACAGACCTGTGTCCTTTCCTTTGGAATTGCTTTGCAGCTGTGGATATGTTGGATGTTTTTTTTCTTTGCTTTAGTGAGTAGGTGTCAATGATAACTGTAGTGAAGTGTTTCTGTCATAAAAATTGACATTTCATCTTCTGTCCTGGTCAGGGAAGGTTGCAGCTGTCTGAGCTGGCCTTTGGTTGCGACATCTAGTCACTTCACCTAGATGAAGTGGTATGCTGATAATATATTGTTTTTATTATTATATTAAAAAAAAACTCTTTTGCTTTAATTTAGGAAAGTAGTGCCGTGCATGGACTTCTGTATAGGTTTGTGTGTGTGGTGGGTTCAGTGTTCTGGGAACAACAAAAACTCAAGAAAAAAAGGTAAGGAATAAAAAATATATATCTATTAATACTGGGTACTAATAGTGGGGGTTCTTTTCTGCTATCTGTGTAGGCTTTTAATTTTGCCTTTGTACTGACCCACTTGGGAAGAATCCCAGTAGCTGACCAGTCCTGTCCAGTCCCCTAGGACAACCCCACCCGACCTGAGGGATAAAGTGTGGCAGTGTTGGAGGCCAGGGTTTGAGCAGACGTCAGCAGGGAAGGACTTCCTTCAAAGAAAGGTCGTCAGTGATTTTTGAGAAAAATTGTGTGTAGCGAATTGCAGCCAGGCCTGTGTTGTTTTTTTGTGTGCATGGTGCCAGGGGTTGGACAAGGAGAGACGTGTGTGTTTGTCTGGGCCAGAGAGCTCGGGACTGTCTTGTCTGCTGGAACTTTGTGAATTGTGTTAATTAGACTTCATTGCGCTGGGGAGGCAGGAAGTTGATGGACTAAAGTTCCCTAGTATGGCCTAGAACAACTAATAGATAGACCAACTCGGATAACAAATAACTCTAAAACATTAATAGATCATATCTACACTACTACAAAACAACACATAACAGAAGTATGTGTTCCCTCATGTGGATGCAGTGATCATAATCCAGTGTGCTTTACTTGGTTTAAAAAATCGTATCAAAATACCTAAAGTAGGGCATAAAAACTATTTTTTACAGGAAATTTAAAAAATTTAACGAGCAAGATTTCCTTTCAGACTTGACAAACTCGCCATTACATGCCATATACCAAATCCGAGACCCTGATGAAGCTGTTGGAATTTGGATTAGGACATTTACTTCAGTATACGACAAACAGCCCCTTTCATAAAAAAAAAGAGTTCAGAAAAAAATCAAACCACCTTGGATAAAAAAAGACATAGAATCCGAAATACATTAAGAGACTATTTGAAAACACATGGTTCAAATGAGCAGTTCAGAGCACAAAGAAACAAAGTAACTTCACTAAAACGCAAATCAAAACGTGATTACATTCAAAAGTTGTTAATTACAACAACCGCTCTCGCAAAGTATGGAAAGCCATCAATACATTATGTAATAAACCTATATCAAAAAGTCAACAGACATTTTAAAGATTATCAGCTGATGAATTGAACAACCATTCTCAAACATTGCTGACAAAGTAATATCAAATGACAAGTCAAATGAAAATGATCTCCATTACTTAGAACAATATATCGAACAAAAGAAATAAAATTCCCATTTAAACTACTGCCAATAAACAATCACAGACGTTTGGAAACCCTTTGTCTCTTCAAAAAGTTCCCAAAAACACGGGGTTTTTAGACAATCTAGAGGAAGAATAATTAAGCTTTGTGGTCAAGTTATAGCTGGGACACTGACAACTTGTATAACTTGTGCTTAGAGAAAACAACTTTCCTGCCATATTTAAAATAGCAAAAATCATACCAGTCCACAAATCAGGTGATATTTGCTTGTCCTTCAAATTACAGACCAATTTCAATTCTGTCTGTCTTATCTAAACCCTTTGAAAAACATATCCAAAAATCCGTATATTCCTACTTTGTAAACAAAAATCTATTAAATGAAGATCAGTCAGGTTTTCGTAAAAACTATTCCTGTCACACAACTCTTACACAACTTACAGACAATCCCCTTTACACAACATCAATGAATAATAAATATACAGGCCTTCTTTTTGTTGACTTTGAAAAAGCATTTGATGTAATCAATCATTCCCTTTATTGCGTAAACTTCACTTGTATAAAACTAACACCAGAAATGATAAATCTTTTGAAAAGCTTTTTGTCGAATAGCGCAGCTAGTAACTGCAAATAATCAAACATCAGAACTGTACCTATTAAACATGGAGTACCACAAGGGTCAATATTGGGTCCACTTCTATTTTCAATTTTAGGGTAAATGCTTACCCCAAATTCTAGAATGTAGCTGTGAAATGTTTTGCTGATGACACTTTCCTCTATTGTAGTGATTCTGCCCCCCACAGACTTACAATCAAACTTCAACACAATATTGACAGTTTGGTTACTTGGACTAAGCTAAACCATTGTCCTTAAATACGCGAAAAACTAAGTGTATGTATGTACTAGCAAGACAAAAGAGACAAAAAATGAAAGATAAATTCCAAACCTCTGTTGATAGATAAAGAGTAATTGAAGAAGTTGACTCCCACAGATTCTGGTGTAATCATTGACAAAAATCTTACTTGGACCGACCATGTATTGGCGCTAGGAAAAGGGTCTTTCTTACAAGCTATTTCATTATCAAAAATAAAACATTTTCTGAATAACCACTCTCGCAACTCTTTTTTTGCGGCCATATTTTGCCTATAGTTGACTATGCTTCATCTCTTTGGGACGCTGCAGTGATACAAATTTAAAATTGATTCATAGATTATATAAAGAGCACTGAAACTTGTCTACTACAATCAAGCTCCCTAACCATCAACGATTATAAGAAAACAATATCCTAACCTTCAAAAAAATTTATCTAAATAAAGCTCTATTTGTCCAAAAAAGTTATCAATGGAATCCCCCTCCAAAGATCACCAATAGCTCAAATCAATAAACACAGACATAATCATCTACTAACATTTCCGAGACCAAGAAATAATCTTTACAAAACAAGCTTCTTGAAATCAGGTAGTGACTTATGGAACAAGCCCCAAAACGCTTAAAATGTATCAAAAACAAAAATCATTTTCAAGGCACAGCTAAAAGCCATTAATGCATGAATGCCTAGGAATTGACTAATAAGGCAAATCAACCATGATTAATACGCAAAATAAACCAACTTACATTTACCAGCACTAATGGTATTCCCTACAACAACAAAAATTCAAGTATATCTTACTGTGACTAGAAATTCTACAGTCACACACTCAATATGTGTTGAGGGAGGGGGAGGCGGGAAAAGGGGCACACTAATTATGCAAAGAAGTAAGAGAATCTATGCAAGCTAGTAAATAACTGCAATTTTTGAAACAGGTGGAAAGGAGGAAATTTAAAAAAAAAATCTTTTTATGGTAGACCTGATAGCTGATAGTGTGTCCTTCCTCTCTCTCTCTCTCTCTCTCTCTCTCTCTCTCTCTCTCTCTCTCTCTCTCTCTCTCCCTTTCCTCTCCTCTCCTCTCCTTTCCTCTCCTCTCCTCATGCCCTTTGTCTTGTCTAATTCAATAAAAATTTTATCGGGGATGTTTTTTTTTATTGCAGTTAGAGATGAGATTATTAGTACTATTATAAGCGATACTGTTTTAGTTTGATATTGTTTTAGTTTTGATAGTCCAGTTGATTATGGGCTTTTGAATTCTGTATCATATAGGGGTTCTACTTGTTTGAATAATTGTTTTTTGTTTTTTTTAAATTATTATTTCTCTATTGATTGAAGGTGTATTTCCCCTTCCCCCTTGATACTCCTCCCCCACCCCCATCCTTTCCAATGCTTTTCTGTTATCATCGTTATGTTATTGTCTCATGGTGATGGGGATCATTTGTTATATTTTTTGTCCCCTGGTGATGGGTGATTGTTGTTTAATTGTATCGCTATTATAATAATCATTTTTGTAATCTTATTTGACTTCTCTTGCTTGGATAGTTATTGTGTGAATGTCTTTTTTTTAAAAAAGCGCTATTTGAAAAGTATGAGCGCAAAAAAGCACACTTTTTGGGGGGGAGGAGGAGAGGAGGGAGGTCATTGAAGGCAATTTTTGGTAAAGTAGTGACGAATGCCTAGTATTTTCTAAATTTTTGTTCCTGTATCTTTTTTGTTATCTAAAGTTTAAACGTGAAAAAGTGGATGAAACAGTAGGTGAAGTGGTTTGTGTCCTGACGTTTTATGATTTTCTTTTTTAATTCTTGAGGCATTTTTTATTAAATGTGTGTGGGGGACGTGAGCGCGCACGCGCTCAGGTGTGCATGAGTATGTGTGTGCGTGTATATGTATATGTGGAATTTGTATTTTCAATGTATTTCCTTATCGATTTTTTCCTTGGTTTAATTTAAGGGTAAACGATGCAATAATGTAGTGTCTTAGTATAATCATTACGAAATTTGTTCTTAGATAGATGGCTTTGATGAAAAAAACAAATAAATTGCTTATTCAATGTACCATCTGGAAATAAAATTTTGACTTGACTTGACTTGACTAGTGAACAAAAAAATATTAATATTGTATTGACCCAAGATGAGGTGAACTGGAGGCTGTTTTTGGGTTGGGTGAATTTGTAAATAGTGAATATATATATATATATATATATATATATATATATATATATATATATATATATGATGAATGCTTCTTTTGTTTATTGAAAAATATTATTTGGGGGGACAGATTGATGTAATAATAGAATAATGAGAGAAATATAATTGAAATCTTGAGTGTGACTGTAGAGTGGAAAGAACGTGCCCCTTTTTGTGAGATTGTTGTTTCCCTTTATTCAACTTATCTATTTTAATGTGACTGGAGTCAGACTGCGCCCTTTTACATTGGTGACCCCTACATTTCTTTATTTCCCTCTATAGTTATTTTCCGAGTTATTTTTCTTTCAGGATTTCCTCTCCATATCCATGGGTTGTATGTGACTGTGTCAGAGTAAGAAAGTGGTAATAACTATTTTGTTTGTTGGGGGTGTATGATTGTTTATTTTGTTTTTTTTACTGCCGTCCCCAGTTTTACCGCTTTTTGAGGTTATTTAATTTTCTCCTCAAATAAGGGATTAGTTACTTTTCTTCTTTCTAATTGTTGCTGTTTCTGCTCTACTTTTCTGTTGTTTTGTCACTACTTAGTGTTTCTTTAGAACCTTTATTTTTTTGGGGTTAAGTTTTAAATTTACACATAATTTTTATATTAGAAGTTGTTTAGTTAACAAAGACTTTTTCTTTTCTTTTTTCTATCCCATCACTAAACTGAGTTATTTTTGGATTTTGAAAAATTTGAATTTTGAATGAATACAAAATAATTATTACTTCATTATTATTGTTCTGGGTTAGGGACAAATATTTGTTAATTTTTCAGACCTATTACTGATATTTTACAAAGTAAAATGTGCTCAATCAAATTGTTCCAAGTCGTTTACCATTTTTTATTTTTTTTGGTTTTTTTAATTCACTTTTTTTTTAAATTTTCTGTGTAATTTAAGTGGGGAAAGGTTGTTGAGTCTGTATCGTTTTCTTTTACAGTTTTCACTTTTACTTCACTTAGTAATTATTAGCGTTTGTTATATTCATCATGTGTGCAATTTTGACAAGTTTGTTGCCCAGGGCAGAAATTAGGCCTTTCAGGACCTGATTGATCAATATGTGGATCATGTGAGGAAATGGAGCTAGGTATCATGAGAGAGAAAAGGAGAGAGGAGAGAGGGGGAGAGAGAGAAGAGAAGAGAGGAGAGAGAGAGGGGAGAGAGAGAAAAAGAGAGAGGAGAGGGGGGGAGAGAGAGGGAGAGAGGAAAAGGAGAGAGAGGAGAGAGAAAGGGGGAGACAAACTGAGTTAAAAAAGCTCAAATCAAAGAAATGATGGAAAGAGATGTAAAACAAGCTGAATTTTGAACTCCAGCTGGAAAAGAAAGGCTCAGACTGAATTTGAACGTCAGAAAACTAGAAATTGAAACTGAAGTTGCAGTCTAGTTCTGATTCTCAGCAGGGTAAGGATTCTATGTCTCGCCCTAGACCATATACAACCCCAAATTACCTACTTTCAAGGAAGCTACTGACTCTATTGACTCTTTCTTGTATAGGTTTGGGGATCATGCTACTGCTCTGAAAGGGGATCCACAACACTGGCCTGTACTCTTGAGTGTGTTGGCCTGTACTCTTTGAGTGCAGTGTTGATGGTCGGCTTTTGAGTCTTTATCATGGACTATGTGCACTAGTCCTTAGACTAAAAACACTGAATGACTGCCTTTTAGCTAAGTTTCAGTGTACAGCTGAGGGATTTAGAGAGAAATTTAAGCTTGCAGGCCTGAGCAAGGTGAGGGATTCAAATCATTCGGACTCGCCTATCACATCTACTAAATAGATGGTTAGATTTGTCTGAGTGTAAAAAAAAATTTTTGATGTTTATATGACTTGTACTTTGTGAACAATTGTATGCATGTTTTTTCAAAGGACCTTGCTGTGTTTTTAAGAGAACGCAAGCTTGCCACCTCACGTGAGATACTTGATGCTGCTGAAAGTTACCGACTGGGCCATCCCACCAAGCTTCTTGCTCGTCGGACTGATCCACCCCTGGTGTCCAACGTTGCTGCTCCTGTCCATTTAAAGTCCATCCCTCCCCACCCGGGGGAATCAGAGGGGAGGGGGTAGTGGGGTTCCCCAAACCAGCCCATCCCTAGTACCCTTTTCCTAACCAAGAAGTCAAAAGGGGGGTTTCCCCCCAAGGGGATCCGGGGGGCCTATCAGTAAAATAGCATCCCCACATCTGGAAGTTCTGTGCTAGAAATTTCCTCTTTTCTATCACTCTCTTTGTTTCTGCCTTTTTCCTTTTCTTCCTGCCACCCCCTTTCTTTGTCTTTTTTCTGCCTTCTTGGTCCATTCTCCTGCCTTTTTTCCAGAAAGAATTAAAAGGTAACTATTCTCTCTTGTGCCGAAGTTGGATGCGCTGGGCCTGACTTGTCAGGTACTTAACGGCAGCGTGATACATTTTTGCTCATATAACAGACAACAATAGTTGCTGTCTGAACATTCAACGAAGAAGAAGAAGAAGAAAAGAGGGGTTTCTTTTGGGAGGGGGGGGGGTTGTGGTGCCAGAGGCGCAAATTCTTTCCGGGGCAGGGGAAGTAGCACAATCCAGATAGTATAGATTGTTGGCGTTGTGGGGGTAGTACACACAATCCAGATAGTATAGATTGTTGGCGTTGTGGGGGAAGTAGCACAATCCAGATAGTATAGATTGTTGGCGTTGTGGGGGTAGTACACACAGTCCAGATAGTATAGATTGTTGGCGTTGTGGGGGAAGTAGCACAATCCAGATAGTATAGATTGTTGGCGTTGTGGGGGTAGTACACACAGTCCAGATAGTATAGATTGTTGGCGTTGTGGGGGTAGTACACACAGTCCAGATGTTTTAGATTGTTGGCGTTTGGGGGAAGTAGCACAGTCCAGATAGTATAGATTGTTGGGGTTGTGGGGTAGTAGCACAATCCAGATAGTATAGATTGTTGGCGTTGTTTGGGGGGAGTAGCACAATCCCGAAGTATAGATTGTTGGCGTTGTGGGGTAGTAGCACAGTCCAGATAGTATAGGTTTTTTGGCGTTGTGGGGGAAGTAGCACAATCCAGATAGTATGGTTTTGGCGTTGTGGGGTAGTAGCACAGTCCCCGATAGTATAGATTGTTTTGGGGTTGTGGGGGAAGTAGCACAGTCCAGATAGTATAGATGTTGGCGTTGTGGGGTAGTAGCACAGTCCAGTAGTATAGATTGTTGGCGTTGTGGGGGAAGTAGCCCCAATCCAGATAGTAAAAGATTGTTGGCGTTGTGGGGTAGTAGCACAATCCAGATAGTATAGATTGTTGGCGTTGTGGGGGTAGTAGCACAATCCAGATAGTATAGATTGTTGGGGTTGTGGGGGTTTGTAGCACAGCCAATAGTATAGATTTTTGGGGTTGTGGGGGAAGTACACACAGTCCAGATAGTATAGATTTGTTGGGGGTTGTGGGGGGTAGTAGCACAGTCCAGATAGTATAGATTGTTGGGTTGTGGGGGTAGTACACACAGTCCAGTAGTATAGATTGTTGGCGTTGTGGGGGTAGTAGACACAGTCCAGATAGTATAGATTGTTGGGGTTGTGGGGGTAGTACACACAGTCCAGATAGTATAGATTGTTGGGGTTGTGGGGGTAGTAAAACACAGTCCAGATAGTATAGATTGTTGGGGTTGTGGGGTAGTACACACAGTCCGATAGTAAGATTGTTGGCGTTGTGGGGGAAGTAGCACAGTCCAGATAGTATAGATTTGGCGTTGTGGGGGAAGTAGCACAGTCCAGATGATAGATTGTTGGGGTTGTGGGGGTAGTAGCACGTCCAGATAGTATAGATTGTTGGGGGTTTTGGGGGTAGTACCACAGTCCAGATAGTATAGATTGTTGGGGTTGTGGGGGTAGTACACACAGTCCAGATAGTATAGATTGTTGGGGTTGTGGGGGTAGAGGACATATTGCTAGCTCTTGTCCCAGTTTCAGAACAGGTACTCAAACTTTGGACAAAAAGGGAGGTGCTGCTGATACACCTTCCCCAAAACAAATAACTCACATTAAAACAGGTATGACTGCTATTCTGTGTTCCACTGTTAAAGAGTCACTTGATCTGTCTGATTTAGATTTGTCAGAGGGTTTTGTCAATGGTGTGAAAGTCAGTCATGAGAGATGATGGTGCTGCCACTGCAGGTGTAAAGAGGGATTTGGTTCGTCTGGATCAGTTTACAGGAACGAAACAGTGGGTGAAGTGTTTTGGTCACATGGACGTCTATGATGTTGCTTCTGTTGAAGTTCAGTCCCCTTACTTTTCAGGTCAACTTGAATGCTGTGTCATGGATGATCCTGTTGTAGACATAATCATTGGGCGTATCCGAGGGAAAACTGTTCCTGGTGGGTCTGATCATTTTGTTCCTGGACTTGTAGGGAATGTTCAGTCTGCTTCTGTTGCGGTCACAAGGGTATGAAGAAGAAGGAAATGTCTGCTCCAAAACCATTGCCAGTTGCTGATTGTCTGTCCCTGTATCCAGAGGAGTTGAAGAATTGTCAGAAGGAAGATTTGTCAATGCAAAAGTTGTTTCAGCTGGCTGTTTTGGTGGAGATAGTTGGCTGTATGTTGTGTCTAGTGATGTTCTGTATCAACGTTTCTTTCATTGTTCACCCCCTGCTCTGGGGAAATTCTCTGACCAGATTGTTGTGCCTACTTCTCTGAGGGATATTATTTTGCAGTATGCTCATGATGGTTTATTCGCTGGTCATTGTGGCAGAAATCGTACTTTGTGGAAGGTGAGACAGAGGTTTTACTGGCCTGGATTATCAAGGATATTTGGGAGTACTGTCATTCCCGTGATGTTTGTCAGAAGGCAGAACCTGCAGGAAGGGTGTGCAGTTTTTCCTCTCCAGTTTATGCCAAGGATTTAGGAACCTTCCATCGTGTTGCTGTCAACATTGTAGGTCCTATCTCTCCCCCTTCAGAGGAAAACCATCGTTATTTACTTACCATTGTTGATGTTGCCACCGGTTTCCCGAGGCTGTACCCTGAAGAAGATTGATTTTTGTGTCGTTCAGTGAAGCTTTGTTGTCAGTCTTTTCCAGGGTTGGTATTCCACATGAGATTCTGTCTGATCATGGTAACCCAATTTACGTCTGACATGATGAAGTCATTTCCCCTGGTTGTTGGCTATCAAGGGAGCTACCTCTAGTGTCTATCTGCTCGAGCAATGATGTAATAGAAAGGTTTCATGGCACTTTAAAACCCATGTTGAAAAAGCTCATGCAAATCAACTCGTTTGTGGCATCGTTATCTTCCTGCACTTTTTTTGCTTGTCGTGAATGTCCCAATGCAAGCACAGGGTTTTCCCTATTTGAGTTGTTTGTATGGGAGGAAACCAAGAGAGCTTTAGACTGCTTGCCCAAAGTCTGGTCAGGTAGTTCTTCTCATTCTGTGGACAAGTTGGCGTTTCAACATCTTGTGGATCTAAATCTATGCTTGCGGACATGTTGAAAACTGGGACATAATTCTGTGGATCTTGCTCGTCTCAGGCAGAAGTATTATCATGACAAGAGATCTACTTTTTCGAACTTTCAATGTTGGTGATGAGGTTTCTAGTCTTTTCACCTACGACTTCTGGAAAGCTCAAACTCTAGTGGCTTGGGCCTTCTGTGGTTACTGAGGAAAGTTGGCATGGGTTTCAGAGTTGACTTGGGTAAGTCTTCCAAGGTCTATCATCCCAATATTTGAAGCTTTATCACTGGCATCAGGAAAAGGTTTCTCACTCTGAGGGTGGACTACCTTTGTTGACTTGAACCCAGAGTTTTTTTTTTCCAGATTCAATAATTTTAACAGAGAAGTGTAACTTGACAAAGGTACTGTTGTCCCTAATGACAAGGTGTTGGTTGCACATGTTGCTGTTGTTTCTCTGCTCCAGATGAAACCTGAGCTTCCTGAGCTGGGTCTGTTGATGTTAGTACAAGGGAGTCCCCTTTCTGATGTTCATTTTGATGTAGGCTTTGATAAGAATTCGGTTTCTGAATTTAAGACAGTTTTGCTGACTTTTCAGGATATTCTTTGTGCTGAACCTGGTTCTTATAATGGTTCTATTGTCTGTGAATAATGTTGACTTTTGATGAGCTAATTCGTCAAAAAAACTACCCTTTACCTTTCAATTCCGACAAGCTATTTTGATGAGGTTCACGCAATGCTTGAGATGGGGGGTGATTAATCCTTCGGATTCTCTGTATTCATCTCCCATTGTTTTGGTTCTAAACCCGATGATAGTGTACGATTTTGTCAGGATTTTAGAGCTCTCAATAAAATAACTATTTTTGATGCTGAGCCATTCCTGATCCTGAGGAACTTTTCACTTTTTTTGTCAGATAAGCACTTTTTCACAAAGATAGACCTTATCAAGGGCTACTGGCAGCTTTCTGTAAGGCCAGAGGATCACCACCAAGAACTGCTTTCCAAATCCTATTGGTCTCTTCCAGTGGTTCGGGACTCCATTTGGCCTTGTGTCTGCCTGCCGCTTTGCAAGGATGATGCGGGATGTCATTGGTGATTCTGCGATCAAATTTTTTTAAAGACATCTTGATCGCCACCTCTTTTTTGGGATGAACATCTCAAGGCTGTTTGTTGTGTTCTTTCTAAGCTCAAAAGTAATGTTTTGACAACCGTCCATCCAAGATTTTTGCAGGATTTCGTGAGCTAGAATTTCTTGGACATATGATTTGGTGCAGGTACCGGAAGCCTGTCCAGGCAAAAATTGACAAAATTCTCTCTATTGCCACTCCTACTACAAAGGGCAAGCTCAATCACTTTTGGGGGTTTATTAGTTATTATCGGGGATTGTTTCCATTTTGCTGCTCTAACTGCTCCCAATCTCTGATCTTCTTGTAGGGGAAAACAAGGAAGTTTGTCTGACTCAGAAGTGTGCTGATGCTTTGTGTCATGTTCAAGCAGTTTTGTCATCATTTCCAGTTCTTCTCTTGCCAGACTTATTTCCCCTTTCCCTTCGTTTTTAGGACGATGCTAGTTTTCCCCGGGTATCGGAGGTGTCTTAATGCAGGAGAGAGATGACCTTTTTCACCCTATTTGCTTTGTCAGTGGGAAACTTCTTTATCGCGAAACTCGCTATAGCACTATTGAGAAGAAGTGTCTTGCTATTGTCTGGGTATTTCAAAGCTTTAAGATATCTGTGGGGTCAGAGTTTTGTTCTCCAAACGGATCATAGACCCTGTACCTACTTGCGTTCTGGACGTTTTTCACAACCCTCGTATTTGCGCTGGGCACTATCTTTTCAGGCATCAGTTTTTTTGTTGGAACCTGTTTCTGGGTACAGAACACTTTGCGATTTGTTGTCAAGATCTGAGATGAATCAAGTATCTATCTTGATTTCATTTTTCCTGTGGATGATTTATTGTATGAAATTTTTGTGGTATTTCAGTGTAGCTAACATTATGCGGTTTTCTTAGTTCATGGAAAAAACTCGGTCCCCTGTTTTTTCCCTGGAGGGGTTCTGTCGTTGTGTTCCTTTGGTTGTTTTACTGGGGTGGGTTGAGTTTTTTTTTTTTTTATTTAGTAGGTTATGAAATGTGGGTGTTTCTGTCAAAGGTGCTTTATCTTTGTCCTGGTCGGGGGTTGCAGCTTTTTGAGTGGCTTTGGTTGTGACATCTGTTATCCCTGATGAAATGGTATTTGATAAATTGTTTTATTTTTATTTTTCTTTTGCTTTTTTAGGAAAGATGCCGTCTGGCTTTGGGATTGGTTTGTGTGGGGTTTGGGTTTGTTTCTTGGAACTTTTTTAAAATAAGAAAAAGGTAAAGATAAAAAAAATATCTATTTCTGGGTAGGGGGTTCGTTTCTGGCTTTGTGTTGTTAATTTGCCCCTGTAGTGAATTTGGAAGAAAGTTAGACCTTTTGTAATTAGGGAAAAGCTGAGGATTAAGGTGAGGTGGTTTGGGGCAGGGCTTTGGAAACAGACGTCAGAGGTGAAGGATTCATCAAATAGGTCGTAGTGATTTTTGGAAAATTGTGTGTAGCAAATTTGCCCGTCTGCCTTGTTGTGTTTTTTTTGTTCATGGTGCCAGAGTTTGGGCAAGAGAGAGTGGTGTTTGGGTGCTGGGAGAGAGCTGGGACTTTCTTTGTCTGCTGGATTTTTGGAATTGTTTAAAATTAGCACTTCTTGTGTGGGGAGGCGGAGTTGTTGACAAAAGTTTGTTTTGCAAAAAATTTATGTTTGCGTGAGGTGAACTGGAGGCTGTTTTGGGTTGGGATATTTGGGAAATTTGTGGAAAAATTATATTTTTTAAATATATATATTTTTTATATTTTTATATATATTTTTATTTTTATATTTTATATGATTAATGCTTTTTTGGTTTGAAATATTATTTGTAGGGAAATTGGAGGTAATATATAAATTGAGGGTATATAATTGAAGTCTTTTGGGGTTTTACTGTGAGTGGAAGAACCTGTGCCTTTGTGAGATTGCTGTTTCCTTTATAAACTTTATCTTTTTATGTGATGGAGTCAAGTGCGCCCCTTACAAGGGAACAGTGGTTTCTGTTTGTTTTTTTGAAGATAAAAGGAGGGGGGGGGAAGATAGAGAATAAACTGGAGAACATGGAGGAAAGTGGGGTTTACAATAACATGAGAGCAGCAATGAACATTGGGGAATGAGGAGTATTTATTGACCTTGTTGAGAGGGTGCTGTAAGGGGTTGTGGTTATTGATCGCTGTTTTGTAGAAGAGGAAGACAACAATTATAGATTTTGTCAAATCAAAAGAAGAACAGGGAGGAGAGGAACACGGAATATGAATGAAGACAGGACTAGTGATTGAGCATGTAGTAGGTGCAGTCATGGTTCAACTTATGGAGGTTAGTTTGATTTAAACCATTCTTCTCAACCTTGAAAATCACAGTTTAAGTGAACTACCTTGTTGAGACTGATTCTGGTGCCGAATAATTCAGCAGGATTTAAAATAATCAAACTGTTGCCTAGTCCAATTTTTGCTTGCTAAGGCAGGATTCATGGAGAAACATAACCGCTGAGATATTCAAATCATTTTTTTACCTCTCAGACTATAGTGTACAGAAGACAAAGTTTAAGTTAAGAGATATATCTTTAAAGCTAAAGCGCTTTAGGGGGCTACCACATGTTTCTTTTCTAGATTGCACTCTTTCATATTGTGCTACGTAATCTATCCAAAACATGACAAAAAATATCAGCATAAATCATTTAAAATGGAGTAAAATCACATAAAAGAAAATACATATTAAAAAATGCTGACATCCTCTGAAGATTTTTGGAAATAGTTTGTCATCAACCAAACATAAACATGATATAGTTGTTATGAACAATAGCACTCTGGATGAATTACCAGCGTGCAAAATAAACAGTGAGACAACTCAGAACAAAAACATCGTAAATCTTATGGTATTCGCCTGACAAGTGCATTAACCATAAATGTTTGCTATAATAACTATAGTGAAAGTGAAGCAAGATAAGTCAAAAGTTTCTTGGAATACAGAAAAACAGTTATGAATACAAGGCATTATGTTACCAGGATCTAAAGGAGGTGGAATTTTCTTTCGAGTATACTCAGAAGAGCAACCATTGCCGTCTGCCAGATGAGGGAACATACGTTGTACTTCAGTTAAGGGCCTGACAAGTTAGGCCCAGCGCATCGAAATTTTGGTGTGGTGGAGAATTGTTATGTTTATGTCCCTTCTGAGAAAAGGCTGGAGAATGTACCAAAAAGGGAAAACACAGACAAGGAGGAGGTGACAGGAAAGAAAAGGAACAAGGCAGAAACAAAGATTGGGATAGAAAAGAGGGAATTCCTAGCCCATATATTCCAGAAGGGAAGATGCTATTTATACCCGACAGGTCTCCAGGTACCCCCACAGAAAAAGGTGGCGGAACTGCATTGCACGAGTCATAGGGATTTTTCAGGGCTCCGGCTGGGTCCTACCAGTTCTGTGAGTTTCTGTTCAAATGCCACGACAACACCGCAGATAGCTGCATCTCAAAGGTGTGGGGAGATGGGTGGGGCATATTAGAGTAGGGAAGCAAAGAGCTCAGCACTGTTAAGTTTTCTCAAAGCACATGCCCCTCCTATAGCGCATCATAACGTCATCCCTATCTCAAATGATTATCATGCAGTGGTCTCATGGTGATAATTTTCAGTTTTGGTTTCCCCCACACTGCTTTGCCAGTGGTGAGTCTGTTTTCAAGGCTTTTGGGCTGGAGGTTCACAGGATGAGGACGTTTTTGTGGTCGCGATCAGAGTAGATGTTTAATATTGTTTCTTTTTGCCATGTTTCTCACATTTATTTATATTTATATGTACGTTTTTCCTATCATGCATGCCTACATACATAGAATATCTTAATCTTGCAATATAACTCATTCGCCTCCCTGCCCCCCATCCCTCTGTCCCCCAAAAGAGTTTTTACTATTAGTAACCAAATGTAGCAGTGAAGATTTAAAAAAGTGGAAGGGGGGTTTTGTTTTGAAGAATTTCCACCATTGTAACCATGCAAATAAACTAATAAAATTTAACTTTTTTTTATAAAAAAGCAAAAGTGTATGGGAAAAGTACATATAGCTTACGGTCAAGAAACTAGAAACAGAACACAATTATTGTGGGCAGGCAGTGAAAAAATAACTAGTTATGA
>CM054154.1:10479922-10511447 GCA_028751875.1 Rapana venosa
TCCTTTTTTTTGGGTAAACATCAATCGATATTTACAGGGGAAAACTCGTGGCAATTTTGTGGCTCTAAATTATATTCTTGATTTGCCATTGAGTATATTTCAAATTCTTCTTTGTGCTGATTCTAAATCGGTATTATATGCTTTATAAATCTCCTTGGTACAAAATAATTCAAATATTGCATTAGAGATAAGGCATGTCATACACCTTTTAACTTTAAAAGTTAGCTTAACTTTTTGTCGGGTGCCCTCACATAGTGGATTCTTTCCAAATGAGTGGACTGACAGAGCTGCTAAAAGAGGTGCAAAACATGGACGGGAATCAGAAGAATTGCATGTGCCTTTATCATTACAAGAGGGTTACCACTTATTAGAACAAACATCATGGAGAAAGGTCACAGAAAAGTATCACCTAAAAGAGAATTTTTTTAATAGATATGTATCAATACCCACAATGTAGGTAGTCGTGAACCATTTCTATAGACCTGCACAAATATTTTCACAGCAAGAAGAGTAAACAGCTTCATTTATAGAATAAAACTTAATGCATTCATTACCAAATTCAGCAGAAACGGTAAATGTCTGTATGGTAAGAATATCACTTATACTCATATATATTTTATTGCAGTCACACCAAGCTTTTTTACACCAGTTTTCTGAACACTCCCTCAACAGCATATTTCATAACATGAATTTGTTATTGAATATTGCCAAAGGTCTTTGGCACAGTCCTATAGGACATTTGTTATAACTTCATTAAGTTTAAAGGTTTTTGTTTGTTGGTTTCTTTGTTTTTTGTTGTTGTTGGTTTTTTAACTGGTTTTTTCTTGCTTTGTGAAGTTTATTTTTTGCCTTCGTTAACTATTTTTTCCTTGTACACATTTAAATTAGGACATCTACCATCACCTCAACGTCCATTGATTTTTTTGTTCGTCTAATATCACTGAGAGTGAACAGACGTAAAATCGAGACAACAACAACAAAAACAACACAACACACACACACACACACACCACACACACACACACACACACACACACACTACACACCACACTAACACCACACTAACACACAACACACTACTGGCAAACACAAGTAGGAGGTAAAGGATGCTGTTGAAAATTAGGGACAGATATGAGGGAAAAAATCTGCAGGTAGAAAATGAGTGTGTTTTGAGGCTGATTGAAGGAATCAAATGAAGGCTTTTGGCGAGGTGAAAGAGGGAGGTCATTCCAGGTGGATGGACCAGAAATAGAGAAAGAGCGGACCACTAACAGTGTTTGCTTTATTTTAAATCTGTGTGTTCGAATCACAAAACTATATGCGGCTGAACGAAGGGAACATGATAGAGTATACATGTGAAAACAGTTACAGAGATAGGAGGGTGCAGATTTGTGGAGACATTTAAAACAGAGGGTATTGGTCTTAAACTTCAGTCCTTTTGGACAGGCAGCCAGTGAAGAGATTGCAGAGAGAGTGAGTGTTCAGATGTTTTCCCTTTAGGACCAGTCGGCTGCAGAGTTTTGTATGCATTGAGAAGAGTGGATAGATGATGCTTTAAGCCAGCCAAAGAGAATTAAGTAGTCTAACGTGAAAGAATGATAGATGTGACAAGCTTGGAAATTGTGTCAGTGGACAGATACTTGCAAATTGAGCTTATGGGCCGTAATTGATAGTAGCAAGACTGACAAGTCTGGGTGATTATTTTTTTCATAGAGAGTGTGTTGTCAAGAACTATTCCAAAATACTTCACAGAGTTGGCGAATGGAACTGACGCATTGCAGAATTCTATTGAAATGTTTGTGGTGGAGGAGAGTTTATGTTTGGTCCCTATGAGCATGGCTTTGGTTTTTTCGGCATTAAGTTGTAACTTGGTCTGAGTCATCCAGTGCCCTCCTAATATCTCCTTCTCTCGTTAGCGTTACACCATCAGCTGTGTCTGGAGAAAGTACTGGCTCGGTTAGCAGAGTGATCTCTGCCGGCTACACAGTCTTCCTCACGTCGCTGTATCTGTGAAGGTTGTGCTCGCCAGTCTGGTTTGCTTTACCACAGGCATATCAGAGAGAAGGAAGGAGTTTCAGCTTTGTAGACATGGGGTGATTTAGCCTGTTGTGCCCAGGGCAGTCTTAGAATGATGACTTGTTCTTCTCTTCTTAGTGGTTGTCGTCCTTCTCTACTCGGGGTCAGGCTACTGATTTGAAGTTTTTTTGGTTTGTTTTGTTCATAGAAGGTGAGGTTGCTTTTGTACTGTTCATTTTGTGCCCCTTGTTTTGCAAGTTTATCAGCTAGTTCTTTGCCAGGTATACCACAGTGGGTAGGGATCAATTTCAGCACTACATGTTTGATTTGTGTAAGGAGCTGTTCTGTCCTGGCATAAGGTACAGTTTGCCTAGCCCAGGCCTTTTTTCTCAAGTTCTTTCCTCTAATACCAGACAATTTTCCTAACTCATGACTTTTCCCGAGGGAACAGATAAACTGAAATGAAAGTGTCTTCCTCCTGTCTATGATTACAGACTGGATTGGAGGTGGGCACCTTTTAACAAGTCCATCAGCTGTGACATGGCGGTGTTGCTGCTGAAGGCTGAAGACAGGGAGACCACTGTCAACCAATGCACCCCTCGTGTTCCCCCACCACCATGTTTGTTAAGGGAATGATGGATCGATGGATGAATTGTTGAATGATTGATTGGTTGGTTGATTGATTGACTGCATTCTTCCATGATGAGGCAATGCAGCTCATCTCTTTTTACCTCATATGTGCGGCCTGATTTCTCTCCCAGTTGTGCAGCCAAGCGTGAATGAAAACACAGGCATGCTTAGAAAACAAGTGCTTACTTCTGAAGTCTTGAACAAATGGTTTTCAAATTGTACAGTGTGAATGTAATATACATAAACTACCTTTGGTTTAATTCTCATAGTTAATGATCTAGAAAACAAGTGTTTGTTTGAAGTAAGTAACAAAATTAACAAACAAACCCCATAATGCAACATTTCGCTTATATAAAACAAAACTTTGAGAAACCAAGGTAACCCCCTCCCCCCCAAATAAAAACAACAACATTGTTCTGCACAGTTCTAAAGAGAGATAAAACTAATTACCACAACATACAAAGGCAAAAATAAAAACGAAAATAAGTATATGCTCTGCATGCCATTTCAAAATGTAAGTGGCTTTATACTGTCTAGCTTTGGTTAGGAAAAAACTTACTCAGTCACGTAATTATTGTCCCTGCGTCACCATTTAGCATGATTAGTTATTTATATTTTTATTGCAACAACTGTAGGAAATGACGGAAATTTCAAGTTTCGAGATTTGGAGATAAAATATCTTCTTTCCACCAAGTATTAACATAATCATGATGTCAGTGAGCGGGATTATACTTTTCCCTGCCTGCATGATCACTGACAAAGAGTTGTTACTTCACTGCCACTAGTTGAATCCTGGATTCATTGCTATGGTAGTTAATGATTCATTTACAAACATGCTGGGTGGCTTCTTTAGCTAAGAGACGTTGTGAGCATTTACTCATTGCTTGATAGGCAAAAGATCAATGAAAAAGTCGTATAGAACAGAAAGTGCCATTGTGGAATGTTAACAAACCATTAAAATAAAACCTGTTGAGAATGAGTTAAGCTACTCAGAAATTACTGGATAAAAACACTCCATTTAAGCCTTGTGCTTTGTTACCAGTATACTCGTGAATGGGGTGATAAGGTTGGACAAAATGTACAAGTATAGGTCTAAATGTGATAGAGATTATCACTTGTCACAAAGAAAAAAAGAAAGAAAGAATGACAAAGGAAGAAGACACAATGTAATAATAACACTGTCGTCTTTGACATTAATTTTGTGATGTGAGGGCAGACACTTTCAATTTCCAATTCCTGTATAGCATAATGTTTTGGTAAACATTTTTTAGGAGTTTCATTGGACTTTGGACAACCAATCTATTCCAGTTGTCTTGTTTATAACCCCCCACCCCCTGACCACAGAGGCTGTTGGTGGCTGTAACTTTGTACTATTTTCATCTCAGAATAAAACTGTGCAACTACAAACTGATTAAAACAAGGTTTAAAACTAACTCTAAATGCTGTTCCTTGTATCAACACCCTGGCAAACCATAAGGGTCAACCAAGGACAGTCACCGCATTTTGGAGTAAACCACGTCAGCCACAAATAACAAGAGATAAAACCAAAACCAGATTCATGAAACAACCTTGTTCTTAGCAACCAGCTAAAATGCTTTTACTCATTAGACAGAAAAGCATGATTCTCTAGGAAGTGGAAAATGGTGTCCAGTGAAACATCACCAAAAAAAGATCTTTAGGGAGTATCCAGTAAAAATGCCTGTGCCTAGTATCCTACATATCTCAACACTCAAAAAGCAGATGCTTGACAGTATCTTCCATCCTTTGAATTCCCTCAAAATGAAGGATATAAATACGCATATTGTTCTTAACTGCGTGAGCTTGAGACATCCCCCCCAAACCCCATGTGGGAATGCAGGGGACCTGCTAACGGAAATAGCATCCCCATCTTCTAGAAACTTTGTGCTAGGAATGCCCTCCTTCCTATCCCTATTTTTTTTCTGTCTTGTTATTTTATCCTGTCACCTTCTTGTACATTCCCTGTCCTCTTGTCTATTCGTCTTCCTTTTTTTTAAAAAAGACTTTAAATACATCGAAATCAGATATGCTGGACTTGACTTGTCAGGCATTTAACGGCAGCACAATAGATATTGCTCATATAAGAGGCATGTAACAGACCTGTGTCCTTTCCTTTGGAATTGCTTTGCAGCTGTGGATATGTTGGATGTTTTTTTTCTTTGCTTTAGTGAGTAGGTGTCAATGATAACTGTAGTGAAGTGTTTCTGTCATAAAAATTGACATTTCATCTTCTGTCCTGGTCAGGGAAGGTTGCAGCTGTCTGAGCTGGCCTTTGGTTGCGACATCTAGTCACTTCACCTAGATGAAGTGGTATGCTGATAATATATTGTTTTTATTATTATATTAAAAAAAAACTCTTTTGCTTTAATTTAGGAAAGTAGTGCCGTGCATGGACTTCTGTATAGGTTTGTGTGTGTGGTGGGTTCAGTGTTCTGGGAACAACAAAAATCAAGAAAAAAAAGGTAAGGAATAAAAAAAAAATATCTTTATTTAAAGGCTACTAATAGTGGGGGTTCTTTTCTGCTATCTGTGTAGGCTTTTAATTTGCTTTGTACGACCACTTGGAGAATCCCAGTAGCTGACCAGTCCCGTCCAGTCCCCTAGGCAAACCCACCCCACTGAGGATAAGGGTGGCAGTGTTGGAGGCCGGGCTGGAGCAGACGTAGGGGAAGGACTTTTAAAAAAAGGTCGTCATGTTTTTGAGAAAAAATTGTGTTTTAGGAAATTGCACCAGGCCTGTTGTTTTTTTGTGTGCATGGTGCCGAGTTGGACAAGGGAGACTGGGGTTTTTGTTGGGCCAGAGAGTCGGGACTGTTTTGTCTGCGGGAACTTTGTGAATTGTGTTAATTAGACTTATTGCGTGGGGAGGCGGGAAGTTGAGGGACTAAATTTCCCTAGTATCCCCCCCCCCCCCCCCCTTGAAAAAAATAATGATAGCCCAAACTCGGTTAACCCCAAATAACTCTAAAAAATTAATAGACATTTACACTAACAAAAAAACATAAAAAAGTATGTGTTCCCCTCATGTGGAATTTGCGTGATCAAAATCCAGTTGGTGCTTTATTTGGGTTTAAAAAAATCGTATAAAAATACCTAAGTAGGCATAAAACTATTTTTTACGGGAAATTTAAAAAATTTAAAACGAGAAAGTTTTTCCTTTCGATTACAAACTCGCCTTTACATGCCTTACCAAATCCGGCCCCTGTGAAGCTTTTGATTTTGGATTAGGACATTTACTTCAGTATACGCAAACTCCCCCTTTCATAAAAAAAAGGTTAAAGAAAAAAATCAAACCCCTTGGTAACAAAAGAATAGAACCCGAAAAATCTAAGGGGACTATTTGAAAACACAGGGTTCAAATGAGCAGTTCAGAGCACAAGAAACAAAGTAATTCACTAAAACGCAAATAAAAAACGTGTTACATTCAAAAGTTGTTAATTACAACAACCGCTCTCGAAATTTGGGAAAGCCATCAATCATTATGTAATAAACCTATATCAAAAAGTCAACAACGTTAAAGTATATCAGCGTGAATTGAAAAACCACTTCTCAAACTTTGCGACAAATTTAATATCAAATGACAAGCAAATGAAAATGTTTCCCCATTATTTTAGAACAATTACCCCGGAATCAAAAGAAAAAAAAATTCCCCATTTAATACTGCCATGACTTTTCACAGACGTTTTGGGAAAAACCCTGTCCTTAAAAAAATTTCCAGAACACGGGGGTTTTTAGAAAATCTAGATGGAAGAAAATTAGCTTTGTGGTAAGTTATACCCTGGGACACTGACTCTTGTTAATTGTGCATAGAAAAAACCCAAATTTTGCATATTTAAAATAGAAAAAATCATACAGTCCACAAATCAGGGTTGCTGTCCTTAAAAATTAGCCCAAATTTCATTCTGTCGTCTTATCTAAACCCTTTGAAAAACATATCCAAAAATCCGTATTTCCTATTTGTAAACAAAATCTTTTTAAATGAAGATCGTCGGGTTTTTCGTAAAAACTATTCCTGTCACACAACTTTAACAATTACGAAAATCTCTAAAACATCAATGAAAAAAATTTTGGGCCCTTCTTTTTGTTGACTTTGAAAAAAGCATTTGAGTAATCAATCATTCCTTTATTGGTAAAACTTCACTTTTAAACTAACACCGAAATGAAAATTTTTGAAAGCTTTTTGTCAAATTGGCAGCAGCTAGAACTGCAAATAATCAAAATCAGAACTGTCCCTATTAAAATGGGTCCACAAGGGTCAATATTGGGCCATTTATTTTAAATCATGAAAATGATTTACCCCAATTCTAGAATGTAGCTGTGAATGTTGTGATGACACCCCTCTATTTAGTGTTCTGCCCCCCACGATTACAATCAAATTTTAAACACAATATTGCGAGGGTTACTTGGACAAAGCTAAACCATAGTCCTTAAATCGCGAAAAAATAAGTGTTGTATGTACTAAAGAAAAAAGAGACAAAAAATGAAAGATAAATTCCAAACCCTTTTGTTGATGATAAAAGAGTATTGAAGAAGTTGACTCCCACAGATTCTTTTAAATCCAAAAATCTTCTTGGACCGACCATGTGATGGCGTAGGAAAAGCTTTTTAAAAGCTACTTAGTTATCAAAAAAAAAACTTTTTTTGAAAACCTCTCGCAAACTCTTTTTTTGCGGCCATATTTTGCCTATAGTTGATAGTTTTTTCTTTGGGACAGTGCGTGATACAAATTTTAAAAAATTGATTCTAGATTTTTTAAGAGAAAAGAAACTTGCTACTACAATAAAGTCCCAACCTAAAACGTTAAAAAGAAAAACAAAATATCCTAACCTTCAAAAACAGATTTTATCTAAATAAAGCTAAGCCCCAAAAAAGTTATCATGGAAATCCCCCTCCAAAGATCACCAATAGCTTAAAAATCAATGAACACAGACAAAATCATCTACAAACTTTTCCGGACAAGAAATAATTTTTTACAAAACAAGCTTTTGTACTCAGGTATGCTTATGGAAAAAGCTCCCAAAAAGTTAAAAGTATCAAAAACAAAAAATGTTCAAGGGAAGCTAAAAAGCCCTTTAAGCATGAAGCCTAGGAATTGATAATAAGGCAAAATCAACCATGATTTAAAACGGCAAAATAAAACCCTACTTACATTTCCGACTAATGGTATTCCCCCCAAAAAACAAAAAATTTAAGTATATCTTCTGTGACTAGAAATTCTACGTCACACACTCTTATGTGTTGGGGAGGGGGAGGCGGAAAAAGCCACTAATTATGCAAAGAAGAAGAGGGAATCTTGCAAGCTGTAATAATTGCAATGTTTTAAAAAAGGTGGGAAAAAAAAAGGAAAAAAAAAAAAAAACTTTTTTTGGTAGACCGATCTGATGTGTGTCCTTCTTCTCTCTCTCTTTCTTCTCTCTCTCTTCTCTCTCTCTCTCTCTCTCTCTCTCTCTCTCCTTTCCCCCCTTCCCCTCCTTTCCTTTCCCCTTCCTCATGCCCCTTTTTTTTCTAATTTAATTGTTTTATCGTGGATGTTGTTTTTATTGCAGTTAGAGTGGATTATTGTACTATTTAAGCGATACTGTTTTAGTTTTATATTGTTTTAGTTTTGATAGTCCCGTTTATTTTGGGTTTTGAATTCTGATCTTTTAGGGGTTTATTGTTTGAATAAATTTTTTGTTTGTTTTTTTAAATTTTTTTTTCTCTATTGATTTAAGGTGTATTCCCCCTTCCCCTTTAATCCTCCCCCACCCCCCTCCTTTCCAATGCTTTTTGTTATCATCGTTATGTTTTTGTTCATGGTGTGGGGATCATTTTTTTATATTGTTGTCTCTGGTGTTGGGGGGTTGTTGTTATTTTTTTTTTTTCGCTTTTATAAATAATATTATTTATCTTTTTTTGACTTCTTTGCTTGGATGTTTTTGGGTTTAATGTCATTTTTTTAAAAAAAACGCTTTTGAAAAGTATGAGCGCAAAAAAGCCAGTTTGCTGGGGGGAGGGGGAGGGAGGGAGGTCATTAAAGGGAATATTGTCAGTAGTGACGAATGCTGTATTTTTAACGTTTTTTTGTTTTTTTTTTTTTTTTCTTTATTTTTTTTTTGTTTTTATTTTTTTTTTTTTTTTTCTTGATTTTTTTTTTTTAAATGTGTGGTGGATTTTAACCGGTAGGGTGAAGTTTTTGTTCTGATTTTATTGGAATTTTTATTTTTTATTTCCCTTAGATTTTTTTTTTTAAAATTTTTTGGTAACGATTTCAAAAATGTGTGTCTTATATAAATTTGAAATTTTTGTTTTTTTAGATTTTGTGAAAAAAGAAAGATTTCATTAATGTTATTCTGGGAAAAAAAATTTTGAAAATTTTTCTTGATAGTGAAAAAAAAAAATATTGTATTCCCCAAAGGGGGAATGGAAATTTTTGGGGTTGGGTGATTGAAATAGGAAAAAAAATTTTTTAAATATTTATTAAATTAAATTTAAATGGAAGCTTTTTTTGTTTGAAAAAATTTGTAAATTGTGAATAATTAATAATAATATATAATTTTAAAATTTATTATTAATAAAAATGGTTTGAATTTTTTTTTTTATTAAATTTTTTATTTTTTTGGGGCAGATGGTGTTTAATTTTTAAATAATTTTTAAGTATATAATTGAAATCTTGAGTGTGACTGTAGAGTGGAAAGAACGTGCGCCTTTGTGAGATTGTTGTTTCCCTTTATTCAACTTATCTATTTTATGTGACTGGAGTCAGACTGCGCCCTGTTACATTGGTGACCCCTACATTTCTTTATTTCCCTCTATAGTTATTTTCCGAGTTATTTTTCTTTCAGGATTTCCTCTCCATAGTCCATGGGTTGTATGTGACTGTGTCAGAGTAAGAAAGTGGTAATAACTATTTTGATTGTTGGGGGTGTATGATTGTTTATTTTGTTTTTGTTACTGCCGTCTCCAGTTTTACCGCTATCTGAGGTTATTTAATTTTCTCCTCAGAATAAGGGATTAGTTACTTTTCTTCTTTCTAATTGTTGCTGTTTCTGCTCTACTTTCTGTTGTTTTGTCACTACTTTAGTGTTTCTTTAGAACCTTTCTTTTCTTGGGTTAAGTTTTAAATTTTACACATAATGTTTTATATTAGAAGTTGTTAGTTAACAAAAGACTTTTTCTTTTCTTTTTTCTATCCCATCACTAAAACTGAGTTAATTTTTGGATTTTGAAAATTTGAATTTTGAATGAATACAAAATAATTAATACTTCATTATTATTGTTCTGGGTTAGGGACAAATATTTGTTAAATTTTTCAGACCTATTACTGATATTTTACAAAGTGAAATTGTGCTCAATCAAATTGTTCCAAGTCGATACCATATTTATTTGTTTTGGTTTTTTTAATTCACTTTTTTTTTAATTTCCTGTGTATATTTAAGTGTGGAAGGTTGTTGAGTCTGTATCGTTTTCTTTTACAGTTTTCACTTTTACTTCACTTAGTAATTATTAGCGTTTGTTATATTCATCATGTGTGACAATTTTGACAAGTTTGTTGCCCAAGGGCAGAAATTAGGCCTTTCAGGACCTGATTTGATCAAATATGTGGATCAATGTGAGGAAATGGAGCATAGGTATCATGAGAGAGAAAAGGAGAGAGGAGAGAGAGAGAGAGAGAGAGAGAGAAGAGAGAGATGAGGAGAGAGAGAGGAGTAGAGAGAAGAGAGAGAGAGAGAGGGATGAGAGAGAGGGAGAGAGAGAAAGGAGAGAGAGGAGAGAGAAAGGGGGAGACAAACTGAGTTAGAAAAGCTCAAAATCAAAGAAATGATGGAAAGAGATGTAAAACAAGCTGAACTTGAACTCCAGCTGGAAAAAGAAAAGGCTCAGACTGAATTTGAACGTCAGAGACTAGAAATTGAAAACTGAAGTTGCAGTCTAGTTCTGATTCTCAGCAGGGTAAGGATTCTATGTCTCGCCCTAGACCATATAACTATCCCAAATTACCTACTTTCAAGGAAGCTACTGACTCTATTGACTCTTTCTTGTATAGGTTTGAGGATCATGCTACTGCTCTGAAATGGGATCCACAACACTGGCCTGTACTCTTGAGTGTGTTGGCCTGTACTCTTGAGTGCAGTGTTAGATGGTCAGGCTTTGAGTCTTTATCATGGACTATGTGCTACTAGTCCTATAGACTACCAAACACTGAATGACTGCCTCTTAGCTAAGTTTCAGTGTACAGCTGAGGGATTTAGAGAGAAATTTAGAGCTTGCAGGCCTGAGCAAGGTGAGGGATTCAAATCATTCGGAACTCGCCTATCACATCTACTAAATAGATGGTTAGATTTGTCTGAGTGTAAAAAAAACTTTTGATGCTTTATATGATCTTGTACTTTGTGAACAATTGTATGCATGTGTTTCAAAGGACCTTGCTGTGTTTTTAAGAGAACGCAAGCTTGCCACCTCACGTGAGATACTTGATGCTGCTGAAAGTTACCGACTGGCGCATCCCACCAAGCTTCTTGCTCGTCGGACTGATCCACCCCTGGTGTCCAACGTTGCTGCTCCTGTCCATAGTAAGTCCATCCCATCCCACCCTGGGAATCAGAGGGGAGGGGGTAGTGGGGTTCCCCAAAACCAGCCCATCCCTAGATACCCTTTTCCTAACCAAGAAGTCAAAAGAGGGGTTTCCCCCAAGGGGATGCCGGGGGCCTATCAGTATAAATAGCATCCCCACATTCTGGAAGTTCTGTGCTAGAAATTTCCTCTTTTCTATCACTCTCTTTGTTTCTGCCTTGTTCCTTTTCTTCCTGCCACCTCCTTCTTGTCTTTTTTCTGCCTTCTTGGTCCATTCTCCTGCCTTTTTTCCAGAAAGAACTTAAAAGGTAACTATTCTCTCTTGTGCCGAGTTGGATGCGCTGGGCCTGACTTGTTCAGGTACTTAACGGCAGCGTGATTACATTTTTGCTCATAACAGACAACAATAGTTGCTGTCTGAACTTCAACGAAGAGAAGAAGAGAAAGAGGGGTTTCTTTTGGGAGGGGGGGGGTTGTGGTGCCAGAGGCGCAAATTCTTTCCGGGCAGGGGAAGTAGCACAATCAGATAGTATAGCTTGTTGGCGTTGTGGGGGGTAGTACACACAATCCAGATAGTATAGATTGTTGGCGTTGTGGGGGAAGTAGCACAATCCAGATAGTATAGATTGTTGGCGTTGTGGGGGTAGTACACACAGTCCAGATAGTATAGATTGTTGGCGTTGTGGGGGAAGTAGCACAATCCAGATAGTATAGATTGTTGGCGTTGTGGGGGTAGTACACACAGTCCAGATAGTATAGATTGTTGGCGTTGTGGGGGTAGTACACACAGTCCAGATAGTATAGATTGTTGGCGTTGTGGGGGAAGTAGCACAGTCCAGATAGTATAGATTGTTGGCGTTGTGGGGGTAGTAGCACAATCCAGATAGTATAGATTGTTGGCGTTGTGGGGGTAGTAGCACAATCCAGATAGTATAGATTGTTGGCGTTGTGGGGGTAGTAGCACAGTCCAGATAGTATAGGTTTTGGCGTTGTGGGGGAAGTAGCACAATCCAGATAGTATAGGTTTTGGCGTTGTGGGGGTAGTAGCACAGTCCAGATAGTATAGATTGTTGGCGTTGTGGGGGAAGTAGCACAGTCCAGATAGTATAGATTGTTGGCGTTGTGGGGGTAGTAGCACAGTCCAGATAGTATAGATTGTTGGCGTTGTGGGGGAAGTAGCACAATCCAGATAGTATAGATTGTTGGCGTTGTGGGGGTAGTAGCACAATCCAGATAGTATAGATTGTTGGCGTTGTGGGGGTAGTAGCACAATCCAGATAGTATAGATTGTTGGGGTTGTGGGGGTAGTAGCACAGTCCAGATAGTATAGATTGTTGGGGTTGTGGGGGAAGTACACACAGTCCAGATAGTATAGATTGTTGGGGTTGTGGGGGTAGTAGCACAGTCCAGATAGTATAGATTGTTGGGGTTGTGGGGGTAGTACACACAGTCCAGATAGTATAGATTGTTGGCGTTGTGGGGGAAGTACACACAGTCCAGATAGTATAGATTGTTGGCGTTGTGGGGGTAGTACACACAGTCCAGATAGTATAGATTGTTGGGGTTGTGGGGGTAGTACACACAGTCCAGATAGTATAGATTGTTGGGGTTGTGGGGGTAGTACACACAGTCCAGATAGTATAGATTGTTGGCGTTGTGGGGGAAGTAGCACAGTCCAGATAGTATAGATTGTTGGCGTTGTGGGGGAAGTAGCACAGTCCAGAAAGTATAGTTTGTTGGCGTTTTTGGGGGTGGTTAGCCAGCCCAAATTTTAGTATAGTTTTTTTTGGGGTTGTGGGGGGTACACACAGTCCAGATAGTATAGATTTTTGGGGGTTTTTGGGGGTAGTACCCCACAGTCCGATTGTATAGATTTTTGGGGGTTGTGGGGGGGGTAGGGCATTTTCCCTAGCTCTTGTCCAGTTTCAAAACGGTATTCAAACTTTGGACAAAAAGGGAGGTGCTGCTGATACACCTTCCCCAAAACAAATAATAAAATTTTAAAAACGGTAGGGACGCTATTCTGTTTTCCCAAAACCTTTTTTTTAAACGAGTCACTTGATCTTTTGTTTTAGATTTGTAAAGGGGTTTTTTTAAAGGTGTTTTTTGAAAAGTCAGTAATGAGAGATGATGGGGGTGCCACTGAGGTTTTTTAAAGGGGTTTTTGGTTTTTCTGGATCATTTTTACAGGAAAAAAAACCGGGGGTTTAAAGTTTTTTGGTCCCCATGGACGTTTTGATTTTTGCTTCTTTTGAAGTTCAGTCCCTTACTTTTAAGGTAAACTTAAATGCTGTGTTCATGGTTGATTGTTGTAAAATTCTTTTTTTTTTTTGGGGCGTACCCGAGGGAAAAACTGTTCCTGGTGGGTTGATCATTTTGTTCCTGGACTTGTGGGGAAATGTTCAGTCGGGTTCTGTTGCGGTCAAAAGGGTATAAAGAAGAAGGAAAGGCCCTGCTAAAACCATTGCCAGTTGCTGGGTTGGGTTTTTCCCCGTATCCGAGGAGTTGAAAAAATTTTTCAGAAGGAAGATTTGTCAATGCAAAAGTTGTTTCAGCTGGCCGTTTTGGTGGGGGATAGTTGGCTGGGATGTTGTGTTGATGTTTTTCCCGTATCAAGTTTTTTTCATTGTTAACCGAACGGGTCTGGGTTGTTCTTGAAAAAGAAATTTTTGTGCCTATTTTTCTGAGGGATAAATTTTTTTCGTATGCTCTTTATGGTTTATTTGCGGTCATTGTTTGGCCCGAAATCGTTTTTGTGGAAGGTGAGACAGAGGTTTTCCCGGCCTGGATTTTCTAAGGTTATTAGGGGATTGTTTCCCGTCCCTTCCTGTGATGTTTGTCAGAAAAGGGAGAACCCGCGGGAAAGGGGGGTGAGTGTTCCTCTCAAATTCATGGCCCAAAGGGTTTTTTGGGAAAACCTTTTCCTTTGTGTTTTCTTTTTAACATTTTTAGGTCCCATCTTCCACCTTCAGGGAAAAACCCTCGTTATTTACTTACCATTGTTGATGTTGCCAAAAAGGTTTTTCCCGAGGGCGTACCTCTGAAAAGATTGATTTGTGTCGTTCCCGTGAAGCTTTGTTGTCGTCTTTTCCCGGGTTGGTTTTTCCACATTTAGATTCTGTCTGTTTATGGTACACAATTTACGTTGACCATGATGAAGTCATTCAAGGTTTTTGGTTTCAAGGGGGGCTACCTCTTGGGGTCTATTTATGCTCAGAGCAAAGTTTATAGAAAGGTTTATGGCACTTTAAAACCCCCCCCCTTTTTTTGGAAAAAAAAATCTTTCAAAAAAAATCTCGTTTTTTGGCTCGTTATCTTTCCTGCACTTTTTTTTGTTGTCGGGGAATGTCCCAAAGCAAGCCAAGGGGTTTTCCCCATTTGGTGTTTTGTTGGGAAGGAAAAACCCAAAAGAAACCTTTAGGGCTTGCTTTTCCGTCTGGTCAGGTAGTTCTTCTCATTCTGTGGACAATTGTTTGGGGTTTTAACAATCGGGGGATCAAAAACTATGCTTGGGGGGACATGTTGAAACTGGGACATAATTCTGTGGATCTTGCCCCGTTTTCAGGCCCGAAGTATTATCTTTACAAGAGATCTACCTTTTTGAACTTTTAAAGTTGGGGGATGGGGTTTTTGTCTTTTTCCCTTTGACTTCTGGAAAGCTCAAACTCTAAATGGTTGGAAACCCTTTGTGGTTACTGAGAAAGTTGGCTGGATTTTAGAGTTGACTTGGGTTTAAATCTTCCAAAAGGGCTTCATCCCAATATGTTTTAAGCTTTATCCTGGCTTTAGGAAAAAGGTTTTTCACTTGAGGGTGGACTACCTTTGTTGAATTGAAAAACCCGAGTTTTTTTTTTTCCAGTTTTCAATAATTTTAACAGGAAGTGTAACTCTGCAAAAAGGGACTGTTGGGCCCTAATGACAAGGTTTTGGGTTGCACATGTTGTGTTGTTTTCTTTGCCCCCAGATGATCCTGAGTTCCTGAGCCCGGGTCCCGGTTTTTGTTAGTACAAGGGGAAATCTCCTTTTTTTGTTCATTTTTATGTAGGTTGATAAGAATTCGGGGTTTTTGAAATTTAAAAACAGTTTTGCGCTTTTTAGGATATTTTTTGTGCTGAAACCCGGTTTTATAATGGTTCTATTGCTGTAAATAATGTTTGGGGGTTTTGATGAGCTTAAATTCCCTCAAAAAAAAAACCCCTTTTCCCTTTTAATTCCAGACAAGCTTTTTTTGATTTTGGGGTTTAGCAATTTCTTGAGATGGGGGGGATTAATCCTTCGGGTTTTTTGTATTTAAAATTTCCAAATTTTTTTGGTTTTTTAAAACCAGGGGGTGATTGTGTAAAGGGTTTTGTCCGGGTTTTTAGGCTCTCAATAAGATAACATTTTTTTATGCTGAGCCAATTCCTGTTTCCCGAGGAACTTTTCACTTTTTTGTCAAATAAGCACTTTTTCACAAAAATTGCCTTTTTCAAGGGCTATGGAGCTTTTGTAAGGCCAGAGGATCCAAACCCCAAAAAGAATGCCTTTTTCCAAATCCCATTGGGTTTTCCAGTGGTTCGGGATGCCCTTTGGCCTTTTTTTGTTGCTCCCGCCCCTTTTGGGAAAAAGGGTGATGCGGGATGTCTTTGGTGATTCTGCGGTCAAATTTTTTTTTTGCATCTTGTTCGCCCCTCTTCTTGGGATGAACATTCAAGGCCCGTTTGTTTTGTTCTTTCTAAAACTCAAAAAATAGGGTTTTTACATCTGTCCATCCAAGTTTTTTTTGGGAGGTTACGTGAGCTAGAATTTCTTGGGAAAATTTTGATTTGGGGCAGGTACCCCGGAAAAACCCGTCCAGGGAAAAAATTGCAAAATTCTCTCCATTGCCCTCCCCACTTCAAAAAAGGCAAGGGCCCAAACACTTTTTGGGGGTTTATTAGTTTTATCGGCGATATGTTTCCAATTTTGCTGTCAACTGGTTTCCAAAACTTTTGATTCCCTTTTGTAGGGAAAAAAATTGGAAGTTTTTTCTGGGCTCAGAAAGGGGGTTTCTGATGCTTTGTGTTTATGTTCAAGCAAATTTTGTCATCATTTCCCCGTTCTTCTCTTGGGCCCGACTTTCCCTTCCTTGTTGTTAGGGGCTGTTTCTAGTTTTTCCCCGGGTATCGGAGGGGGTCTTAATGCAGGAGAGAGATGACCATTTGCACCCTATTTGCTTTGGGCAGTAGGAAGCCCTTTTTGATCGCGAAAACTCGCTATGCACTATTTAGGAAGTGTCTTTTTATTGTTGGGTACTTTCAAAGCTTAAAAGATACTGTGGGGTCAGGTTTTGTTTCCCAAACGGGTTTATTGAACCCCCGGGACCCTACTTGCGTTCTGGGGCGTTTTACAATCTCGTTTTGTGGCTGGGCACTTTTCTTTTCAGGCCCTTCAGTTTTTTTGTTTTAAAACCCGTTTCTGGTGTTCAGAACCAAATTTTGCCGATTTGTTGTCAAGATCTGAAAATGAATCAAATTATCCATTTGATTTAAATTATTTCCTGGGGGATGGGTTTTTGTATGAAATTTTTTTTTGGTATTTCGTGTAGCTAAAATTATGCTGTTTTCTTTGTTTATGGAAAAAAATCGGGTCAGGTTTTTTTTCCCTGGAGGGGGTATCTGTAACAGACCTCTGTTGTTCCTTTTGGGAAATTTTTTTTCAAAAATGTGGATATGTTGGGGGTTTTTTTTCTTTGCTTAGTTGTTGGGTTTTAAAGATAAATGTAGTGAAGTGTTTCCCGTCTTTTGGATGACTTTTTATTTCTGTCCTGGTTTGGGAAGGGGTTTCAGCCTGTCTGAGCTGGCCCCTTTTGGGTTTTGAAATTTGTCAAATCCCCCCTGTTTAAGGGGTATGTTGATAAGAGATTGTTTTTTTTTTTTATATTAAAAAAACTTTTGCTTTAATTTAGGAAATAATGCCGGGATGGATTTGTATAGGTTTGTTGTTGTGGTGGGTTCGGGGTTCTTGGGAAAAAAACAAAAAACCCCAAGAAAAAAGGTAAAGAATAAAAAAAAAATATCTATTAAAATTGGTAGGGGGGGATTCTTTTTTTAATCTTTTTCCGTTTTTAATTTTTGCCCCTGTACTGCCCATTTGGGAAGAACCCCAGTAGTTTCCTAGTCTAAAACCCCCTGGGACAACCCCACCCGACCTGGGATAAAGGTGAGGTGAATTGGAGGCCAGGGCTGGGCAACTCGCGGAAGGACTTCCACAAAGAAAAGGTGTCAGTGTTTTTGAGAAAAATTGGGTTTGCAAAATTGCAGCCGGTTGCCTTGTTGTTTTTTTTTGTGGCATTGTCCAGATTGGGCAAGGAGGACGTTGTGTTTTTTGGGGCCCGAAGTCGGGACTGTTTGTCTGCTGGAACTTTGTGAATTGTTTAATTAAAATTCATTTTGGGGGGAGGCAGGGAAATTGATGGACAAAGTTCCCATGAACAAAAAAAAATAATATTTTATTGCCAGAAAGGGGAACTGGAGGGGTTTTTGGGTTGGGTAATTTTAAATAGTGGTAATATATATATATAATAATAATTTATATATATAATAATTATATAAAAATGTTAATGCTTCTTTTTGTTTTTTGAAAAATTTTTTTGTGGACGATTGATGTAATAATAGAAAAAATGAGGGTAATTTAATTGAATTTGTGTGTGACGAGAGTGGAAAAAATGTCCTTGTAGATTTCGTTTCCCTTTTTAAAACTATTATTTTTGGACTGGGTCAAATGCGCCCTTCACACATGGTTTCTGTTTGTATTTGAAATAAAAAGGGGGGGGGGGAAAATGAAGAATAATCTGGAGAACATGGAGGGAAAAGGGGTTGACAATAACATGGAGCGCAATGAACAATGTGATGAAGTGATTATTGATTGATCCCTTGTTGAGAGGGTGCTTTTAAGAGTTTGGTTATTGATCCGCTGTGTTTGTAGACAGAGGAAGACAACAATTTAGAGTGTTGTCAAGATCCAACAGAAGAACAGAGGAGGAGGAGGAACACGGGAATATGAATGAAGACAGGACTAGTGATTGAGCCTGTGAGTAGAGTGCGTCACTGAGTTCAACTTATGGAGGATTAGGTTGATGAAACATTCTTCTCAACCTTGAAAATTCACAGTTTGAAGTAGAACTACCTTGTTGAGACTGAATTCTGTGCCGAGATAATTTAGCAGGATAAAAAGTATCAAAACTTGATTGCCTAGTCCAATTCTGCTCTGCTAAGGCAGGATTCATGGAGAAAACATAACCAGCTGAAGATATTCAAATCGTTTTCTACCCTGCTCAGAATATCAGTGTAACAGAAGCACAAAGATAAGGTTAAGAGATATAAACTTAAAGCATAAAGCGCTTTAGGGGTCTACCACAAGGTTCTGTCATAGCAATTGCACTCTTTCATATTGTGCTACGTAATCTATCCAAAAACATTGACAAAAATATCAGCATAAATCCATTTAAAATGGAGTATAAATCACATAAAAGAAAATACATATTAAAAAATGCTGACATCCTCTGAATGATTTTGGAAATAGTTTGTCATTCAACCCACATAACATGATATAGTTTTTTATGAACAATAGCACTCTGGATGAATTACCAGCGTGCCAAAATAAACAGTGAGACAACTCAGAACAAAAACATCGAAAATCTTATGGTATTCGCCTGACAAGTGCATTAACCATAAATGTTGCTATACATAACTATAGTGAAAGTGAAGCAAGATAATGTCGAAAGTTTCTTGGAATACAGCAAACATTTAAATACAAGGATTATGTTACCGGATCAAAAGGGGAGGTGGAATTTTCTTCGAGTATACTCAGAGAGCAACCATTGCCGTCTGCCAGATGAGGGAAACATACTTTGTACTTCAGTTAAGGGCCTGACAAGTTAGGCCCAGCGCATCGAATTTTGGTGTGGTGGAGAATTGTTATGTTTATTGTCCCTTCTGAAAAAGGCTGGAGAATGTACCAAGAAGGCAAAACACAGACAAGGAGGAGGTGACAGGAAAGAAAAGGAACAAGGCAGAAAACCAAAGATTGGGATAGAAAAGAGGGAATTCCTAAGCCCATATATTCCAGAAGTTGAGATGCTTATTTACGGACAGGTCTCCAGGTACCCCCACAGAAAAAGGTGGCGGAACTGCATTGCACGAGTCATAGGGATTTTTCAGACTCCGGCTGGGTCCTACTCAGTTCTGTGAGTGCTGTTCAAATGCCACGAGCAAACACCGCAGATAGCTGCATCTCAAAGGTGTGGTAGATCTGGGGCATATTAGAGTAGGGAAGCCAAAGAGCTCAGCACTGTTAAGTTATCTCAAAGCACATGCCCCTCCTATAGCAGCATCATAACGTCATCCCTATCTCAAATGATTATCATGCAGTGGTCTCTGGTGATAATTTTCAGTTTTGGTTTCCCCCACACTGCTTTGCCCGTGGTGAGGTCTGTGTCAAGGGCCTTTGGGGCTGGAGGTTCACAGGATGAGGACGTTTTAGTGGTCCGATCATGAGTAGATGTTTAATATTGTTTCTTCTTTGCCCTGTTTTCTCACATTTATTTATATTTTATATGTACGTTTTCCTATGACATGCATGCCTACTATAGAATATCTTAATCTTGCCCAATATAAAATCATTCGCCTCCCTGCCCCCCATCCTCTGTCCTCCGAAAAGAGTATAAATATTAGTAACCAAATGTAGCAGTGAAGATTTAAAAAAGTGGAAGGCGGGTTTTGTTTTGAAGAATTTCCACATTGTAACCATGCAAATAAGCTAATAAAAAATTTTAAATTTTCTTATAAAAAAGCAACGTGTATGGAAAAGTACATATGCTTTACGGTCAAAACTAGAAACAGAACACAATTATTGTGGGCAGAGCAGTGAAAAAAATAACTAGTTATGATTTCTAGTCACGTTTGTCATCCCTTTCATATGATCAGCTACACATAAAATACCCAAAAATTTAAAAAGGCAGGAGTGGAAAAGGTGCAAACATTTCCCTTCGCGAGCACTCTGTTCAGCTCCATCTTACCCACGTATACTCTTGTGTGAGAGTGATTAAGCGAATGAGTGAGTGTGTGTGGTGTGTGTGTGTGTGTGTGTGTGCGTACGGTGCGTGCGTTCGTGCGTGTGTGTGTGTTTAATTACGCAGACTCAAAGGGGCCTAAGATTGTGTGCCCATGTGTGCGGGTGTATGCATGCATGTCGCACGAGGCTGTGCAAACGCACTCATTCCTCCATAAATTGCAAGTGTGGCCCCCATCCCTGGAGTGGAGCCTTATGTATTTAAAAGAAAACAAATTTACTATGTAGGAGGGCGCACGGTGGGAACATACGGCAGAAAAAGAAGGAACAGGAAGAGACCCCCCCAAAAAAACCCAAAAAAACCACCAAAAACAACAACAACAAACACAACAACAAAAAACACCGAGGACATAACTATACATACATATATGCTATGGACTAACTCTGCCATTGCCGGTCCCAAGCCCGATGAGAAAGGGAGGAGGGTTGGGCGTGGGCTAGCAACCCCACCCTGTGAAAACAAAGTTTGCTACAGAAACGCCAACAACAGACCAAGAGACTACTGCCCTGGGAGAGGAAGGGTCCTCGCCAAGGGATGTATGAAGCCAAATTTGGGTTTAAAACCGTGAGTTAACGGAAGCCACAAGGCCGACCCCCCTTTTATCGACCAGGACCATCAACGTCGGGAAAATGGAATGTGAGGGGCATGTATGAGACGGGGAAAAACAAACACAAGTAGCAGCAGAGATGAAAAGCTAAAACCCACTTGCTTGGCATCATGAGCCCCTTGGACCTCGGACAAAGGGAACTGCCACTGGGAGAATGCTGCTTATTCGGGGCCATGAAGAAGAAACGCTCCACACCGAAGGGTGGGCCTATTTGTAAAACCGCGCAGCAAGCCCGGGATGGGGAGCACACGGATCAAAAAATCATTGGGGCTTCCTTCGGGGACTAAAAAGAAAAGCAGAATAAACTCTCCATTTTTTATGCGCCAACAAAATGCGCGAGAAGAAGCCAAGATCATTCTACGACAGACTGCAGAACGTCACCCAAAGTACCCAAAAAAAGATATAAACCCTCTTTTGGGTGATTCAATGCCAAGAGGGGAAAAGACAACAGGGTTTGCGGGGAAGTGATGGAAGCCCGGATTAGGAGGATAAATGAGAATGGCAGAGATTTGCAGACTTCGTGCTATCAACATCTGGTAACGGTGGCAGCATTTTCCCCACAGAAGAGACATAAGGCCCACTGGGAAACCCCAAAATCATGTGACTGAAAACCAAAACACCTATCGCATGGCCAAGAAATTCAGGAGATCAACGGGATGAAAAGGGGAAAAGAGGGCAGACTTTATTGACCACCACCTTTGGTACCGGGCTGAAGCAAAAAGCTGAAGAAGAACGGGATGGAAGCACAACAAAGGGAAAAAGTTCAAAACCCCCTGAAAACACAAAGATAAATGAAGAATTTCAGCTGCCCTCACCAAAAATACCAAGCCTACAAAACTGCTTGAAAAAAGGACGACATCGAGAGCCAGTGGAAGAAAGTAAAAAGAGACACTGACCAACTTGCGGAAAGTAGGGGGGGCCCCAAAGACTCCAACAGAAGGAAGGGATATCGGCAGCCACAATGGGAAAGATGAAAAGAGAAACAGAAGAAAGCGCGTAAACAACAGCCGGACAAGACGAAAAGGGCCAAGGAAAAAAACAGCTTCACAGAACCAACAGAGAAGTCAAGGGGCGCAAAACAGAAAAGCGAAAGTCATCACACCCTGGCAGAGGAACCCGAGGAAGCAGCCCCCAGAACAACATAAAGCGCTGTTGACACCACTAAAAACTCTCAGGGAAGTACAGCGGGCCTGAGCGCCCATAAAAGACAAAAAATGGAAACCCATCCTGGAACAGAGGGGCAACGAACAGATGGGCAGAGAAAATTGAGGAACTCCTGAACAGACCCGCCCCTTCAAAACCCCCCGACATCGACCTGCGATAGAGTTCTAGACACAACTGTAAAGAAACCAACCAGGGGATCAGGAAACCCCTCAAATGCGGGAAATGGCAAGGCAGCGGCCCCGGAAAACATCCCAGCAGAAGCACTAAAGGCAGAGGGTACCACGGTAAGATGCTGTACACCCCTTTTTTGGGAAGTTTTTTTTTTGGGAAGAGGAGGAGTACCTCAGACGGGAAAGGGGGGCTTCATCAAGCACCCAAGAAGGAGACCTCAGTAACTGTGCCAAACTAAAGGGTAATGCTTTGTCGGGCCAGGAAAAGTCTTTAAAAAGACCTCCTCGAGAGAATGAAAAATGCAGTCGACCCTCTCCTCCGAGACCAACAGCCGGGTTCCGCAGAAAAGATATGCATAGTCAATTCCACCTTTTGATCATCGTTGAGCAATCTTAGAGGGAACACATCTTTTTACTCAAAATTGTTATTTTGAAAAAGCCCTTTTTACAGTGTGGACCGCAACACCCTCTGGGAAAATTTCTTGCCACCATGGAGTGCCAACCAAATGGTCACTTTACAAGAAAATCCTAGAAAAAAACCTCCCGGTGGGCCATGGAGGACAACTCACGAAAAAACTTGAGGTGAAACCGAGTACCAAAGGTTCTCCTGCACCTTTCCTCTTTTTCCGGGGTCGATTGGACCATGAAAGACTTCAAAGGCTGCAGAAGAAAGGAAACCATGGACACTGTGGGGCCAGCTGGATGATCTCGACTTGCAGACACCCCGGCCCTGCTTTCCCCCAGCCCCCACGATACAGGACAAGACACAGAAAAACAGCCACCTCACACAAGTTGGGCTCAAGACCATAAGGCAAACCAAGATTCTCAAGATCAAACGCAGTGAGTGGGGGGCCCACCACTAAAGGGAAGGAAACTGGAAGAAGTGGAGACATTTAACCTGGGGGACACATTAACAGGGGAGGGCGGCACAGACGCAGACGCAGAGCAAAAATTGGCAAGGCGAGGGCACGTACTTGCATGAAGAACATCTGGAGCTCCAAGGGGTGTCGACCCGCACAAAAACAGGCGTTTTAACTCCAAAGTCAAGTTCCCATATAGGAGCGGGGACATGGGGGACAACAAAGACCACCATCAAGAAAATTTGGGCCCTTTATCAACACTCCTGAACGAATCCCCAATCCATGGCCCCACCATCAGCAATGCAGACCTGGGCAACGACCAACCATGCCGCCGAAAATGAAAATCCGGCGCAGGAGATGGGGGGGATTGGGCCAAACCCCCAAAAAGCCAGCCACAACATCACAAGGCAGGCCTTCTGGAACCCCCGGGAAAACAAAAAAAGGAAGGCCAAGAAACACCTGGCGACGCGACTTAACAGAAAAAAAAAGGGATATACCTGAACATGGAGAAATAAAAGGGAAAAGGGGCACTGGCGGACTGTTTTTCGGGGGCCTATGCTCCAGGGGGGGTGAGGGCCTAAATAAGTAAGTAAAGCTATGGACTACACTGTATAAAAATACTCATTTTTTGGCCCCTCATTCATTAACATCCCCACGTTTGTTTAAACCTCACAACACTAACTCGCTCAATTTGGCCCCACATTATTAATCCACACACTTTTTGGTTTATATCACATCACTAAACCCCTCAAACTATTTGGTACACATCATAACCCAGCACACTATTTGGCCCCCCCCCTTTGAACTAACAATTTTTTTTTGGTTTCACATCATACGATCTTATTAATTGGGCATCACATCATTAACCCGTCACGTTGTCTGGTTTTCACATGTTTAAAATATCACACGTTTTTTGTTTGGCCATCCACATTAAACCCCTTTCCGTGTCTTTGATTTGGCCATCCATTATTAACCATCACATGTTTGGCCGGGTCACCCCCCACAAACCCGTCTATTTGGCCAAATTTACCTTAACCCATCACACTGTTTTTCCCTCAAAATCATTTAAACCCCCACACTGTTTGTTCGCGTCACATCATTAACCCATCACATTTCTGTTGGTTTGGGGCCCTCCATCATTAACCCATCACACTTTTGTTTGGGGATTAAAATCATTAACCCATCAACCGCCCCCACTTTCATTAGCCCATCCAATTGTTTGGTCTCAATCATTTCCCATCACCTGTTTGTCCGTCAGATCACCAGACCCCACACTGTTTGCCCATTTTTTCCTTGCTCCATACCACTATAGGACTCGCATCTTTAAACCCCCATCACACTGTTGGCCACACTTCATTTTTCGGGGCAATCGCATCTTTAGCGCATCTGGGGAGAAAAGGGAAAAACAAACGATCAAACCCCTAAAAAACAACAACCACAACACCCCCTGGGGGACTAAACAGCGCAGGGGGTTGTTTTTAAATTTAAAAAAAAAAAACTTTAGACATTATCCCCCCTAGGGGGGTTATCACATAGAAAAGCGCAAACCCATCATTTTAATCGTACCCCTTATTTTAAGCAATAATAAAATAATAATAAAAATAATAAATTAATAAAAATAATAAAAATTTAAAACAATATAAAAAAGAAGAAGAAGAAAAATAAAGTAAAAACATTTTTTTAGTCTGTTGTGTCATTCTCAAAAATTGATATTTCCCTAACCAGCAGCTGGAGACCTAAACGATGACGCGAATTACAAACCTAACAAAAAGTACTAGGTATGCACGGTTCGGGCGCCTCAAAAAATAGTTACAATGCCCACTCCCTTTAAAAAGTCTAAAGGGAGTTACTAACTTTTTTCATGAAAACCCAAACCCGGGAACAAGTTGACGGAAGCGAAAGGGAAAGCATATACCATCCGCGTTTTTTTAAACAAAAAAATTTCGTTTTTCCCCCGCTTTCTGTGCTAGGGATTTTGTTGATGTCCTTTGGAAGTCCTTTTTAAAGGGCATTTTCCATTCTTCAACTTCGTCAAAAACTTTCCTTTTGGAGACCAATCGCAAGTGGCAGAATGTTATTCATCATCATCATCATCATCTCTCAGACCCGGACCTTGGCGGTCGGGGGGGAGACACAAAGACGATGCGTGGTAAGCCCCCCCACCCATCCGTCCTCAGCTTGCGCAGTTCCCCGAGTATTCATCCGGTCCATTCTTTGATGTTGTCCCCCCATGTTTGCTGTTTCCCTCTTCTCCCACCTTCGATGTTCCCTGCAGTACTGTTTTTGGAAAGGTGTTGGGGCGGGGCGGGGGTCAAACATGTCGCTTTTTTTTTTTTGACGAGGGAGAAGGGTTCCGTGGGACCTTCACCCGGTTTTTTTTACTCTTAAAAAAATTTCATGGTCTTTTGTTCCCCCAGGATTGCCCACAGTTTTCTATGGCATTTTGTTTCAAATGACAGTTTCGTTTTGCTTTTTCACATTCAATCCCCGGGTTTCACTTCCGTAAGCGGGATAGTCTGAATTAGGGCTTTGTGGCTTATTTTGATTGGGGAAACTGATTCTTTATTTTTCCTTTGGGTGGTGAGTTTTTCATGGAAGTTTTGCCATGGCTTTCTGACTTTGATTTTGTCGTCGATCGCCCCCGCCCTTTGTGAGTTGCCCAAGTATTAAAAGCTCTACCCCCCAGTTGCTGCCTTTCAGTAAATTTTAGCAGTGGCGTTGCCGTGCTGTTCACAATATTTACTTTTTTTCCGATTCCCCTCCTCCCATATGCTCCAGCTCTGTTTCAAGTCTGGTCGAAAATCTTGCAGCTCTGTGTTATTTTCCGCCATGTGGTAAATGTCACACAAACGAAAGTTGTTGGGGTCTCCCGCCAAGGGGAGAGGGGTAAAGGGAAGTCAGGGGAGGGCCCCTCTTCATAGTTTTTCCAAGAACAGATAAACGGATGTATATAACGGGACCCTTGTCGGACCCCCCGTGGTTTGAAGTAGTCCCCCGACCTGATTGTTCGGGAAGGACTGCATGCTTGTGGTTTTGTAAGGCTTGAATGGTTTCACGTCTTCTTCAATGCCAAACATTCTGGGGCCCTGCCACACCCCCTTCGTGCCAAATCTGCAAAAACCCTTTTCTTGAAGTCGAAAAGTTTGGAACGGTCTCTCTGATTTTTTAAATGTTTTCCTCGGGTTGACAGTTAAAAAATCTGTTCGATTTTGCTCCGCCGCCCTGAACCCAGCTTTTTCCTCTGCAAGGTTTCTTCTGCCTCCTTCGTTAGTCGATTCAAAATAACTTTGAGCAGATCTTGCGGGCGTGTGATGAGGCTGATTGTTCTATAGTTTTGGATTGGCAAAATCCCCCTTCTTGGGGCGGGGGTATGATGAGTGATTGGTCCATTCTGTTGGCCACTTTTTTGTTCCCAAAATTTTCGACAATAGCTGAAACATGTTGAGACTTTTTTTCCCCCCATGCTTGAGCATCTGCTGGTTTTGTCTGTCCGGGGGACTTTCCTATGGTAAGCTGCGGTGGCTTATTCAACTTCTTCCCCCAGTATAGGTAATGGCGAGGGTTGGCCTTGATTTGCTGCCTTTCCTTCTATTATCCTTGTCGGGGTTGTATTGGGTATTTTTTTTTTTTTTTTTTTTACAGTTCTTGCCCAAATATAAACCACCGTTAAATGCAGCTGAGCTTTTTGTGAGAGGGTTCCGGAGCTGTTTCAATGACGATTTTTTGGTTTGAAGGGTTTTGGGGTTTCTTCAGGTTCGTATGCCTTTTTACTTTTGCCCACTTTCATCTTTTTCGATCTCATCACTTTGACCTGATCCACTTTCTCTGGCCTTTAACAACTTTTTCAAAGTTTTGTTGGCCTCCCGGTATTCTTTAGGGTGGAAACCTGGTTGGTTTTCAGTGCTCTTCTTGTATCGCAAAATGTTGTTTGGCTCTCTGCAAAAGCTTTTTCACTGCGTCAGGTCTTCCGAGGGGGACGCCAGTCTGCTTCAGTTTTTCTCCTTTTTCAAGAACCGCCCCTGACTCTCCAGGAGTGAAAACGCTATACGGGGGCTCGGGCTGGTGCCGCCCGGGTTTTTTTCAGTTTTTGTGCGCTTTCTCTATGCTTCTTTAGACACAGAAACCATGACCTTTTTGCTGAAAAGCTCATTTTCATGGGCCACACAGTCCCCCACCGCTCTTTCTCTCCGGGCCTTCCGCCATCCCAACACCCGAAGGCTGAACGACGGCAAAAGCTCTCCGGTGTTGGGTCTGTTTTTAGCTCCTGTCCGTTTCACACACTGTTCCCTTTTGTTTTTCATTCCCTTTTTCTCCCCCTCAAAGCTGCCACTTTTCCCCCTAAAAACTCTCTTTCCGTCTACTCAAAAACGGGGCGCTCCTCCGTATCCCCTCGGCTGTTGCGTCTTGACGGTTCTGCGTTATTATAATAATAAAATAATAAATAAAAGTATGGAATTTTTTTAGCGCTGAATCGTGGGGAAAGCAACAAATCAAAGCGCTCAGATTTTTTCCCAGGATAATTTAATAAGCATCTGGCTTTTTACATCCCGTCCCCCTTTTGGTATGCGGTTTTGTAAATTTTTTTCACGTTGCCCTTACACAAAGGCTACTCTTTCGAAAAGGGAAAAAAAAATTGAAAAATGTGCGCAAAATTCGCATGCGTTCGCACACGGGCCTCGGGTTTTAGCTCATTCGAAGGGTTTGAATTTTAGTTCGATTTTTTTTTTCAAAAATGGGGAAGAAAGGGCAAGGGGGGGAATTGGGAACACAAAACCTCCGGTTTTTCTTGTTGGCAGGGGAATGTCTAACCCCCCTGGGGAAAGTCATTTTTTTTGATGTTTTTCTTTTTGCTATCAGTTCTCACTTGATTTCCTTTTGTGCCCCATGTACATCAATACTTTTTTTTAAACTTTTGGTTATGTATTAATTTAAATTTTTTTTTTTCCCTGCTTGTTTTCTCTTCAAAGGCGGTGGCTTGTACACGAGTCGGAGGCTGAGGTTTAGGAGATTTTGCGTTTGCGGACCCAGCGGAAATCGGGGCAAAGGGCGCTGGTCATTTAAAAGGCAAAACATTTCACAGTTTGCCTCTCTAAGATTTTTTTTAAAGTTCATACATGTTTTGATAAACAGCCCAAAATATATAAAAAATATATAATTATAATATTATTTAATATTATATAATATTTTATATTATCCACCCAGCTCCCCCTGTTTTGCTTTTTGGGGAAACTTAGTCTAAAATGCGTCTTTTGCCAAACTTTTTTTTTCTTTTTCAATTTCACCCAGTTTGAACGAAGAAAAACCAAAAGCCTTTCCCGCGTTCCCTCATCTTAAGTAAATAGTGTAGTTCACAATAACGCCTGCCATTTGCGAACTGCCCCAAAAACATCCCCCTCCGACGCGGGGAAAGCCCAAATCCTGGTGGCCTAATTAAAAAGGGGGTCCCTGTAGATTTCCCAAACCCTAAGCATGCGGCGGGGCAAATCTGGGTTTTCTGGGGCAGGGTTTGGGGATGAGTGGTTTGGGGAAACAGCATAGCAGGACGTCACAAGTAAGGCAGCAAAAAACCACTTGTGCAAAAAAAAAAAACATTCACTTTAATGCTTTTGCTTTTTTAAATTTAAGGTGTTTGACTTAACTTTCAGATTGTGGCCCATCACTTTTGCATTTTTCACAACTTTAAAAAACCCCACTTTTAAAAGATAAAAGCACTTGTACCAAATTATTACTAGACTTAGGCCGCCTCAGTTTTTATTGATAAACGGGGTTTTGTACATAAAAAAAAAATTTTTCCCGACTATGTAACAGTAAATCAATACTTTATACAAAGTGGGGGAAAACCCCCTTTAACAGCTCTGCTCCTTTTTTTTTTAGGTACTTGATCTTAGGGCCAGCGTGACGAAGTACACAAAGCCCTTTTCTGACTTCCCAAACCTACAGCGCATTTATCCAGTCATTGCATTACCAATTTTTTTATGGATGGAGTAGGTAGGTTGCTTTATTTCAAAAAAGACCCTTTTTAATAACCGGGGGTTTTTTTTTTTAGCTGGGTTTTGTTCAGGTAGGATTGACAACTCATCAATGTCTCAACATTGCATTTTATAAAGCTACAGGGATCAAAGGGGTGAAATAATGTGTATGGCAAGTATGTAACCCAAATTATGAGAACAGAAAAAAAGATATGGAATGTAACAAAATGGCATGCCCTGTCACAATCTAGGACTGATGCTCTGCTACTTTATTAAAACAATTGTCTACTTTAGATCTAAGAGTTGCCCTACTAGTATAACATTTGGCGTGTTTTGTCACAACCCTTCCCTCCTCCCAGTGTGCATTGATAGAGAAACAAATCATCAACAGGTGTGCTGACTGTAATAGCAGTAGATAAACTGGTCAGATGCTTGCCTTCAGTTGGGGAACGAGATAGCTCAGTGGTCAGAGCACTCACTTTCCCCAAGCTAAGGTTAAGCAGCATTGAGCGTGGTAACCAAGTGGTTTGGATGACTGTGCAACTACGCTTCAGTACAGTCCTCCAGTTCACCCATCTGTTAGTGGGTACCTGCCCTCTTCAGGGACAGAGGAGGTAAAGCAGCGAGAGAAAAGAGACGGCTGCCACCCTCAATATGCTGGCCCCTGAAGACACGCAGGTACCTGACCCGTTGCTTCCAAACGACTGCATAAGTTGTGGGACACCTTTACTTTTACATTTTTACTATATCCTGACTTTACACCTTAGTGCGCTTTGTCACAACTATGCAGTACCTCACACATCCATTCATAAAGCTAGTTAGCATCAAAAAGTGTGCTTTAGTTATAGTAGTAGGTAAATTCTTGTACTCCAATGAGGATGTTGAGAGCTCCTTAAGAACAAACCCCATTCCAACTTCTAGAAATTCTGTGCCAAAACATTTTTTTCTATACCTCTCCTTGTTTTTCCCCCTTTACTTTCCAAACACCTCTCTCACCTATCCCCCACCTTCCCAATCAATTTTCTCGTTTTTTTGTGGGCACATCTTATAGACACGTTTTTACACCTTGTCACAACTCATTCCCAGGTTTGAATCCTCACACCCCTTCACCACTCCTCACACCCCTTCACCACTCCACATACACCTCTCCTGATCACCAGGATGGACTAGTACCCTGAATAAGAACGGAGGCGTGTGGTTTTAAGGGGACTCACAGGGGCTTGTTTTCCTCAGTTGCCACTGTTAAGCTTCCCCCCCCCCACCCCCCCCCCCCCCCCCCCCCCCCCCCCCCCCCCCCCCCCCCATCCTAGAGAGGGGCCTTTTTGTGTTGAATATCTAACAAAAGGCTACGGTGCACTGAATAGAATAACCTCTCTGCCACCTACCCCGGCCTTCGCTTGCCATGTGGCAGTAAAGCCCTTATGCCGTTTTTGAAAACCACATGGTTGGTATCTGCCCTGCGTTCAGGTTGAGTGCAATTCTGCCCCTCCAAACCCGTCTGATGTGCTACCATGGCACTTTGTGCTTGGCAGCCAAAGTTGATGAAGACAAACTCCTAGCCGATGCAGGGGGTTGGGTAATGAGATCGGTACTGCAAAGATGTAGGCTCCACACAAGCTGCCTGAGCAGACCTCCTCCAATTAAGAAAGATGGGGCTGGATGTTAGCAACGCTGCTTCTGGAGCCACCTCTGGAGCTACTTCTGGAACCACTTCTGGAATTGCCAGGAGTTTTCATGATGTTGCCCACCCCATCATTGGCACAGCAGCAGCAGCATCCAAGTTGAGTGAACCCCATGTTTTCTTCCATCCTACCTGACTTTTCCTCATGGTGTATGTTCTGTGGGCATGTAGTGAGTGTTTGAGAGTGTTATTATTGTTTTGTTGATTTCTTTTTAATACTGTAGCTGGGTGGACACACGCCTACACTTCTCAAAGCCTAAAATCAGCGAAACCAATACCAGCTTAGTGGTCAAAATATATTCAGTTTTCTAAATCCCCTATGTAAACTGTCATTATTATACTTATGACATATTTGTATTTTTATATTAAGTATAGCATCGGAACATGTTTATTTTCAAATATTTTGATGTAACTAATTATTAAATTAGTTTGTATTTTATCTACTTGTTTATGTTACTTTTAATGTTGTCTACCTGAAATGTTTTAATCATTTTCTTAGTCATTCAATAGTACAGCCGGAGTTATCTCCCTGAAATGCGATCATTGATCTGATCTAGGAAAGAAAATCAATAATAACAACTTTATTAAATCATATTGTTTGTTCATATTCATATATATGATTGTTGAAATACTGATCTTGACTCATTCATCTCAACCACAATGAGAGTTCTCTATTTGTGTTGTAAATCAATATTTTTCGTCTATTGCATCACATAGGTATAAGTACATATCTTCTTCTTTCTTCTTCTTTCATCTGCCGCTGGTG